>JBAMCE010000298.1:0-54389 GCA_037075305.1 Drosophila kanekoi | reverse complement strand
GAAGTGTTACTTTACCATTGAAAGGAGCATCACGTAAAAACAGAAGCGTGTGCAGACGCACACACAGGTACACACAGACACACACGCACACACATATTTGTCTCATTGATGTCAACATTCTGATGCTTCATTCTTGAACAAGAGAGACCAAAAAATACTGAGGATATTTTTCATCGAGTGTAGTTCATAAGAATTGCTTATATTATTGCAATGAGTTGCTAGATTTGTAATTTGTGTAATATGAGTGCATGCTCAATCAAAAACCTATTAATGAAGTACAAGATTATTCACGTTTGTATTCGATTTCAGCGAGCACGAGGCAACGCAAATAATGAATCTAGATTAAACTACTTTTTAGTTTATTTGACTTCTGACCAACAAATACACAGACACACACGCACGCACTTAAGCCTTTAAAGGTCCGCTTTGTGTTAACGTGTTCAAACAAAATGCATCAATACCTTTATTAAGGTGCTCTTTTCCTCAAAAGAAAGGAAAGCATGTTTAGCTATGCTTATAAGAATATAACAAATCTTGGTGCCTTATTTACAAAGAATTATCAAGGTCGACTTCTCTGTATGCCAATACTCTGAGATAATATCCGCTAGAGACAATAGATGATAACAAATTCTATTTACTGCCACTGAACGTTTCTGTTTTGCTTATTTTTGCTTTACTTGACAGAAGGACAGCTTTATTCAGAAATAAGACAGAAAAGATTATAATTTAGTAAGAATAGTTATGCAGTGCAATAGCAATAGAATTCCAAAATATAAATAATTAACAAAATATTTCCATTCCCAGCAAAATAGTGCACAGTACTTTTTAATCGCTTTGCATTTAATTTGGTTTTACATCGATTTTATTATTCTTCTGCTTGCGTTTTGATTTTGTGCGCTTTTGGTATCTTTTCAGATATTTTCTTCTTTGTGTACGACTTTGTGGTATCAACATGTTTCTGCAATTTGCATTCTCTTATTTTCTTCTTTTCTCTATCGGCATGATAGAGAATTGTTTGGGGGACAGACTGATTTGTTTTTAATACAACAGTTTAAATATCAGTACACCTTATGCGAAGAAATCCCCTAATAGGAAACTTAAAGCCTCTTAAAGTTGTTATTTATGCGGACTACTTTTGGGCGGCAGCTAATTAAAGTCAAGCAGAGCTCAAAGTTTCAGGAATTAACTACACACGATCTTACACGTGGACACAGCTTATTGGGTACAGGTAATTGGCAAGTACAGGTCAGTGAAATAGAAAGAGACAGGGATACATATATAGAATACGATGGGATGGTAACAAAGGACGAAGTCTTCTTTAGAAAGTGTCACCCATTCAGTTAATCTATGTGGGTCTGGCCGTTTGTTCAGAGATACCAATAAATTTGTTGTCTGTCGGCTGCCATCTGATTATATTGCTTAAACACGCACATGTACACACACACATACTCACAACGCACACATGAACAATAATTTGTGGATTGTGTTGTGCTTCAGCTGAGCTGATGAAAGAGTTGTCTGCCCCTCTCGTTCACTTGTTCTTTCCTGCTCTCTCTCTCTCTCTCCTGCTGCATCCCTTTGCATATCACTCATACGACACGTTGCAATGAGCCTGAGTACGAATTAACTTTAATTTCATTAAATTAGTTGTAAAGCTTAATGGATGCCCGGCTTATTGAAAGGCTTCTTCTGGCTTAACTGAAATTGGCAATGACATTTTATTTTTGAGAAATAATTCAGGTTATTGGATAAAAACAAAATTAACTAAATTTTGAATAATGCAATTTGCAAGCATTTTGTAATGCTGCTTAAAAAAAATGTTTTTACGGAAAACAAAACCAACATAGAGATGAAATTCATGTCTTATGCATTGCCAGTCCCCACAAACACGCACAGTTCTTAGTACATACCCGCAACACATACACAATATGACTACACACACATGCACACATCAGAACGCACCTAATTGAGCTGCTTTAAAGTAAATTTAATATTTGTGGCTATACATATAACATATAAGAAAGTTGCAGTCGGGTGCAATCGACTGCGTTATACTTGTTCAATGGCTATTCTTACTTCTATCTATACTTGTGAAAATTTTGTTCTAAATGTCGTTCATATTAACAGACTAATGTATGTACTCTTTTCCCCTAGTGAACGGGTATCGAAACCATAGTAATAAAATGATTGATCACCTGAACACTATTGTTGCCGACAATATTTACATTAGTACGAATACGTTGAAAATGTGGAAAAGGGCTACAAAGATTTGTGCAAATGTGTGTGACAGGCAAAAGAAAGAATTTTCAAATCCATAAAGAATGTATCAGTATCAATAATCGAGTTCGTATTGAAATATCCGTCTGTTTGTCTGGCAGTCTTACGTTCGGACGAACGCGTTGATCTCGAAAACCATAAGAGCTAGAGACATAGCATTTTGATCGTTGGTCCTCCTTTGTTTCCAAAAGTTAAATAAAAGAACGCAGCTTTTTAGTTAGTTAGTTATGGAACTAAGGAAAAATTCAGCGCAGCCGAATGTGTAGAAGGAAGCTAGCATGAATTTGAGGGCAGATCGGCGCGGTGTTGAGGGTATCTCCTAGTCGTGCACTCCCGTCTACTGCAGTCTTACATGTGTTTGTTTGTTTGTTATACTTAAATGTCTAAAAGGATATATGCGCATGAGCTTTGTGCGTTCATCAAATAATATTTTAATATATTATATATAAACCAATTTAATTATTAGTTATAAAAAAATATTGCCACTCACTTAAAGTATTTACATTTTATACCACAAGTCTTATTTGAAGAAGAAAAAAACCAACAACATGACCGATTTATTGGGTCAAAGAACTGATTAGTAGATTGATGATTTGCAGTTTTCAATAACGTTTACCATTTGCAAAAATATGTTTATCTGCTGTCCATTAACAACCTGGAATTGTGTATTTGTTGAACTAAGCTCATAAGATGCACATCGTGCTCACATAAACGGATTCGAACTCTTTGGCATGCGTTGCCATGAGTATCAAGCATCATGCTGCATTTCCATTAGACCCAACGTGGGCATTCAGGGTCGTCTAGTTGACTCTTGACTCTTGTATAGACAATGGCAAAGGCCATGGGCAGCGCCGAGGGAAGTGCTATTTATAAACACTCTATATACGCCCCACCCACAGAACTCAATGGGATTCAATTAACTTACTAAGTGGACGTCCATGCTATATAACTAAACATAGTCAAGCGAATAATTTATTGAATTTTGAGCATAATAACCTAATGCCATTGCTAACAACCATAAAGGAATAAAAGTAAAGCTGTGTCCTGAATAACGACCAGATTAACTAATTGGCCTACAGCACACATCATGGCTCGTATGAGGTAAGTGGCTGAAATAGTCAGCTCTTCGAACGTAAGTGAGGGCTAGGTTGGGAATTTGTTAAGTAAACCGGCTCTAAAAACGTATTTGATTATAATTCTGATTGAACTGACTTTAAACTCATTTGTATATATCTTATATCTAAATGTGAAAATATTCGTGCTCACATAAACGGATTCGAACTGTTTTGCATGCGTTGCCAAGAGTATCAAGCATCATGCTGCACTTCCATTAGAGCCAACGTGAGCATTCAGGGTGGAATAATGACCAGATTAACTAATTGGCCTACAGCACATATCATGACTCGTATGAGGTAAGTGGCTTTCACAATTCTTACATTCGAAATGCATTTCACCTATTGCGACAAGTCCACACTTTCAAATCCGGGTAACACATAAATATGTAAGCCTCTTTACAAAATTTAAATTTCCCCCATCCAATGTAAGAATTGAATACTGTAGCGTAATTTTCCAAAGAAACACAAAACATAGGTTGCATGCCACATTGTTGCACATTTGGGCAGCATGTTTTCAAAATGGAAAGCTTACCTTTTGCTGTTACACTGTTAATATTTAAAATCAGTTTGTTGCCACCAACTTTCAATTAATTCTTGCGTTTCAATTAAGTTTTAAAGTTTGCTTAAAGATGATTTGCTCTTGTTCGGCCGCTCACATAAATATTTTATGCCTCTTCTTTCTGTGATTTGTTTAGGTTGAAATTTATTTTGTTTTTGTATCAGTTCATTATTTGTAGTTCGAAAAGTCATCCAAAAGATTTCCACAGTGTACTTGCTTGTTGGTTTCTTTTTTTACGTGAAACACTTGTCCGTTATATTAATTGTAACTGTATTTTGATTTTGTTATTGTCTTTGTTTGTGAAGTAACAGGCGCATTTCACACAAAAATCAACTTAAACCAATTTCTACTCCGTTGGTATTCTTCTTCTTACTGCTGATGTAGTTGCTGCAGCGTTGCGTGCCGTCGCACGGCTTAGCGGCTGCTTGTGCGTACTGTTCAGAGTTTCATTTGAAAGTGCAGGGCGAATACAGCGCACGGCGCGCCTATAGCCAGCACGCAACAGGCTGAGCGAAGAGAGGCAGAGCCAGCTTTCGCTCTCTTAGTTTTTGCTATATGAGATTTGTGGTTGCTTTCCCAGTTACGCGCTCAATGTAAATGTCAAGTTGCGTTGCATTTTGCTTTCCGTCTGCTCCTCTCCTACCCTCGTTCGCTCAGCAACTTTTGAATTTGACTATTTTGTGCTCCGGTCAATTTGACACGTTTTAACAGTTAATTCAACAAATGTCTAGCTGTGGGTGTGTGGATGTAACTGGAAATTGTGTGTGTGTGTGTGTGTGTGTGTGTGTGTGTGTGTGTGTGTGTGTGTGTGTGTGTGTGTGTGTGTGTGTGTGTGTGTGTGTGTGTGTGTGTGTGTGTGTGTGTGTGTGTGTGTGTGTGTGTGTGTGTGTGTGTGTGTGTGTGTGTGTGTGTGTGTTAGTGTGTGTGTTAGTGTGTGTGTTAGTGTGTGTGTTAGTGTGTGTGTTAATCAAATACTTCGTCGGATGTTTATCATTTTTGATTAGATGTCTCGTGTATTTGTGAGTTTGTGGTAAGTGAACAAATTAGTAATTTAAAATGATAGACTTATTTGCATACATGCATAGTATATGTTAAGATGAAAACGAGTTGTCTTCTAATAATATTACCACAATAAAATTACACTGTCCACAAAAAAAAGTAAAATCAATCTATGTGTGTTATTTTCTTAACATAGTTATTGCACAAGTTTTGCAAAGTCTCGCCATCTCAAGCAAGCCACTAGCCACTAGGAGCACAGCCAAGTGGTGGCAAACCAGTCACTGCCCGTGACCGAACAAATGTCGGAGTCGCGGCTTGCTGATGCTGACACGAGCAGCGAAGTTAGTCGGCAGCCTGCCTTCAGCAAAGTTGGTCGATGGTGTTTTGCGTCGCTTTGTTTTCGAAGTACATTGAGCGAAAAAGTTTTAAACGCAAAATATCCTTGCTTTTTCCATGAAAAGCATGGTTTATTGCCCTAGATACTATCGATAAATTGTACAAGAAAATTAAAGAATTAAATTATTATTACACAAGGCGCATCTTGTGCAATAAGTATGTTAAGAAAATAACACACATAGATTGGTTTTACTTGTTTTTAGTGGACAGTGTGTGCTAGAGAGAAGTTCTTGTCGTAGCCAATGTCGTGCAAGCACCTTTGTTTGTATGCCTGAATTATGCATGCATAAGTACACCAAAATATGTATATACATATGTGTTCTTATTCACTGTTCTAGCTTTCGCTGGCAAGAAATTGATTTTGTTAGTTTTCTAGCGCTGATCATGGATGACCTTAACCAAATTTGTTTTCACATTTGAATGCATGTTGTGTACTGAGGTTGGCTCCGTAGAAAATATGTAATTTTAAGTCGAAGCAAATATTTAAATAATTTCTTTAAATTTAATTAATATTACTTATCTATATTGTATATTATTTGCGCGGAAACAGGTGGCGAAAGTGAGCTCTCTTTTACCTCTTTTGTTTTGCGCTGGACTGCCCTAGTGGCGTACATCCTGAGCAGGAGCCCTTTGTTCGGCTCGGAAGCAAGAAGACAGCCAATTGGCCTGGTTAAAAGGGTGTGCAGCATCGACATTCAGGGTTATCAGGTCAAAGTCAGTCAGCCAGGCAAACAAACTCAAACACAAACGAACACACACACTCTCTCTCTCTCTCTCTCTCTCTCTGACACACACACACACACACACACACACACACACACACACACACACACACACACACACACACACACACACACACACACACACACACACACACACACACACACACACACACACACACACACACACACACACACACACACACCTGGACACGCCCACCTTCCCTTTATTGCATCGTGTGCTTTATTCGGCAAAACGCCCAAACGCAGCTGTACTCAAGGATACTGCTGACACATTTGTGGAGAAGTGCAGCGAATCGCGTGTGAATATTTTTAGTGCAACAAAGCAAAGCTAATTGAAATTAAGTGCACGGGACAGGACAGCAATCTCGTCTGCTCGAGTAAATAAAGTTATTATCGCTAATGATGACGATGTCGACGTCGGATCGAATGAATCTGACAGATGGTTGGTTCTAAAATTACATCGGTTTCACAATCAATTAGGCGAGACAGTCTAAACTGATATGATAAGAAGGATGGGCTATTCTATACCCAACGAAATATGACAGTAATTGAGATTATCATCTGTTGAGCTTCATCAACTCCTCCAGGTTGATATACAGATATACAGATTTGAACCAAGTGAGAGTGCTGCTGATAGATTTTATTGTAGCTACTGCTGTGCCTCTTCACTTTTCTCCACAAAATCGATTTATATCGATATGTAAATGGGGAAAAAAATGTGAAAAACTCATTCGTTTTCGTTTTTTATTTAATGCATTCATATTATATATTCAAATAGTATATATATAAACCACAAACTACCAAAAATTTAAGAATACTTGGTCAATTTTCCTAAAGGTTATTTTCGGTTTTAGCTTGGATTGCCAGGACTACACTCCTTGAGTAGACAACTAGGACAACATTGTCAGGCCCAGGAGAGTAAGAACATTTTAAAGCAGAAAGAAGACAGGAGTGGGTAACAAAAGGAGCATGTATAGTACCGATTGAAGTAATATTGTAATGGTAAGAATAATTATTAAGACAGACGGAAGAATAAGTTGATTGGAAAAAATTAGCAAAGAGGTTAGCAGAATCGGAATCGTTGCTAGCTTTATCTATCCCAAGAGAAAAAGAAGATGGCAATCTTGAAGATTTGTGCTTCAAGCTTACAAAATTATAAAACTATCTCGGGTTTTGGGATAACTACCTTTTGCAACGAGAAAGATAATTCACATAGCACTGAGAGTTAAGAAGATAGAAGTTCGACTTGGCTATGGTATATTTGGCCAAGTATACGTTGATTAAGCGAAAGCAACGGCGGGGCTCATATGTAGATGATGAATGTAAAACGAGAGGATTGCAATTGAACATTGCAACCTCTAAAGTAGGATGATATACAAATTAGCAATAAGGTTGTCATTAACAAATACCAGATCAAGAGCTCTAATCAAATGATTGGAAATTGATTTTATTTGAAACAAGGAAAGGTCTAGCATGCAATCTATAAAGTCAAGCTGGGCTGAGGGGACTAGATGATTTTCGGCAGTTAATAATGACCAAGAGAAATTCGGCAAATTAAAATCACCCAACACCATAAATAGGTCACTATCACGCACATGTAAAAAAACTTCTTTAATACAAGTAATATGTTTCATATAAACTTGAATATCAGAAGAAGGAAGAACATAAGAGCATGTATATAGATATACATATAGATATTCCGTGTACGAAAAGACATCTTAACTGAGACAATCGCAGCGTCAATAGACGTACTACAACAGAAAATTTCTGACTGGAGAGTGGCTTTAACGGCAATTAACACCCCAACACCTCAAGTCGTCCGATCATTTCTATGCAAAATAAAATAGTTCGAAAAACCTCAAAATCAGATATGGATGAATTTAACCATGTTTCTGAAAACGCGATTAAATCCGATTCGATGGAAATGCTGCCCATGAAAAGATTTTTAAGTTTAGAAATGAGACCTCTGACATTCTGAAATTGAATAGAGACTTGGTTAGAAGACGAAGTTAGTTTTTTGTTGAAGGCTGAAGGGACTGGAAGGGTGACAGACTGGTTACGCTTTTTTGGCTTGATCTCGCGAACAATCATGTGTGGAGGCCAAAATATGGGATCACAAATTATTGGGAACAAATCATGTGAAACATTTATTTTGAATGATGATATTTCACGAGGAGTGGAGAAATTAAAATTTGTAATTGACCGGCTAGCAGAAGATTTGCTAGCAATATAGACACAAAAACTTGCCTACGACGGGCAACAACAGTTAAGGTAGGAGCTGCTGAGGCTGCAGGTTTTGGTGGGGCAAATGCACCGGCGATTGGGTGGAGACTCGAATTTGTATTTGCTAAGCAACTCAATACACGAGTCAAAATTACTTGGGAGCTTGAGTTACATTCTGGAATAATCAATTTGCTTGTCGATGCATTCTGGGCACGACCAACGCCAACAAAGCCACCGCAGCCCTTCTTGGCAATTGCAGCGATCTTGTCGCAATCACGCCTAGTGAGACCTGCACATACAAATGTATGCATAGGGGAGCACCAAAGCAAAAGAATCAAAACAGACAATAACAACAACACGGAACTGACGCCGCGTTCAATAAATGGAATAATTAACAAACTTACTCTGCAACAACAGGATTAAAGCGCAAAAATATATAAAAATCTTGGAGCACAAGTAAAACAGGTCAATCAATCTCAACTGAGAAATCATTCTGATGATATCATGCATGAGATATCTAATCTAAAATGTTGAAAGTCTGACGAAATACTTATAGCTATGTATATTAACCAAAGGACACACAGTCGCCCACACAATTCCCAGTTACCAAAGCATTTTTCTTAAATGGGGGCAACAGTCGTTGCAGGTAATAAAGCAAATATCTACAAAGCCAACAAACAGGCAACACACACAGACACACACGGGCACAAACACAGCCCGACAGACGAGATTTGCCGAATTAACTGTCAATACGTGTTAAATTGACCAGAGCACACAAAAGTCAAATTCGAATACAGAATAGTAGGCACAGCAAGCGTCGGAGAGGGTAGAGAGAGGTGCAGACGGAAAGCAAAATGCAACGCAACTTGACATTGACATTGAGAGGAAAAGCAACCAAAAATCTCATATAGCAAAAACTAAGAGAGCGATAGATGGCTCTAGCTCTCTTCGCTTAGCCTGTTGCGTGCGGGCTATAAAAGCGCGACCGTCCCTTGGTTCGCAGTGTACTTGCAAACGAACTCTGAACGCTACGCACGCACAGCCGCTCTTCAACGCACTCTGAGTGAAGCGACAGCACGCAACGCTGCAGCAACTAAAAAAGGAGTAAGAAGAAGAATAACAACAGCAGACTAGAAATTCGTATAAGTTTATTTCTGTGTGAAATTCGCCGGTTATAATGCACAGCCAGAGGGAAAGAGGTTAAATTTCACACTTCACTTAGCTCAACAGTCACAACACCAAAAACAATAATAATGATTTGGGCGGCAATTGCCTCCTCGACGGTTTCATCAACTGGCACGGAACGGAGGGCTGGTATGGCCAGCGCAGCGCCAACCTATGTTCGGCGCCATACTAGGCCGCCGCGCGTCTCTGCCAGCAGCTGGCAAATTAGCAATGCAGCATTCAGGGCGCGACAATACGAGCAGCAGCAGCAGCAGCTACAAGCACAAGAGATACACCAACAAGAACAAGAGCAACAGCAACAAAACTCGGAAATTGAAAGTGCAGAGCAATATCCGAAAAAAGTGAACAATAAACTAAAGAAAATTTGTCCAAAACGTGGTAATAAAATATTTAAAGCTTTTACGTCCTGTAAATGCACTCAGAACGACGAAAACTAGAAGGAAAAGACAAAAACAAAATCAAAATACAGTTACAATTAATACTACGTACAAGTGTTTTGCGTAAAAAAAAAACAACAAGCAAGTGCACTGTGAAAAACTTTTGGATGACTTCTCGAACAACAAATAATTGGCAAACACAAAAATACAAATAAATTTCTTCATATACAAATCAAAATCAGATCAAATATATATATAAATGAAAAAAGAAAACAAAGGCATAAAATGTTTATATGTGTAGCCTATTAAGAGCTAAGAAAACTTTGAAAATCAATTTAAATGCTAGAACTAATTGTTTTTGAATTTTAACAGTGTAACAGCAAAAGGTAAGCTTCCCATTTTGAAAACATGCTACCCAAATGTGCAACAATGTGGCATGCAACCAACGGCCGACTAACATCTCATTTTAGAATTTTACAGAATTCGGCAAACTTTTAAAGTCCTCTTAATCGCGAGCCCATGCTTTGTGTTGCTTTGAAAAATTACGCTCCAGATATGCTCACATTTAAATTTTCTTAAAGAGGCTTGAAAAGTTATGTCATACCCTGATTTGAACGTGCCAAGTGTTATTTTACTCATTCAACTTTTTGCCATTGACTGCCATTTTCACCCAGAGGGGTGGATTTGTCGCAATAGGTGAAATGCATGCCAAATCTAAGGATTGTGAAATATTTTCACATAGATATTTAAAAATGAATTTAAAGTCGATTGAATTATAATCATATATGTTTTTAAAACCGTATTTTTTTCGAGCAAATCCCCTACCTATCGCTCACTTACGTTCTGAGAGCTAAAATCACACACCACAAAACTAAACTACAAACAACAACAATATAATTTTTTTTTTTTCCCATCTTTGAATTTCAAATCCTACACACCTTCATTTAACTCTTAAATAGAGCTTTGAAAATAATAAAAGTGTGAAACAGGTCCGAAATGATTTTTCATATAGATTTTTGGAAACGAATTTGAGCGCGAAACGTCACTCACCAAGTATTTGAAACCCATTTCCACCAAGGAGGCATAGATTTTCCAAAAAGTGAGAAAGACTCATCAGACGCATTTTGACAAAGATCATTGAAAATGCGTTTGAGGCCGATCGGATAGTAAACAAAAAAGTTTCAAACAAACGTTTTTCGCGATTTTTCCACACTTGCTGGTGAAATTTCCCGAAACACCGTCTTAACGTGCTCATTCATCACATGAGGTAACTACAGTGAAAATTTTAACACTTTAAAGCACTTTTCCTTAGTTCCATAGTATGGCAAATGCTTTCGCATTTAATTGGGTGCTTACCGTCCGATATTTTTGAAATTTGAAGACTATTAATATGGCATAAACATGTTTGTAAATACCAAACCCCAAAACTATACCTCGAAACAAGGTTCTTTTATTTAACTTTTGGTAACCGAAGGGAGTTATTCGAAAAGTGGAATATTCTAGTCTATATATCAAATTTTGTATCACTATCTCTCAAAATCTTAGTTTTAATCGAAATCATGTTAGCGTTGATTTGAGGGGGACCAACTATCAAAATTTAATGTCACTAGCTATTGTGGTTTTTGAGATCAACGCGTTCAGACAGACTGCCAGACAAACAGGCGGTTATTTCAATATGAACTCGACTATGATACTGAGTAAAAATATACATACTTTATGGGTTCGTAAATTCATCCTTTTGCCTGTCACATACATTCACACAAATCTTGGTATCCTTTATGAACATTTTCAACGCTCAGGGTGCACGGAATTATATTGTTTTGACATAAAAATTCTTTATTAAACTTAAATTTCAATTTGAAGTATATTCTAATGTAAATATTGTCGGAAACAATAGTATCCCAAGTGATGATATTTTTACTAAATATTTAAGCTTTTCCAATTTCAATAACTATACAATGAACCCATGTAAAATGGGTAAAAAGGGTATAATGTATTTGTGCAAATCTATGTAACAGGTAGAAGGACGCATCTCCGACCCCATAAAGTATGTTCTTGATCAGCATCAACAGTCGAGTCGATCTAGCCATGTCCGTCTGTCTGTTTGTTGTTTGTTTCCGATAATCGATAACTTCCTCCGCATCCAAGCAATCGATAAAAATATATATCGAAATCCTGTTTTTTGAGCAATTTTGGTAAATAATAAGAGCTAGAGTCACCAAAAGTTATATGTTTACTCTAGAATAGTACGTATAGTACAAGTATCTTTCATTTTATACCTATCGCAACCTCCCCGCTACTACCTCGTAGCTATAAATCAAGTTAATAACCCAACTTGCATTGGCCATCAATTTAAGCTACAATTCAAGATCGGTTAAGAAACACGTGTTTGCAGCTAGCTCAGTTCCAAGAATTTCTCTATACATGTACATACACACATTCATGCGCGTCTGTATCGAATTCGATTGTATTGTTTTCTGTGCTGCTATTTAAATTCGTTTTTTTCTCAATAAGACTCAATCATAGGGTTGGATTTCGAGTAGCGGCAGTGGCGGGAGGTGCGGACTGTCGCAAGCTCGAGCCCTACCGAAGAAACTTTTTTTTAAGGCTCAATTTTTAGTGTGGCTGTTGAGTAGAGAACCCTGCAAAGGGACCTTTTTTTAAATTTATCCTTATTACCACAAACGAGCGAGTAGCGCGTGCTGCATTTGGTTTTGGAATAAGAAGGTTCAGGGTATTCCCTAGTCGGGAGCTCCCGACTAGGACCTATTAGTTGTTTCATGCTCTAATGCCCACACAGATATTTTACTTTCACTTATCTTCATCGTTTCTCTATCGGCATGATTTTTCTGGCTTTCCTTTTTCAGTTTCATCTTCTTTTTCGCCTCTGCTATTTCTCCCTAGAATTATGCAAATGCCGTAAACAGCAGCAAATATTTCAGCCCATTTCTCGAATTATGCATACGCCACATTTATGCAGCGCAGCTATCTCTACTATTTCTTTTTCTATGTACGCTCTATGTAAATCTAGAATTTTTTAAATTGGAGCATTTCGACCAGAAGCTCTTACTTGTTTTATAATCTATTATCTCACAGGATAGCCATAAAAGAAGTCGAATACGATAATTATTTGTAATTAGGGCACCAACATTTCTTATATTCAATATTTAAAGCGTACAAATTCTTTGATAATGGCCATAGCTAAACGTGCTTTGCTTTCCTTTAAAAGAAGAGGAGCTTATTAAGGGGCTGAGGCATTTTGTTTGAAGAGGTGAACACTAAGCGGGGCAAAGTGTCCGCTTTTTGCGTAACATTTTTCAACCTTTTAAGGATCTATGTCTGTGTATTTGTTGGTCAGAGGTCAAACAAACTAAGAAGTGTTTAACTAGGTACAAACCTGATTTATGTTGTACTTATTAATTGACCATCGATTGAACATGTTCTCATATTCCAAATTACATTTACATCAACTCATTGCAATACAAACAATTCTAATAAACTGCGCCACTCGATGAAAAGAATTCACGGTATCTTTTGGTATCAATTGTTTTCCTGCTGCCTTGTCCCCTTTTATATGAATGTCATCAGTCCGAAACGAAAATATCTAAGTTGCATCAGAATGTTGTCATGCAACATGCAACAATGATGCGTTTTCTCCCTGTGTGTGCGTGTGTGCACGCTTGTATTTTTACGTGGGTATCACGACCGAATGGGTCAAAGGTGTTTTCATTATTACGCAGAAATACTTGGAAAAGTGTTCAATGGTAAACGTACAGTTTAGTCTTTTTTTTTGTTGTTTGTTGATGTTTATATTTGGTACAATTTAAATTTTTTTAAATAAAGCTTAATAATTAAGTAGAACCTAAATGGCATTAAAACTACGAGTAACAAAAAGTTTATATTTCATTGTTAGCTTTCCAATAAACTGAGAACGTTTTGTGGAAAATCCTTTCCTTGACAACAAAATGCTGATCAATCTGTGGACTGCCGCAGCCATCCCAGGAGAAGTTGCAGCCATCCAAGGAGAAGTTGGAGCCATCCCAGGAGTAGGTCTAACCCGTCGTCTCAGACCAGGGACGAGGAGAGCATTATCACTAGCGACTTTCAGCTACACAACGGGCGTGGCGGCTATGCCGGCCTTGATGGTGGTTTCTTTATACCGCATAACACTGGCTTGTCCACGAAGCGCAGCGCAGTGGGCATGCGACGTTGATCATAATGGCTTAGTGGGCAGCCAGTTTCAAATGGTGCTCTATGAGAGTCTCCCCTTTGCGGCCATATTTGGCTTCGTTGTGGATGGGATCGATGTGCTGGCACGGGCAATCCAACAACAAATCCAACAATCCGCGATGTGCACCTATATCAAGGATTGTGTTGAGTGTCGCCGCAATGGGATCTAAATGTTTGGTGGTGACAACCCCTCCCTTATGGAAAATTGTTGACAGCCCTTCGAGTTCTATCAGCTCAGCTCTCAAAGAGATAAGAGATGAAGACGTATAATCCATACAACCAAATTTTTATACCCTTGCAGAGGGTATTATAATTTTGTCGTGATATGTGTAACGCATAGAAGGAGACATCTCCGACCCCATAAAGTATATATATTCTTGATCAGCATCAACAGTCGAGTCGATATAGCCATGTCCGTCTGTCCGTCTGTCCGTCTTCTCTGTCCGGCTGTCTGTTTCTATGCGAACTAGTCTCTCAGTTTTAAAGCTATCTTAATGAAACTTTGCAGAAGTCCCTTTTTCTGTTGCACGCAGCACATATGTCAAAACCAGCTGGATCTGACTACTATATCTTATAGCTGCCATAGGAAAGATCGGTCGAAAATTAAGTATATATATGAAAAAACATTTTGTGTTTCAAGATATCTTGACCAAACTCGGCATTTATTAGTTTTACTAAGCTCCTCATATATATGCTAGATCCTATTAAGATCGGACCACTATATCATATAGCTGCCATAGGAACGATTGGTCGAAAATTAAGATTTTGTATGAAAAAACATTTTGTTTTTCAAGATATCTTCACCAACCTCGGCATTTTTTAGTTTTACTAAGCTCCTCATATATATGCAACGTCCTATTACGATCGGACTACTATATCATATAGCTGCCATAGGAACGATCGGTCGAAAACTAGGTTTTTGATTAAAAGCCTTTTTTGTTTATCAAGATACCTTCACCAAGCTCGGCATTACCCATTTTCTCGGCATTAAAAGGTTGCAAGGGTATTAGATCTTCGGCGTGCCGAAGATAGCCTTTCTTCCTCGTTTTTTTATGTTTCAAATGAATAAGGGAAATCTTTTGATAAGCATTTTGCAACAAAATTTATGAAATTGCGTCAAAGATATAAAATACTACACACAAATTTTGGAAACTATTTTTTTTTTTCAACGTAGCGTTACCAACCATTTGTAAACAACATAAGCATACAGGTCGGTCCAAGTCGACAGATACCCTGTAATCAATTTAAAAAATTAAATGTGAAGATGAACTTCAGCCCGAGACTAAACATAGAATACACTGAAACCAACTTGAGTGAACATTTTGAGAAACACTTTAGAACGGAAACATTTTTATTGACATCTCAAAGGGAAAAATTTTAAAAAATATTTATATATATATAATGTTGTTCAAGTGTTACACACTTTAGATATATCTGATAGTATAGCGTATGTCTATATGCCAGTACTTATATATATTTTTATAGATAAATATATATATATAGGCATACGCTATACTATCAGCTATATTTAAAGTGTGTAGCACTTGAACAATGTGCATTTGCCGATTACAGGGTATAAAAAACTTTAAAAACTTTTTGAAATGCAGAAGAAGACAAAGACATAAAATCATACAACAGCAAGAAGATTAAGTACATGCAAAAGTTACCACAAAGAAAACTAATTCGAATAGATGTTGGGCCCTACGGAGTTACCTGGACAAAGAAATTGGAGTAAAACTAAATTTAAGATATATTAATTAAGCCTACTACAAAAATGTATTTCTTTAAGCTAAAACATTCATCGATAAATCTGACTCAATGCTGATGATATTCAATGCAAACAGATCTAACGAATATCTATGAATTTCTATAATTTAGAACGAAAAACCAATCTATTTTAAGCACATCTAAATTGTTTTAATTTCATTTCAATACTATAATATATCGAAAAGGATTTAACATCTAGATGGTCAACAACATTACATATAGTAACATCAAAATATCAAGGTAATCAAAGTGCAAAGTACGTAAGATAATGAAACAAAGGTATTGAAAATATTTATGAGAAAACTCTCTTAAACAAAGTCCAAACAACTTAAAGCCATCCAAGTTTGAAAGTAATCAAGAGTTTAACTAAAACAGAAGGAAATAATTATATAAGATTGACAACTACAATGTTCCTAATATACACTATACTACACATTCTATTCCTCAGTGCATCAGTTATCTAGCTCGAAAATTATTTTTATAAAGTTAAATATTTTTATTCAACCGTAGGATAGTTAGAAAGAGCCATAAATAGAAGAAAATTGTTACGAAAAGAAGAAACGAAGAAACCCAAACATATTGCTTAAAGTATGTTTAAAATTTGTAAGCTAAAAAGGAATTTACATTTGGCAAATGCTGAATGCAAATGAAGAAAAAGTTAAGGCTGTGTCGGATATTTGGAATGTGATATAAAATTGAGGAACGCAACAGACTGAATTATTCTGTAATTATGTTGCAAGGATTTCATATTTAATTGATTGAAGCTCAATTAATTTCACTTCAAGTGACTTTTCTATAGTTTTTCTTGTATTTTCTTTTGCAATTATATTTACATAAAAAATATTTGAAATTAATCAAAATAGCTAAATGTATTAATGTCTGAATGTATGTGCTTAAGTGTCTATTCATATTTGCAAATGGAGCGTACGACTCCCCCGCACTTACCGGTGAATTACAGAGAGAGAGGTTCTCAGAGTATTGATGCTCGCTAATTGGAGAACAAAATTTGTCATTTCAATTTGACATTTACTTGTTTGAAACACATTTACAAGTAAACAATATATAAATGTGCCAAAAATACAAATATAATAAATTAAATATGAAAGTTATTTACGTCTATATATACACACATACATACTTATATGCTCAAAGCAAAGCGAAAAAAGTTATTTGAATTATTTGTGTAACAATTGAAATTGTAAAAGCTGAAGATTTCAATAAATGTTGGCCCAGCAAATGTGTTTTACCATTATTAAGAGATAGTGAAGGTGCGAAACCCATTAAACTCGTTTCAAATGCCCAACAATTGATTTAAAGGAAGCATCGTTTTTATCTACATCATTGTCAACAGATTACATTTTAAATATTGTAGTACAATGGTTTTTCGCTTAAAATATTTTCAGGGATTTGTGTTTAATGCATTCTTTATGAATATGCTATCTAAGGGAAATATACCCTAATGCACTTCTTCCTGAATTCACTGCGTCTCGTGGCTACTTATCTCAAAACAGAAGTTCGATTTGAGCCAAACATTAAATTCGTAGAGAACAAAATATAGCCAGATTCGTGTGTATTAAAGTAGGAAACTGATCTGTTTTTGAATAACGAATCACTTTTACAATCACTTATCTGATAATATTAGAGTATCTTTTATATAAATATGACACATACTGTATAGAAAACATCCGCCACATATTTCAATACAATCGATTCGCGCACATAACCCAATCCGGATGCCTCCTTGGTGGGTATCAGACAATTATCAACTATCACCAGGACCATGCACTGAGCGGACACAGCAAAGCCTTCCATGTGCACCTGTTTGGTTTGATCACCTTTTAAAGAGATTAAGGAAAAATATAGTATATGTAAAAGCTGGATATATTTGGAGCCAAAAGTGACATTTGCGGCATATTTACATGGATTGGGATAAGCATTATGCAGTTCACCCGCTGATATGCACTCGTTTTTGTTCCGTAATCAGAACCGTAAAGATCCAGCCAATCTGTCACATGAATTTAAAGCGTCAATAAATCCAAACATAATATTGTTCAGGCACTCACCTTTTTAAGTCCTAATGCTTTTGGTACGGCATCAACTTCATCGGCGCCGTCATCTCCATAGATGTAAATCGAATCGCGCGATGATTCCTGCGAATGGTCATAGATTTCCACCACGTTGGCGCGTATGCCCAAAGGGAGATCTGCATGCTGCTCGTAGGTGCCGTATCAGAAGCCCATGCGCTTATAAGCTGTGATCCGCCAGTAGTTCAAGAAGCGCTCCACTATTTTGGTATTCTCAAACATAACGTTGTCTACGTGACAATAGGTGTGACGTTTGAGCGTTATGGCCGTCGGCTGACACTTGGAGCAGATGCCCTTGGGCCACGGTGGATGGTCATCGAATACAAAGTAATTGTCATGATCCATGCCTGTAGTTTGCTTGCGTATGCGTGAGTGGAAGGAAAGTGCTCGATATTGCGATCCTTAAGTTAGCTCTTGTAATAGGGTTCCATTGGGATTGTGATGGCAACTGGGGGGAGTAAATGAGAATGAAAATCGAATAAGTAAATAATTAAAAAAAAGAAAAGGTTAAAATCAATGCAATTCAACACAGCTTATTAAAAGCTTATATGATTAATTTTATGTTGCTTAATACCATTTTGTGTAGCATTCACTGGATTCGCCTTAGAGCCTTTGAATATTTATACTATAACATATATTTCCGTGCGAATAGTGCATTCTTCATTCTTCAGCTAATATCTGAACTAACAGTAAATTTTGAAAACCATGTCAAGTGGAGCCCTACTTATCGCTATCAGCTTTTTCCGAGCCTCCTCTCTTGCACTTACAGCTGACTATCGCGTGGACATTACTATCTCTGTGGACAATTTGGCAGCGCTAGTTCTCAATGGCTGTGGTGCTCGTTCGCTGCAAGTTGGCAAAGTTGATTGTTTATCAAATACTTGCAGAGGTTATTATAATTTTGAATAGAGACATCTCCGACCCCATAAAGTATATATATTCTTGATCAGTATCAACAGCCGAGTCGATATAGCAATGTGCGTCTGTCCGTCTGTCTCTTTGTATGCGAACAAGTCTCTCAGTATTAAAGCTATCTTTATGTAACTTTGCAGAAGTGCCTCTATCTGTTGAACGTAGTACATATGTCGGAGCCAGCTATATCGGACCACTATATCATATAGCTACCATAGGAACGATCGGTCTAAAAGCAGGTTTTTGTATGAAAAACATGTTGCTTATTTAGATATCTTGACCACACTCGGCATTTATTAGTTATACTCTGCTCCCCATATATATGCAAAATCCTATTAAGATCAGACCATTTTATGAAATAGCTGCCATGGGAACGATCGGTCAAAAATTAAGTTGTTGTATGGAAAACTTATTTGTTATTCAAGATATCTTAACCATACTCCGTATTAACTATTTTCCCTGTGCTTCTAAGATACGGGCAAGCACTATGAGCATTATGAAAAGGTTGGGTCTGCAAGGGTTTTAAATCTTCGGCGTGCCGAAGATAGCCTATCTTTCTCGTTTAAGACTTGAATTTGGCGAGATCTCGATGCGTTTGATACCCTTCGCAAACGGCACGAGAATTAGCTGTGAACCGATTAGAATTTATTTAGATAAATTAGTTAATATAATTAATTAAAATCGAATAATGTTCTCACAGATTGTTTACATAACGACGATGGCGCACAGAGGCATAGACAAAATTGCGCTTATTATAGATGAACTCCAGCGCCGGTGGGGTGTCCATGTTCTTCTTCTTGGTGATATTAAGACCAAATGTCTGCGCTTGTTGTTGACATAGTGAAAAACTCTGCCAAGCACCGCAATAAACACTTTCCAACAATCCAATAAGGAATTAACTTAAAATTTTGTCAGATATTGCTATAAAATAAATTGTACTTGGAAGCAAAGCAGCACTTGTAGAGATATGTAGTGTGAATTAGGTGTGACCATGTTCACACAATGCACAAGTGCCTAAAAATCAACGTAACAAAATAACAGATGCTGTTAAATGTTATAGCACCACTACCAAAGACAATACAAACACTTTTGTTTCTTTGCCAGCCAGAGACTTTGCCAGAGCGGTGAATAACAACACATTCAAATATGCTGAAATGTATGTACATATATTCACACGCAACAAACATAATTGCTTCCACGGCCTTCATAGAGCCGAAGCTGAAAGTGCATTCTATTTTTAGCTTTTTCGCTCTCTCGGCTGTGAGAGGGTAATGATACAGATTTCGTATGCGTTCTTGTCGCGCGCATTTTCCACAAAGCCGATCAAAAAAGTTATCAATGGTCGTCTCTATGTCGCCCCTTGGTCTTATAGTCCTTCCGTTATATTCGATCTCACAGACGTACGGGTAGGCTATGGGACAAGCTGGTACACATAGCTGATCGACTCGGCTGCAGATGCTGATCAAGCGTATATATTATGTCCTTTATTGGCCCGATGCCTTCTTCTGCCTGCTGCATACATTAGCAACACTGCAATATACCCTTTTTTCGTACCCAATGGCAACTGGGTATACTAATAAAATACGCCAAGACGTTGTTGGCGGCACCTGTTCGCAATTTGAACTGTTCCTGCGAGCAGCAGGACGTGTGTGCGTGTGTATCGGTGTGATGGGCTTAATTTTAAGTTACCCTTGGCTCAAGGTTATGGCATTATTATACTCAACTTGATTATAAATTCATAATCCGGGACCTCGCCCCTACGTGATCTTCATTGCTGGTGGACAAAAGTATTTTGATAACTCAATGTAACAATATGAGAGAAATAAAACCTCCTTTGACATCAATGAACTTTTGTAAGCGTCCACGTATTGATTTAACCAATTTTTTCAAATTATCCAATGAAATATCATGCCAAAGTCCTTTTCAGAAATCGTCTCCTCAGGAGAGGAGCTTCGTTTTCTTTTTATATAAGCTCAAACAATCGCTATTATATTGAGATCGGGGCTTTGAGCTGGCCAATCTAATATATTGACTATTTAGTAACTCAGTATAAATGATTGTCCAATGGGCCGGTCACCGGAAGTGAATGCGTGGTCATTCAGGACACGTAAATATTTGTCCTAATTCATTCATTCATCGATTGGTATCAAATCGCCCGAGCCATTGAAGCACATGCAACACAGAACATTACCGATCCTTCACCATGTGGAACCCGTTTGCGAGTATTCTTTGGCAGCCTGCAATAAATCTCTTTCTTTTGTCTGTCCATAATACTTGTTCCCAAAACGATTGCGGCTTGTTTATGTAGGATTAGGCGAATTTGAATTTTTTTTTTAGCTTATTTTTGGGTTGAAATTGAAAGAATAGGACGAGCTATATAAATAGAAAATTCGGCCTCCCTTAGCCCATACATTTGCATGCGACGCAATATTTCTAGCCTGGCTTCCTACTAGCTATTACGATTTTGCACGAAATGGGATCCGACTGCCGTTCGTTTAGAAGAACGAATGCCGGAGTCGCGGCTTGCTGATGCTGACACGAGCAGCCTTCGGCAAAGCTGGTCGATGGTGTTTTGCATCGGTTCGTTTTCGAAGTACATTGAGCGAAAAAGTTTTGAACTTACGATCGACGCAAAGCACTTTTGGCTTATCCATGAAATGCATGCTTTATTAAAATGATACATTACCCTAGATGCTAACTATAAATTTTACAGGAAAATTAAAGAATTAAATAATTTTTACACAAGGCGCATCTTGTGCAATAACTATGTTGAGAAAATTGCACGTATAGATTGATTTTACTTTTGTGTTTCGACAGTGTATGTTTGAGAGATGTTCTTCTCTCAGCCAATGGCGTGCAAGCACCTTTGTTTGTAAGCGTGATATATGTACATATATACTTACATTTGTGTTCTTATTCACTGCTCTAGCTTTCGCTGGCAAGAAATTGAGTTTGTTAGTTTTCTAGTGCTGATCATGGCTGACCTTCCCCAAATTCGTTTTCACATATGAATGCATGTTGTGTACTGAAGTTGGCTCCGTAGAAAATATATTTAAGCCGATGCAAATATTTATATAAATAGGGTAGAAAAATTAAATGCCAGCAGGCCATGGCATTCAAATCAAAGGGTTAAGCGCATGGCGCGTTAACATAAGAAATTATGATGCCACATTTTATAGAATTCTATTTTTAGTCTTAAGAAGTATATATTCCAAACTTTATTATGTACATTTTAATAATTTACGAAAAGGGTCCTTTATAGTAAATAATTCATTAACATATGTAATCATTTTAAATACGAAATGATCGCACATAAAGGCCATGGGCTGTGACGTCACATGCGCAACCGAACGATGCATTCTTCTTCTTTAATTCATAGACATCCCTTGGCTTGGCAGACACATAAATATATGCAGATTTGTACCAATATGTGTAAAATGAGACACACATACAACAACTATTTGGCGGATCGTGGCATTAATACCCTTATTTATAGAAATGGTATATAATGTTTTGAGAAAACAATAATTAATAATTGTACCAATAGCTGCACACTAAATACGAAATTATATCTATCTATAAATCAATAAGAGATCTATAAATCAAGTTAATAACCCAACTTATATTGCGAACGTTGACGTTTTGAGAATACACAAATAATCTATGGTACAATAAGATATACTGTACAAAATTTCTTTAAGATCGGTTTTTGTTTTGTTTATCGGTATTTTGAATTTCGGTATACATGTACACACACACATTCATGCGCGACTGTTTCGAGTTCTGTCAACAGCATTGCAACTGCGATTGTTTTCTGTGCTGCCGATAACTTGCCCCGTTTCCAAGTAATCGATAAAACCGACATCGTAATCCTGTTTTTTGAGCGAAATGGGTAAATATTAAGAGCTACTATCACCAAACTGGATATGTTGCTTCTAGAATATAATATATATATGTATATATCAAGTATCTTTCATATTATACCTATCGCCACCAACCCGGGCTCAGGGTATCGACTAGAACCTCTTACATGTTTCTGAATATAGTTATTGCTTGGGGTGCGCTTTGTGATAAAAAAGTATTATTTCCAAATTTGTCTTTACAATTTAGCAATATGTTCTACTTATATTACCTCGGCTTTTGATGCTGACCTAGAATATAAATGCTTTTTGGGGTCGGAGACATCACCTTCTATGCATTACCCATTCCATGACATAAATATAATTCCCTCTACAATATGTATCCTCTATTTTTTTCGAGTGTTTGAATGCTTTGAAGATCATAATTTTTTGCACAAATTTCCACTGGTCATAAAATCATTTAAGACCTGCATATACAAGCGTTTACCCTTTCGGTCCATTCGGCAATCCAAGCCCGAAATCATAAAAAAGGATGGGAATATTATAATAATAATTATTAATATCAGATTATTATAATTATCAGATTATTCTTTGAGGGAGATTTATTGGAACTTTCTTTCCACTGAGGCTTAAGTATTTTTTTTTTAAGCTCAAAGGATCTGTTTGTTCTTATTGGGTATTTGTATGTATATACAAACTTTAAGGTCAAACTATGGTCTATCAAAAACAATCTTCAACAGAGCTGCAATAGTAACTAGCGCTCAATGTCCGTGTCAAGTTATGTTGCATTTTGTTTCCTGTCTGACCCTTTCTCACGCAGCTTCTTTCCTTTGGTTCTTTCCTTTCGGTAAGCAAGGTTACCGGTTTGCCACGTATTAGCAGTTAATTATACAAAGGTCGTCTGTCTGTCTGTATGTGAGTGTGTGCGGTCGTTGTGTTGCCTTTTTGCTGTGCTTGTCATAGATATTTGCAAATATTCTGCTCGATTTGTGTGCTCCTTTTTAAGAAACATGCTTTCATAATCAAATATTGCTGCCGATGCAGTTCACTTAAAAGTAGAATGCGTGTATGTGTGTTTATGTGTCCTTTGGTTCATCAAGCTGTAGATTCCCGGTCGCATTTTGAACATTTTTGATTCTATGTGAGCAGAATGAGATGCACAATGCAATTAGTGACATCGAGGCAAACTCTGCACATGCATACACACATACATATGCTGCAGCGACGTTGTGCACTGAGCGATATACGGCTGATTCAACGGTCGGACGCATGGTTACCGTTGCTGCCAATATAAACAGCTGCATGTACATATCGCAAAGGGCACCCGTTTCTTTCCCCGTCAACCCTTTACCTAAAGATAACTCGACTACACAACAAACAAATATCGACGCTGCCAATAATACCAAATGCCACAATCCTTTTGTACCAGCGGTAGCAATGCTCTACCATGAGAATCGGATTTATTTTCTTAATTAAAAACTTAAATGACATAAATGAAATAATTATATTTTTGGTGTTTGCTGTGGGAACCTATTTCGGTCAAATTAAAAATTCCAATTCGTATTTCTGCAAGGCTAATTAATCGTCGACTTCTCCATGCAGGTTGTCGGTATGAGTACCTGGACAATGGCAGGCTTGCATGAAAAGTATTTTGGGCGAGCATTAAAGCACACTCAGGTTTGTATTTATGTGTCACTACTTTAATGATTGTGTAAAATTATTTAGGATAGACTGCCAATTCGAACTAAGATTTTAAATATTTTCTGCGCTAGCTGAATTCCCCTAGCAACTCTAGGGAGAGGGGAGAGGTTGTCACCAACAAACATTTAGAATCTTCTGCGGCGATACTCGCCACAATCCTTGATATAGGTGCACATCGCGGACCGTCTAGTTGCGTTGCCCTTGCTGGCTATCTTGTCCAGCATATCGATGCCATCCACAATGAAGCCAAATATGGCCGTAAAAGGAAACCTATCATAGAGTACCATGCGCAACTGGCTGTTCACAAATCCACCATTCTGGCCATGTCGCATGCCCACTGAGCCGCGCTTCGAGGGCAATCCAGTGTTATCCGGTATAAAGAAACCACCATCGAAGGCGGCATAGCCGCCACGCCCATTGTGTAGCTCAAAGGCGCCAGTAATAATGCTCTCCTCGCCCCTTGCCAGGAATACGGAGCAGCCCCTATAGCCAAAGCCACGCTCGTGCAGGATTAGGGCGCGAAAATTCTCCGCCATGCGCGGTGCCACATCGTTGTGCACCTCGATAAGCACACGACCCGCTGGCTTACCCTCCATTACCATGTCCAGATAGTAGATGGGATAGTCCAGGGATCTAGATCGAGGGATTATCCCTACTGCTGCGGCTGCAACTGCACCTGGAACGGTTGCAACCGCGCCTGAGATGGCTGCGGCTGCGGTGGCTGCAGCAGCGGCTGCGGATGTGCTGGGCATATCGAAGTCAAAATTGTAGTTTTGTGGATGGGATTCTTCTGTCATTTGCAAGCCTTGAGTGCGGTGCGTCATGAAGCTAATCGAAGCGGCAAGCTGTGCCACATCTTTGCGCTGCTTTACTGTGGGCAGCTGCTGTTCCGGCTCCAACCGATTAAAGCCGTTGTCCTCAAATAGGTTGGGCCGCAGGATTGCAGCACTTGTTGCTGCTGCTGCTGCAGCTGCAGGAGGAGCCACTGATGTCCTTCCGCAATGTATAAATGCGATGATAATTCGGCTGCACCGACGGAAACATCTGAGGCAGCAACACTGCAGTGTCCTCCTCCTCCTCCTCCTCCTCCTCCTCCTCCTCCAGATGGATGTACATCATCTGCTTTCCGAATTTATTGCACTGCGCCTGTAGCTCGTTCAGCAGGCGCAGTAGCTGACAGCGCGTGAAATTGCCCATGACGATGCCATGCAGCGGTGTCTGGTCTGTGACGCGCAGCCATGTTGGCGCATGCCGCAGAATTGGCCGCTGCACATGCTGCTGCACCGGGTCGCAGGCATCAAAGTGTTGGCGGAACAGCGACATATCGTCCGCGGCCAGTACTTCTGGATACGTAATGCGCTCATCAAAATTGCTCAGCTCCTGGCACAGCAGACAACGCAGCATGTCGCACATGTGCAGTTGACGCGTCATCTGATGTCCATGATGCTCGCCATCCACGATGCAGGCGCGGCATAGCAGCCGCGGACAGGTGTGGCCCCAAGTCGTATTGGGCATGGCATGGGCATGGCAATGCTCGTTGGCGCTATGGAGTTGCCTATTCAAGCCGCCCTCATTCAGCGAGTTATGCCAGACTGAGCTGGTCGGATTGCTGCTGGTTGGTTGCAATCGTTGCTCGCTCTGCAGCTGCAAAGCCGGCAGCTGCTGCGGCATTAACAGCAAACCCTCATTGGTGGGCAACGATCCAAAAGCCGGCAGCGGCGTCTCCTTTCCACTTTGGAGACACGACACCAGCGGGTAGCCGGGGAGCTGGACCAGACAGCCGGCGCAGTAGCTATGTCGGCAGTTAAGCTCCTTGGGCAGCCGTGTGGCATCGCTTGGGTCATAAATGCGTCGACACAGGCTGCAGCTGAGCAGCGTTTCCAGTGGCCTGGGTACATCCATGTCTTGGCTAGAGAGGGAGAGAGAAAGACGGGAGAACAAGAGAAAACAAGACTTTAATAGTTTCAAGTGCCCAGCTAATGCTGATTGATTGGACTGAGAACTGACATCCCACATCTTAATTTTAAATTAAATGCATTTCATGGAATATAACAATACCTCCTTTAGCCAAATATATCAATAATCCGTAATAAGCCTGGCCCCTGGCATCAACGAAGGTCGAAGTTCAACTGTATGTGAACTTTCTAAACTTTCTGTGTGAATGTCATTCACTTGGGCTGTTGCATCGAGTGTGGTTTACTTAAAGTTAACTAAATACAATAAAGAACTAGAAAACATGCAGTCCACAGATTGAACAGCATTTTGTTGCCACGGACAAATTGACGACGGACGTCTGTGCCTATGTGTGTCAAGCATTTTCCACTTGTAAGTTTATTCTGAAGCTAACTTGAAATAGAAACTTTTTATTACTTGTAGTTTTAATGGCACTTTGGTTTACCATTCTACTAAATTACTTGACCTTTAGGTAGCTTTATTTAATTAAACTTTCATTTGTACTTAATATAATCAACAGTATAAAAAGACTGAAGTGTTAGTCTTCCATTGAAAGGGGTATCACGTAAAAACAGAAGCGTGTGCAGACGCACACACAGGCACACACACACACACACACACACACACACACACACACACACACACACACACACACACACACACACACATTTGTCTCATTGATGTCAACATTCTGATGCTTCATTCTTGAACAAGAGAGACAAAAAGATACTGAGGATATTTTTCATCGAGTGTAGTTCATAAGAGTTGCTTATATTATTGCAATGAGTTGCTAGATTTGTAATTTGTAATATGAGTGCATGCTCAATCAAAACTCTATTAACAAGTACAAGATTATTCACGTTTGTATTCGATTTCAGCGAGCACGAGGCAACGCAAATAATGAATCTAGATTAAACACTTTTTAGTTTATTTGACCTCGACCAACAATTACTCAGACACACGCACGCACTTAAGCCTTACAAGGTCCGCTTTGGGTTCACGTGTTCAAACAAAATGCATCAATACCTTTATTAAGCTCCTCTTTTCCTCAAAAGAAAGGAAAGCATGTTTAGCTATGCTTATAAGAATATAACAAATCTTGGTGCCTTATTTACAAAGAATTATCAGGGTCGACTTCTCTATATGCCAATACTCTGAGATAATATCCGCTAGAGACAATAGATGATAACAAATTCTATTTACTGCCACCGAACGTTTCTGTTTTGCTTATTTTTGCTTTACTTGACAGAAGGACAGCTTTATTCAGAAATAAGACAGAAAAGATTATAATTTAGTAAGAATAGTTATGCAGTGCAATAGCAATAGAATTCCAAAATATAAATACACCAAACAATTCTCATTAACAAAATATTTCCATTCCCAGCAAAATAGTGCACAGTACCTTTTAATCGCTTTGCATTTAATTTGGTTTTACATCGATTTTATTCTTCTCCTGCTTACGTTTTTATTTTTTGCGCTTTTGGTATCTTTTCAGATATTTTCTTCTTTGTGTACGACTTTGTGGTATCAACTTGTTGCTGCAATTTGGATTCTCTTATTTTCTTCTTTTTTCTATCGGCATGATAGAGAATTGTTTGGGGGACAGACTGATTTGTTTTTAATACAACAGTTTAAATATTAGCACACCTTATGCAAAGAAATCCCCTAATAGGAAACTAAAAGCCTCTTAAAGGTATTATTTATGGGGACTACTTTTGGGCGGCACTTAATTAAAGTCAAGCAAAGTCTTGCAGAGCTCACAATGTCAGGAATTAACTGCACAGGATCTTACACGTGGACACAGCTTATTGGGTACAGGTAATTGGCAAGTACAGGTCAGTGAAATAGAAAGAGACAGGGATATATATATAGAATACGATGGGACGGTAACAAAGGACGAAGTCTTCTTTAGAAAGTGTCACCTATTCAGTTAACCTATGTGGGTCTGGCCGTTTGTTCAGAGATACCAATAAATTTGTTGCCTGTCGCCTGCCATCAGATTATATTGCTTAACACACGCACATGTACACACACACACACACACTCACACACAACGCACACATGAACAATAATTTGTGGATTGTGTTGTGCTTCAGCTGAGCTGATGAAAGAGTTGTCTGCCCCTCTCGTTCTCTTGTTCTCTCCTGCTGCATCCCTTTGCATATCACTCATACGACACGGACACGTTGCAATGAGCCTGAGCACGATATAACATTTATTTGATTAAATTAGTTGTAAGGCTTAACGGATGCGCGGCTTATTGAAAGGCTTCTCCTGGCATTTTATTTTTGAGAAATAGTTCAGAAAATAGGTCAGGTTCAATCGATAAAAACAAAATGAACTAAATTTGGAATCATGCAATTTGCAATTATTTTGTAATGCTGCTTAAAAAAAATGTTTTGACGGAAAACAAAAACAACATAGAGATGAAATCCATGTCTTATGCAATGCCAGCCCCCCGCAACACATACACAATATGACCACACACACACGCACACATCAGAACGCACCTAATTGAGCTGCTTTAAAGTAAATTTAATATTTGTGGCTAGCGGCTATTTGTGGGGCAATATATTTTTCCAGATTTGTGTTGTACAAATAATTATAAATATAATTTGAAATGAAATTCAATTAATTGTGTTATCGAGACAATGCAAATGCACGCATTTATTTGACATTTAGCCAATATTATGGGTAACCAAGCAAAGACAATATAAACACAGTGTTTATATTGACTTTGGTCCAACAAACAAACCAATAAACAAATATAAAAATATATATACATATAACATATAAGAAAGTTGCAGTCGGGTGCAATCGACTGCGTTATACTTGTTCAATGGATATTCTTACTTCTATCTATACTTGTGAAAATATTGTTCCAAATGTCGTTCATATTAACAGACGAGCGGACATTGCGCAAAACTAATGTATGTACTCTTTTCGCCTAGTGAACGGGTATCAAAACAATAGTAATAAAATGATTGACCAAAATACTGGCAAATAGCTGCCTTCAATTAAATTTGAAACTGGAAAAGTATAAGTAGTTTTTAGTAAAATTTTCATCACTTGCGACACTATTGATGCCGATAATATTAACATTAGTACGAATACGTTGAAAATGTGGAAAAGGGCTACAAAGTTTTGTGCAAATGTGTGTGACAGGCAAAAGGAAGAATTTTCAAATCGAGAAAGTATGTATCAGTATCAATAGTCGAGTTCGTATTGAAATATCCGTCTTTTTAAAACAACAACATGACCGATTTATTTGGTCAAAAAATTGATTATTTGTAATATGAGAACACAAATATATGTTTACCTGCTGTCCATTAACAGCCTTGAATTGTGTATTTGTTGAACTAAGCTCATAAGTTGCACATCGTGCTCACATAAACGGATTCGACCTGTTTAGCATGCGTTGCCATGAATATCATGCAACATGCTGCACTTCCATTAGACCCAACGTGGGCATTCAGGGTCGTCTACGCGAGTAAATTCTAGTTGACTCTTGTATAGACAATGGCAAAGGCCATGGGCAGCGCCGAGGGAAGTGCTATTTATAAACACTCTATATACGCCCCACCCACAGAACACAATGGGATTCAATTAACTTACTAAGTGGACGTCCATGCTTTATAACTAAACATAGTCAAGCGAATAATTTATTGAATTTTGAGCATAATAAACTAATGACATTGCTAACAATCATAAAGGGATAAAAATAAACCTGTGTCCTGAATAATGACCAGATTAACTAATTGGCTTACAGCACACATCCTGGCTCGTACGAGGTAAGTGGCTGGAATAGTCAGCTCTCAGAACGTAAGTGAGCGATAGGTAGGGGATTTGCTCGAATAAAAAGCCGTTTTAAAAACTAATATGATTATAATTCAATCGACTTTAAATTCATTTTTAAATATCTATGTGAAAATATTTCACAATCCTTACATTTGGCATGCATTTCACCTATTGCGACAAATCCACCCCTTAGGGTGAAAATGGCAGTCAATGGCAAAAAGTTAAATGAGTAAAATAACACTAGGCACGTTCAAAACATTTTTAAGCCTCTTTAACAAAATTTAAATGTCAGCGATAATACTGTAGCGTAATTTTCCAAAGCAACACAAAACATGGGCTCGCAAGATAATAGGAATTTAAAAGGTTGTTGCATGTCACATTGTTGCACATTTGGGCAGCATGTTTTCAAAATGGAAAGCTTACCTTTTGCTGTTACACTGTTAATATTTAAAATCAGTTTGTTGCCAGCAACTTTCAATTATTTCTTGCGTTTCAATTAGGTTTTAAAGTTTGCTAAAAGAAGCTTTGCTCTTGTTCGTCTGCTCACATAAATATGTTATGCCTTGGTTTTATATACATATGTATATTCTTTGATTTGAAGAGGTTGAAATTTATTTTGTTTTTGTATCAGTTCATTATTTGTTGTTCGAAAAGTCATCCAAAAGTTTTTCACAGTGTACTTGCTTGTTGGTCTTTTTTTACGTGAAACACTTGCTCGTTATATTGATTGTAACTGTATTTTGATTTTGTTATTGCCTTTTCCTTTAAGTTTTTGTCGTTCGTGAATTAACAGGCGCATTTCACACAAAAATCAACTTAAACCAATTTCTAGTCTGTTGGTATTCTTCTTCTTACTGCTGATGTAGTTGCTGCAGCGTTGCGTGCAGTCGCAGAGCTTAGCGGCTGCTTGTGCGTACTGTTCAGAGTTTCATTTGAAAGTGCAGAGCGAACACAGTGCAGGGCGAACACAGCGCACGCAACAGGCTGAGCGAAGAGAGGCAGAGCCAGCTTTCGCTCTCTTAGTTTTTGCTATATGAGATTTGTGGTTGCTTTCCCAGTTACGCGCTCAATGTAAATGTCAAGTTGCGTTGCATTTTGCTTTCCGTCTGCTCCTCTCCTACCCTCGTTCGCTCAGCAACTTTTGAATTTGACTATTTTGTGCTCCGGTCAATTTGACACGTTTTAACAGTTAATTCAACAAATGTCTAGCTGTGGGTGTGTGGATGTAACTGGAAATTGTGTGTGTTAGTGTGTGTGTTAGTGTGTGTGTTAATCAAATACTTCGTCGGATGTTCATCATTTTTGATTAGATGTCTCGTGTATTTGCGAGTTTGTGGTAAGTGAAAAAATCAGTACTTTAAAATGATTAACTTATTTGCATACATGCATAGTATATGTTAAGATGAAAACGAGTTGTCTTCTAATAATATTACCACAATAAAATTACACTGTCCACAAAAAAAAAGTAAAATCAATCTATGTGTGTTATTTTCTTAACATAGTTATTGCACAAGTTTTGCAACGTCTCGCCATCTCAAGCAAGCCACTAGCCACTAGGAGCACAGCCAAGTGGTGGCAAGCCAGTCACTGCCCGTGACCGAACAAATGTCGGAGTCGCGGCTTGCTGATGCTGACACGAGCAGCGAAGTTAGTCGCCAGCCTGCCTTCAGCAAAGTTGGTCGATGGTGTTTTGCGTCGCTTTGTTTTCGAAGTACATTGAGCGAAAAAGTTTTAAACGCAAAATATCCTTGCTTTTTCCATGAAAAGCATGGTTTATTGCCCTAGATACTATCGATAAATTGTACAAGAAAATTAAAGAATTAAATTATTATTACACAAGGCGCATCTTGTGCAGTTAGTATGTTAAGAAAATAACACACATAGATTGGTTTTACTTGTTTTTAGTGGACAGTGTGTGCTAGAGAGAAGTTCTTGTCGTAGCCAATGTCGTGCAAGCACCTTTGTTTGTATGCGTGAATTATGCATGCATAAGAACACCAAAATAGATATATACATATGTGTTCTTATTCACTGTTCTAGCTTTCGCTGGCAAGAAATTGATTTTGTTAGTTTTCTAGCGCTGATCATGGATGACCTTACCCAAATTTGTTTTCACATTTGAATGCATGTTGTGTACTGAGGTTGGCTCCGTAGAAAATATGTAATTTTAAGTCGAAGCAAATATTTAAATAATTTCTTTAAATTTAATTAATATTACTTTTCTATATTGTATATTATTTGCGCCGGGAAACAGGTGGCGAAAGTGAGCTCTCTTTTACCACTTTTGTTTTGCGCTGGACTGCCCTAGTGGCGTACATCCTGAGCAGGAGCCCTTTGTTCGGCTCGGAAGCAAGAAGACAGCCAATTGGCCTGGTTAAAAGGGTGTGCAGCATCGACATTCAGGGTTATCAGGTCAAAGTCAGTCAGCCAGGCAAACAAACTCAAACACAAACGAACACACACACTCTTTTTCTCTCTCTGACACACACACACACACACACACACACACACACACACACACACACACACACACACACACACACACACACACACACACACACACACACACACACACACACACACACACACACACACACACACACACACTCACACACACACCTGGACACGCCCACCTTCCCTTTATTGCATCGTGTGCTTTATTCGGCAAAACGCCCACACGCAGTTGTGCACAAGGATACTGCTGACACATTTGTGGACAAGTGCAGCGAATCGCGTGTGCAATATTTTTATTGCAACAAAGCAAAGCTAATTGAAATTAAGTGCACGGGACAGGACAGCAATCTCGTCTGCTCGAGTAAATAAAGTTATTATCGCTAATGATGACGATGTCGACGTCGGATCGAATGAATCTGACAGATGGTTGGTTCTAAAATTACATCGGTTTCACAATCAATTAGGCGAGACAGTCTAAACTGATATGATAAGAAGGATGGGCTATTCTATACCCAACGAAATATGACAGTAATTGAGATTATCATCTGTTGAGCTTCATCAACTCCTCCAGGTTGATATACAGATATACAGATTTGAACCAAGTGAGAGTGCTGCTGATAGATTTTATTGTAGCTACTGCTGTGCCTCTTCACTTTTCTCCACAAAATCGATTTATATCGATATGTAAATGGGGAAAAAAATGTGAAAAACTCATTCGTTTTCGTTTTTTATTTAATGCATTCATATTATATATTCAAATAGTATATATATAAACCACAAACTACCAAAAATTTAAGAATACTTGGTCAATTTTCCTAAAGGTTATTTTCGGTTTTAGCTTGGATTGCCAGGACTACACTCCTTGAGTAGACAACTAGGACAACATTGTCAGGCCCAGGAGAGTAAGAACATTTTAAAGCAGAAAGAAGACAGGAGTGGGTAACAAAAGGAGCATGTATAGTACCGATTGAAGTAATATTGTAATGGTAAGAATAATTATTAAGACAGACGGAAGAATAAGTTGATTGGAAAAAATTAGCAAAGAGGTTAGCAGAATCGGAATCGTTGCTAGCTTTATCTATCCCAAGAGAAAAAGAAGATGGCAATCTTGAAGATTTGTGCTTCAAGCTTACAAAATTATAAAACTATCTCGGGTTTTGGGATAACTACCTTTTGCAACGAGAAAGATAATTCACATAGCACTGAGAGTTAAGAAGATAGAAGTTCGACTTGGCTATGGTATATTTGGCCAAGTATACGTTGATTAAGCGAAAGCAACGGCGGGGCTCATATGTAGATGATGAATGTAAAACGAGAGGATTGCAATTGAACATTGCAACCTCTAAAGTAGGATGATATACAAATTAGCAATAAGGTTGTCATTAACAAATACCAGATCAAGAGCTCTAATCAAATGATTGGAAATTGAATTTATTTGAAACAAGGAAAGGTCTAGCATGCAATCTATAAAGTCAAGCTGGGCTGAGGGTACTAGATGATTTTCGGCAGTTAATAATGACCAAGAGAAATTCGGCAAATTAAAATCACCCAACACCATAAATAGGTCACTATCACGCACATGTAAAAAAACTTCTTTAATACAAGTAATATGTTTCATATAAACTTGAATATCAGAAGAAGGAAGAACATAAGAGCATGTATATAGATATACATATAGATATTCCGTGTACGAAAAGACATCTTAACTGAGACAATCGCAGCGTCAATAGACGTACTACAACAGAAAATTTCTGACTGGAGAGTGGCTTTAACGGCAATTAACACCCCAACACCTCAAGTCGTCCGATCATTTCTATGCAAAATAAAATAGTTCGAAAAACCTCAAAATCAGATATGGATGAATTTAACCATGTTTCTGAAAACGCGATTAAATCCGATTCGATGGAAATGCTGCCCATGAAAAGATTTTTAAGTTTAGAAATGAGACCTCTGACATTCTGAAATTGAATAGAGACTTGGTTAGAAGACGAAGTTAGTTTTTTGTTGAAGGCTGAAGGGACTGGAAGGGTGACAGACTGGTTACGCTTTTTTGGCTTGATCTCGCGAACAATCATGTGTGGAGGCCAAAATATGGGATCACAAATTATTGGGAACAAATCATGTGAAACATTTATTTTGAATGATGATATTTCACGAGGAGTGGAGAAATTAAAATTTGTAATTGACCCGCTAGCAGAAGATTTGCTAGCAATATAGACACAAAAACTTGCCTACGACAGGCAACAACAGTTAAGGTAGGAGCTGCTGAGGCTGCAGGTTTTGGTGGGGCAAATGCACCGGCGATTGGGTGGAGACTCGAATTTGTATTTGCTAAGCAACTCAATACACGAGTCAAAATTACTTGGGAGCTTGAGTTACATTCTGGAATAATCAATTTGCTTGTCGATGCATTCTGGGCACGACCAACGCCAACAAAGCCACCGCAGCCCTTCTTGGCAATTGCAGCGATCTTGTCGCAATCACGCCTAGTGAGACCTGCACATACAAATGTATGCATAGGGGAGCACCAAAGCAAAAGAATCAAAACAGACAATAACAACAACACGGAACTGACGCCGCGTTCAATAAATGGAATAATTAACAAACTTACTCTGCAACAACAGGATTAAAGCGCAAAAATATATAAAAATCTTGGAGCACAAGTAAAACAGGTCAATCAATCTCAACTGAGAAATCATTCTGATGATATCATGCATGAGATATCTAATCTAAAATGTTGAAAGTCTGACGAAATACTTATAGCTATGTATATTAACCAAAGGACACACAGTCGCCCACACAATTCCCAGTTACCAAAGCATTTTTCTTAAATGGGGGCAACAGTCGTTGCAGGTAATAAAGCAAATATCTACAAAGCCAACAAACAGGCAACACACACAGACACACACGGGCACAAACACAGCCCGACAGACGAGATTTGCCGAATTAACTGTCAATACGTGTTAAATTGACCAGAGCACACATAAGTCAAATTCGAATACAGAATAGTAGGCACAGCAAGCGTCGGAGAGGGTAGGAGAGGTGCAGACGGAAAGCAAAATGCAACGCAACTTGACATTGACATTGAGAGGAAAAGCAACCAAAAATCTCATATAGCAAAAACTAAGAGAGCGATAGATGGCTCTAGCTCTCTTCGCTTAGCCTGTTGCGTGCGGGCTATAAAAGCGCGACCGTCCCTTGGTTCGCAGTGTACTTGCAAACGAACTCTGAACGCTACGCACGCACAGCCGCTCTTCAACGCACTCTGAGTGAAGCGACAGCACGCAACGCTGCAGCAACTAAAAAAGGAGTAAGAAGAAGAATAACAACAGCAGACTAGAAATTCGTATAAGTTTATTTCTGTGTGAAATTCGCCGGTTATCATGCACAGCCAGAGGGAAAGAGGTTAAATTTCACACTTCACTTAGCTCAACAGTCACAACACCAAAAACAATAATAATGATTTGGGCGGCAATTGCCTCCTCGACGGTTTCATCAACTGGCACGGAACGGAGGGCTGGTATGGCCAGCGCAGCGCCAACCTATGTTCGGCGCCATACTAGGCCGCCGCGCGTCTCTGCCAGCAGCTGGCAAATTAGCAATGCAGCATTCAGGGCGCGACAATACGAGCAGCAGCAGCAGCAGCTACAAGCACAAGAGATACACCAACAAGAACAAGAGCAACAGCAACAAAACTCGGAAATTGAAAGTGCAGAGCAATATCCGAAAAAAGTGAACAATAAACTAAAGAAAATTTGTCCAAAACGTGGTAATAAAATATTTAAAGCTTTTACGTCCTGTAAATGCACTCAGAACGACGAAAACTAGAAGGAAAAGACAAAAACAAAATCAAAATACAGTTACAATTAATACTACGTACAAGTGTTTTGCGTAAAAAAAAAACAACAAGCAAGTGCACTGTGAAAAACTTTTGGATGACTTCTCGAACAACAAATAATTGGCAAACACAAAAATACAAATAAATTTCTTCATATACAAATCAAAATCAGATCAAATATATATATAAATGAAAAAAGAAAACAAAGGCATAAAATGTTTATATGTGTAGCCTATTAAGAGCTAAGAAAACTTTGAAAATCAATTTAAATGCTAGAACTAATTGTTTTTGAATTTTAACAGTGTAACAGCAAAAGGTAAGCTTCCCATTTTGAAAACATGCTACCCAAATGTGCAACAATGTGGCATGCAACCAACGGCCGACTAACATCTCATTTTAGAATTTTACAGAATTCGGCAAACTTTTAAAGTCCTCTTAATCGCGAGCCCATGCTTTGTGTTGCTTTGAAAAATTACGCTCCAGATATGCTCACATTTAAATTTTCTTAAAGAGGCTTGAGAAGTTATGTCATACCCTGATTTGAACGTGCCAAGTGTTATTTTACTCATTCAACTTTTTGCCATTGACTGCCATTTTCACCCAGAGGGGTGGATTTGTCGCAATAAGTGAAATGCATGCCAAATCTAAGGATTGTGAAATATTTCCACATAGATATTTAAATATGAATTTAAAGTCGATTGAATTATAATCATATTAGTTTTTAAAACGGTTTTTTATTCGAGCAAATCCCCTACCTATCGCTCACTTACGTTCTGAGAGCTGACTATTTCAGCCACTTACCTCGTACGAGCCAGGATGTGTGCTGTAAGCCAATTAGTTAATCTGGTCGTTATTCTGGACTCAGCTTTATTTTATCCCTTAATGGTTGTTAGCAATGGCATTAGTTTTAATGCTCAAAATTCAATAAATTATTCGCTTGACTATGTTTAGTTATATAGCATGGACGTCCACTTAGCAAGTTAATTGAATCCCATTGAGTTCTGTGGTTGGGGCGTATATAGAGTGTTTATCAATGGCACTTCCCTCGGCTCAGTCCCATTGTTTATACAAGAGTCAACTAGAATTTGCTTGCGTAGACGCCGCTGAATGCTCACGTTGGGTCTAATGGAAATGCAGCATGATGCCTGATACTCATGGCAACGCATGCAAAACAGTTCGAATCCGTTTATGTAAGCACAATGTGCACAAACACAGTTCAAGGTTGTTAATGGATAGCAGACTGACAAATTCCTGTAACTAACGTTTGTGCAAATAGTAAACGTTATTGAAAACTACATATCAACAGTCGGAGCGACAGAACAAATCAATCATGTTAATTGTTAAAGCATTTATTGTTTTTTTTTTTAGGCTTTCCCCCAAATTACCACTTTTGAGGGAGAATTTCCAAATCGCTACAGCACGCTTTCATTTAACTCTTAAATAGAGCTTTGAAAATAATAAAAGTGTGAAACAGGTCTGAAATGATTTTTCATATAGATTTTTGGAAACGAATTTGAGTGTGAAACCTCACTCACCAAGTATTTGAAACCCATTTCCACCAAGGAGGAATAGATTTTCCAAAAAGTGAGAAAGACTCATCAGACGCATTTTGACAAAGATCTTTGAAAATGCGTTTGAGGCCGATCGGATAGCAAACAAAAAAGTTTCAAACAAACGTTTTTCGCGATTTTTCCACACTTGCTGGTGAAACTTCCCGAAACACCGTCTTAACGTGCTCATTCATCACATGAGGTAACTACAGTGAAAATTTTAACACTTTAAAGCACTTTTCCTTAGTTCCATAGATGCTTTCGCATTTAATTGGGTGCTTACCGTCCGATATTTTTAAAATTTGAAGACTATTAATATGGCATAAACATGTTTGTAAATACCAAACCCCAAAACTATACCTCGAAACAAGGTTCTTTTATTTAACTTTTGGTAACCGAAGGGAGTTATTCGAAAAGTGGAATATTCTAGTCTATATATCAAATTTTGTATCACTATCTCTCAAAATCTTAGTTTTAATCGAAATCATGTTAGCGTTGATTTGAGGGGGACCAACTATCAAAATTTAATGTCACTAGCTATTGTGGTTTTTGAGATCAACGCGTTCAGACAGACTGCCAGACAAACAGGCGGTTATTTCAAAATGAACTCGACTATGATACTGAGTAAAAATATACATACTTTATGGGTTCGTAAATTCATCCTTTTGCCTGTCACATACATTCACACAAATCTTTGTATCCTTTATCATTTTCAACGCACAGGGTGCACGGAATTATATTGTTTTGACATAAAAATTCTTTATTAAACTTAAATTTCAATTTGAAGTATATTCTAATGTAAATATTGTCGGAAACAATAGTAAACAATCATCACTTGGGATATTTTTACTAAAAAATTTAAGCTTTTCCAATTTCAATAACTATACACTGAACCCATGTAAAATGGCTAAAAAGGGTATAATGTATTTGTGCAAACCAGCGTATTTTTGATAACAGGTAGAAGGAAGCATCCGTCTGTCTGTTTGTTGTTTGTTTCCGATAATCGATAACTTACTCCGCTTCCAAGCAATCGATAAAAATAGGTATCGAAATCCTGTTTTTTGAGCAATTTTGGTAAATAATAAGAGCTAGAGTCACCAAATGTGAAACGTTTACTCTAGAATAGTACGTATAGTACAAGTATCTTTCATTTTATACCTATCGCAACCTCCCCGCTACTACCTCGTAGCTATAAATCAAGTTAATAACCCAACTTGCATTGGCCATCAATTTAAGCTACAATTCAAGATCGGTTTAGAAACACGTGTTTGCAGCTAGCGCAGTTCCAAGAAGTTCTGTATACATGTACATACACATATTCGTGCGCGTCTGTATCGAATTCGATTGTATTGTTTTCTGTGCTGCTATTTAAATTCGTTTTTTTTCTCAATAAGACTCAATCATAGGGTTGGATTTCGAGTAGAGGCAGTGGCGGGAGGTGCGGACTGTCGCAAGCTCGAGCCCTACCGAAGAAACTTTTTTTTAAGGCTCAATTTTTAGTGTGGCTGTTGAGTAGGGAACCCTGCAAAGGGACCTTTTTTTAAATTTATCTTTATTACAACCAACGAGCGAGTAGCGCGTGCTGCATTTGGTTTTGGAATAAGAAGGTTCAGGGTATTCCCTAGTCGGGAGCTCCCGACTAGGACCTATTAGTTGTTTCATGCTCTAATGCCCACACAGATATTTTACTTTCACTTATCTTCATCGTCTCTCTATCGGCATGATTTTTCTGGCTTTCCTTTTTCAGTTTCTTCTTCTTTTTCGCCTCTGCTATTTCTCCCTAGAATTATGCAAATGCCGTAAACAGCAGCAAATATTTCAGCCCATTTCTCGAATTACGCATACGCCACATTTATGCAGCGCAGCTATCTCTACTATTTCTTTTTCTATGTACACTGGCCGCCCTTATTATCAATAAATTTTTAAAAATCTAGAATTTTTTAAATTGGAGCATTTCGACCAGAAGCTCTTACTTGTTTTATAATCTATTATCTCACAGGATAGCCATAAAAGAAGTCGAATACGATAATTATTTGTAATTAGGGTACCAACATTTCTTATATTCAATATTTAAAGCGTACAAATTCTTTGATAATGGCCATAGCTAAACGTGCTTTGCTTTCCTTTAAAAGAAGAGGAGCTTATTAAGGGGCTGAGGCATTTTGTTTGAAGAGGTGAACACTAAGCGGGGCAAAGTGTCCGCTTTTTGCGTAACATTTTTCAACCTTTTAAGGATCTATGTCTGTGTATTTGTTGGTCAGAGGTCAAACAAACTAAGAAGTGTTTAACTAGGTACAAACCTGATTTATGTTGTACTTATTAATTGACCATCGATTGAACATGTTCTCATATTCCAAATTACATTTACATCAACTCATTGCAATACAAACAATTCTAATAAACTGCGCCACTCGATGAAAAGAATTCACGGTATCTTTTGGTATCAATTGTTTTCCTGCTGCCTTGTCCCCTTTTATATGAATGTCATCAGTCCGAAACGAAAATATCTAAGTTGCATCAGAATGTTGTCATGCAACATGCAACAATGATGCGTTTTCTCCCTGTGTGTGCGTGTGTGCACGCTTGTATTTTTACGTGGGTATCACGACCGAATGGGTCAAAGGTGTTTTCATTATTACGCAGAAATACTTGGAAAAGTGTTCAATGGTAAACGTACAGTTTAGTCTTTTTTTTTGTTGTTTGTTGATGTTTATATTTGGTACAATTTAAATTTTTTTAAATAAAGCTTAATAATTAAGTAGAACCTAAATGGCATTAAAACTACGAGTAACAAAAAGTTTATATTTCATTGTTAGCTTTCCAATAAACTGAGAACGTTTTGTGGAAAATCCTTTCCTTGACAACAAAATGCTGATCAATCTGTGGACTGCCGCAGCCATCCCAGGAGAAGTTGCAGCCATCCAAGGAGAAGTTGGAGCCATCCCAGGAGTAGGTCTAACCCGTCGTCTCAGACCAGGGACGAGGAGAGCATTATCACTAGCGACTTTCAGCTACACAACGGGCGTGGCGGCTATGCCGGCCTTGATGGTGGTTTCTTTATACCGCATAACACTGGCTTGTCCACGAAGCGCAGCGCAGTTGATCATAATGGCTTAGTGGGCAGCCAGTTTCAAATGGTGCTCTATGAGAGGCTCCCCTTTGCGGCCATATTTGGCTTCGTTGTGGATGGGATCGATGTGCTGGCACGGACAATCCGACACGAGCAAATCCAACAATCCGCGATGTGCACCTATATCAAGGATTGTGTTGAGTGTCGCCGCAATGGGATCTAAATGTTTGGTGGTGACAACCCCTCCCTTGTGGAAAATTGTTGACAACCCTACGAGTTCTATCAGCTCAGCTCTCAAAGAGATAATACAACACCATATATATATATATAAATATACATATGTATGTGTAGACGTATAATCCATACAACCAATTTTTTTTTATGTTTCAAATGAATAAGGGAAATCTTTTGATAAGCATTTTGCAACAAAATTTATGAAATTGCGTCAAAGATATAAAATACTACACACAAATTTTGGATATATTTTTTTTTCAACGTAGTTTTACCAACCATTTGTAAACAACATAAGCATACAGGTCGGTCCAAGTCGACAGATACCCTGTAATCAATTTAAAAAATTAAATGTGAAGATGAACTTCAGCCCGAGACTAAACATAGAATACACTGAAACCAACTTGAGTGAACATTTTGAGAAACACTTTAGAACGGAAACATTTCTATTGATATCTCAAAGGGAAAAATTTAAAAAAATATTTATATATATATAATGTTGTTCAAGTATTACACACTTTAGATATATCTGATAGTATAGCGTATGTCTGTATGCCAGTACTTATATATATTTTTATAGATAAATATATATATATAGGCATACGCTATACTATCAGCTATATTTAAAGTGTGTAGCACTTGAACAATGTGCATTTGCCGATTACAGGGTATAAAAAACTTTAAAAACTTTTTGAAATGCAGAAGAAGACAAAGACATACATACAACAGCAAGAAGATTAAGTACATGCAAAAGTTACCACAAAGAAAACTAATTCGAATAGATGTTGGGCCCTACGGAGTTACCTGGACAAAGAAATTGGAGTATAACTAAATTTAAGATATATTAGTTAAGCCTACTACAAAAATGTATTTCTTTAAGCTAAAACATTCATCGATAAATCTGACTCAATGCTGATGATATTCAATGCAAACAGATCTAACGAATATCTATGAATTTCTATAATTTAGAACGAAAAACCAATCTATTTTAAGCACATCTAAATTGTTTTAATTTCATTTCAATACTATAATATATCGAAAAGGATTTAACATCTAGATGGTCAACAACATTACATATAGTAACATCAAAATATCAAAGTAATCAAAGTGCAAAGTACGTAAGATAATGAAACAAAGGTATTGAAAATATTTATGAGAAAACTCTCTTAAACAAAGTCCAAACAACTTAAAGCCATCCAAGTTTGAAAGTAATCAAGAGTTTAACTAAAACAGAAGGAAATAATTATATAAGATTGACAACTACAATGTTCCTAATATACACTATACTACACATTCTATTCCTCAGTGCATCAGTTATCTAGCTCGAAAATTATTTTTATAAAGTTAAATATTTTTATTCAACCGTAGGATAGTTAGAAAGAGCCATAAATAGAAGAAAATTGTTACGAAAAGAAGAAACGAAGAAACCCAAACATATTGCTTAAAGTATGTTTAAAATTTGTAAGCTAAAAAGGAATTTACATTTGGCAAATGCTGAATGCAAATGAAGAAAAAGTTAAGGCTGTGTCGGATATTTGGAATGTGATATAAAATTGAGAAACGCAACAGACTGAATTATTCTGTAATTATGTTGCAAGGATTTCATATTTAATTGATTGAAGCTCAATTAATTTCACTTCAAGTGACTTTTCTATAGTTTTTCTTGTATTTTCTTTTGCAATTATATTTACATAAAAAATATTTGAAATTAATCAAAATAGCTAAATGTATTAATGTCTGAATGAATGTGCTTAAGTGTCTATTCATATTTGCAAATGGAGCGTACGACTCCCCCCACTTACCGGTGAATTACATAGAGAGAGGTTCTCAGAGTATTGATGCTAGCTAATTGGAGAACAAAATTGGTCATTTCAATTTGACATTTACTTGTTTGATTCACATTTACAAGTATACAATATATAAATGTGCCAAAAATACAAATATAATAAATTAAATATGAAAGTTATTTACGTCTATATATACACACATACATATATGCTAAAAGCAAAGCAAAAAAGTTATTTGAATTATTTGTGTAACAATTGAAAATGTAAAAGCTGAAGATTTCAATAAATGTTGGCCCAGCAAATGTGTTTTACCATTATTAAGAGATAGTGAAGGTGCGAAACCCATTAAACTCGTTTCAAATGCCCAACAATTGATTTAAAGGAAGCATCGTTTTTATCTACATCATTGTCAACAGATTATATTTTAAATATTGTAGAACAATGGATTTTCGTTTAAAATATTTTCAGTGATTTGTGTTTAATGCATTCTTTATGAATATGCTATCTAAGGGAAATATACCCTAATGCACTTCACTGCGTCTCGTGGCTACTTATCTCAAAACAGAAGTTCGATTTGAGCCAAACATTTAATTTGTAGAGAACAAAATATAGCCAGATTCGTGTGTATTAAAGTAGGAAACTGATCTGTTTTTGAATAACGAATCACTTTTACAATCACTTATCTGATAATATTAGAGTATCTTTTATATAAATATGACACATACTGTATAGAAAACATCCGCCACATATTTCAATACAATCGATTCGCGCACATAACCCAATCCGGATGCCTCCTTGGTGGGTATCAGACAATTATCAACTATCACCAGGACCATGCACTGAGCGGACACAGCAAAGCCTTCCATGTGCACCTGTTTGGTTTGATCACCTTTTAAAGAGATTAAGGAAAAAATTAGTATATGTAAAAGCTGGATATATTTGGAGCCAAAAGTGACATTTGCGGCATATTTACATGGATTGGGATAAGCATTATGCAGTTCACCCGCTGATATGCACTCGTTTTTGTTCCGTAATCAGATCCGTAAAGATCCAGCCAATCTGTCACATGAATTTAAAGCGTCAATAAATCCAAACATAATATTGTTCTGGCACTCAGCTTTTTAAGTCCTAATGCTTTGGTACGGCATCAACTTCATCGGCGCCGTCATCTCCATAGATGTAAATCGAATCGCGCGATGATTCCTGCGAATGGTCATAGATGGCCACCACGTTGGCGCGTATTCCCAAAGGGAGATCTGCATGCTGCTCGTAGGTGCCGTATCAGAAGCCCATGCGCTTATAAGCTGTGATCCGCCAGTAGTTCAAGAAGCGCTCCACTATTTTGGTATTCTCAAACATAACGTTGTCTACGTGACAATAGGTGTGACGTTTGAGCGTTATGGCCGTCGGCTGACACTTGGAGCAGATGCCCTTGGGCCACGGTGGATGGTCATCGAATACAAAGTAATTGTCATGATCCATGCCTGTAGTTTGCTTGCGTATGCGTGAGTGGAAGGAAAGTGCTCGATATTGCGATCCTTAAGTTAGCTCTTGTAATAGGGTTCCATTGGGATTGTGATGGCAACTGGGGGGAGTAAATGAGAATGAAAATCGAATAAGTAAATAATTAAAAAAAAGAAAAGGTTAAAATCAATGCAATTCAACACAGCTTATTAAAAGCTTATATGATTAATTTTATGTTGCTTAATACCATTTTGTGTAGCATTCACTGGATTCGCCTTAGAGCCTTTGAATATTTATACTATAACATATATTTCCGTGCGAATAGTGCATTCTTCATTCTTCCGCTAATATCTGAACTAACAGTAAATTTTGAAAACCATGTCAAGTGGAGCCCTACTTATCGCTATCAGCTTTTTCCGAGCCTCCTCTCTTGCACTTACAGCTGACTATCGCGTGGACATTACTATCTCTGTGGACAATTTGGCAGCGCTAGTTCTCAATGGCTGTGGTGCTCGTTCGCTGCAAGTTGGCAAAGTTGATTGTTTATCAAATACTTGCAGAGGTTATTATAATTTTGAATAGAGACATCTCCGACCCCATAAAGTATATATATTCTTGATCAGTATCAACAGCCGAGTCGATATAGCAATGTGCGTCTGTCCGTCTGTCTCTTTGTATGCGAACAAGTCTCTCAGTATTAAAGCTATCTTTATGTAACTTTGCAGAAGTGCCTCTATCTGTTGAACGTAGTACATATGTCGGAGCCAGCTATATCGGACCACTATATCATATAGCTACCATAGGAACGATCGGTCGAAAAGCAAATTTTGTATGAAAAACATGTTGCTTATTTAGATATCTTGACCACACTCGGCATTTATTAGTTCTACTCTGCTCCCCATATATATGCAAAATCCTATTAAGATCAGACCATTTTATGAAATAGCTGCCATGGGAACGATCGGTCAAAAATTAAGTTGTTGTATGGAAAACTTATTTGTTATTCAAGATATCTTAACCATACTCCGTATTAACTATTTTCCCTGTGCTTCTAAGATACGGGCAACCACTATGAGCATTATGAAAAGGTTGGGTCTGCAAGGGTTTTAAATCTTCGGCGTGCCGAAGATAGCCTATCTTTCTCGTTTAAGATTTGAATTTGGCGAGATCTCGATGCGTTTGATACCCTTCGCAAACGGCACGAGAATTAGCTGTGAACCGATTAGTATTTATTTAGATAAATTAGTTAATATAATTAATTAAAATCGAATAATGTTCTCACAGATTGTTTACATAACGACGATGGCGCACAGAGGCATAGACAAAATTGCGCTTATTATAGATGAACTCCAGCGCCGGTGGGGTGTCCATGTTGTTCTTCTTGGTGTTGTTAAGACCAAATGTCTGCGCTTGTTGTTGACATAGTGAAAAACTCTGCCAAGCACCGCAATAAACACTTTCCAACAATCCAATAAGGAATTAACTTAAAATTTTGTCAGACATTGCTATAAAATAAATTGTACTTGGAAGCAAAGCAGCCCTTGTAGAGATATGTAGTGTGAATTAGGTGTGACCATGTTCACACAATGCACAAGTGCCTAAAAATCAACGTAACAAAATAACAGATGCTGTTAAATGTTATAGCACCACTACCAAAGACAATACAAACACTTTTGTTTCTTTGCCAGCCAGAGACTTTGCCAGAGCGGTGAATAACAACACATTCAAATATGCTGAAATGTATGTACATATATTCACACGCAACAAACATAATTGCTTCCACGGCCTTCATAGAGCCGAAGCTGAAAGTGCATTCTATTTTTAGCTTTTTCGCTCTCTCGGCTGTGAGAGGGTAATGATACAGATTTCGTATGCGTTCTTGTCGCGCGCATTTTCCACAAAGCCGATCAAAAAAGTTATCAATGGTCGTCTCTATGTCGCCCCTTGGTCTTATAGTCCTTCCGTTATATTCGATCTCACAGACGTACGGGTAGGCTATGGGACAAGCTGGTACACATAGCTGATCGACTCGGCTGCAGATGCTGATCAAGCGTATATATTATGTCCTTTATTGGCCCGATGCCTTCTTCTGCCTGCTGCATACATTAGCAACACTGCAATATACCCTTTTTTCGTACCCAATGGCAACTGGGTATACTAATAAAATACGCCAAGACGTTGTTGGCGGCACCTGTTCGCAATTTGAACTGTGCCCGGAATATCGCGTCGTTGACTTTGAGTCCTGCGAGCAGCAGGACGTGTGTGCGTGTGTATCGGTGTGATGGGCTTAATTTTAAGTTACCCTTGGCTCAAGGTTATGGCATTATTATACTCAACTTGATTATAAATTCATAATCCGGGAGCTCGCCCCTACGTGATCTTCATTGCTGGTGGACAAAAGTATTTTGATAACTCAATGTAACAAAATGAGAGAAATAAAACCTCCTTTGACATCAATGAACTTTTGTAAGCGTCCACGTATTTATTTAACCAATTTTTTCAAATTATCCAATGAAATGTCATGTCAATGTCCTTGATCTTCAGAAATCGTCTCCTTAGGCGTTCTTGATAATTCTGAGCTTCGTTTTCTTTTTATATAAGCTCAAACAATCGCTTTTATATTGAGATCGGGGCTTTAAGGTGGCGAATCTAATATATTGACTACTTAGTAATTCAGTGTAAATGATTGTCCAATGGGCCGGTCACCGGAAGTGAATCCGTGGTCATTCAGGACACGTAAATATTTGTCCTAATTCATTCATTCATCGATTGGTATCAAATCGCCCGAGCCATTGAAGCACATGCAACACAGAACATTACCGATCCTTCACCATGTGGAACCCGTTTGCGAGTATTCTTTGGCAGCCTGCAATAAATCTCTTTCTTTTGTCTGTCCATAATACTTGTTCCCAAAACGATTGCGGTTTGTTTATATAGGATTTGGCGAACTTAAATCTTTTTAGCTTATTTTTGGGTTGAAATTGAAAGAATAGGGCAAGCTATATAAATAAAAAATTCGGCCTCCCTTAGCCCATACATTTGCATGCGACGCAAATTATTTTCACGACATGGGATCCGACTGCTGTTCGTTTAGAAGAACGAATGCCGGAGTCGCGGCTTGCTGATGCTGACACGAGCAGCGAAGTTAGTCGCCAGCCTGCCTTCGGCAAAGCAGGTCGATGGTGTTTTGCATCGGTTCGTTTTCGAAGTACATTGACCGAAAAAGTTTTGAACTTACGATCGACGCAAAACACTTTTGCGTTATCCATGAAATGCATGCTATATTAAAATGATACATTACCCTCGATGCTAACTATAAATTTTACAGGAAAATTAAAGAATTAAATAATTTTTACACAAGGCGCATCTTGTGCAATAACTATGTTGAGTAAATTGCACGTATAGATTGATTTTACTTTTGTGTTTGGACAGTGTATGTTTGAGAGATGTTCTTCTCTCAGCCAATGGCGTGCAAGCACCTTTGTTTGTAAGCGTGATATATGTACATATATACTTACATTTGTGTTCTTATTCACTGCTCTAGCTTTCGCTGGCAAGAAATTGAGTTTGTTAGTTTTCTAGTGCTGATCATGGCTGACCTTCCCCAAATTTGTTTTCACATATGAATGCATGTTGTGTACTGAAGTTGGCTCCGTAGAAAATATATTTAAGCCGATGCAAATATTTATATAAATAGGGTAGAAAAATTAAATGCCAGCAGGCCATGGCATTCAAATCAAAGGGTTAAGCGCATGGCGCGTTAACATAAGAAATTATGATGCCACATTTTATAGAATTCTATTTTTAGTCTTAAGAAGTATATATTCCAAACTTTATTATGTACATTTTAATAATTTACGAAAAGGGTCCTTTATAGTAAATAATTCATTAACATATGTAATCATTTTAAATACGAAATGATCGCACATAAAGGCCATGGGCTGTGACGTCACATGCGCAACAGAACGATGCATTCTTCTTCTTTAATTCATAGACATCCCTTGGCTTGGCAGACACATAAATATATGCAGATTTGCACCAATATGTGTAAAATGAGACACACATACAACAACTATTTGGCGGGTCGTGGCATTAATACCCTTATTTATAGAAATGGTATATAATGTTTTAAGAAAACAATAATTAATAATTGTACCAATAGCTGCACACTAAATACGAAATTATATCTATCTATAAATCAATAAGAGATCTATAAATCAAGTTAATAACCCAACTTATATTGCGAACGTTGACGTTTTGAGAATACACAAATAATCTATGGTACAATAAGATATACTGTACAAAATTTCTTTAAGATCGGTTTTTGTTTTGTTTATCGGTATTTTGAATTTCGGTATACATGTACACACACACATTCATGCGCGACTGTTTCGAGTTCTGTCAACAGCATTGCAACTGCGATTGTTTTCTGTGCTGCCGATAACTTGCCCCGTTTCCAAGTAATCGATAAAACCGACATCGTAATCCTGTTTTTTGAGCAAACTGGGTAAATATTAAGCACTACTATCACCAAACTGGATATGTTGCTTCTAGAATATAATATATATATGTATATATCAAGTATCTTTCATATTATACCTATCGCCACCAACCCGGGCTCAGGGTATCGACTAGAACCTCTTACATGTTTCTGAATATAGTTATTGCTTGGGGTGCGCTTTGTGATAAAAAAGTATTATTTCCAAATTTGTCTTTACAATTTAGCAATATGTTCTACTTATATTACCTCGGCTTTTGATGCTGACCTAGAATATAAATGCTTTTTGGGGTCGGAGACATCACCTTCTATGCATTACCCATTCCATGACATAAATATAATTCCCTCTACAATATGTATCCTCTATTTTTTTCGAGTGTTTGAATGCTTTGAAGATCATAATTTTTTGCACAAATTTCCACTGGTCATAAAATCATTTAAGACCTGCATATACAAGCGTTTACCCTTTCGGTCCATTCGGCAATCCAAGCCCGAAATCATAAAAAAGGATGGGAATATTATAATAATAATTATTAATATCAGATTATTATAATTATCAGATTATTCTTTGAGGGAGATTTATTGGAACTTTCTTTCCACTGAGGCTTAAGTATTTTTTTTTTTAAGCTCAAAGGATCTGTTTGTTCTTATTGGGTATTTGTATGTATATACAAACTTTAAGGTCAAACTATGGTCTATCAAAAACAATCTTCAACAGAGCTGCAATAGTAACTAGCGCTCAATGTCCGTGTCAAGTTATGTTGCATTTTGTTTCCTGTCTGACCCTTTCTCACGCAGCTTCTTTCCTTTGGTTCTTTCCTTTCGGTAAGCAAGGTTACCGGTTTGCCACGTATTAGCAGTTAATTATACAAAGGTCGTCTGTCTGTCTGTATGTGAGTGTGTGCGGTCGTTGTGTTGCCTTTTTGCTGTGCTTGTCATAGATATTTGCAAATATTCTGCTCGATTTGTGTGCTCCTTTTTAAGAAACATGCTTTCATAATCAAATATTGCTGCCGATGCAGTTCACTTAAAAGTAGAATGCGTGTATGTGTGTTTATGTGTCCTTTGGTTCATCAAGCTGTAGATTCCCGGTCGCATTTTGAACATTTTTGATTCTATGTGAGCAGAATGAGATGCACAATGCAATTAGTGACATCGAGGCAAACTCTGCACATGCATACACACATACATATGCTGCAGCGACGTTGTGCACTGAGCGATATACGGCTGATTCAACGGTCGGACGCATGGTTACCGTTGCTGCCAATATAAACAGCTGCATGTACATATCGCAAAGGGCACCCGTTTCTTTCCCCGTCAACCCTTTACCTAAAGATAACTCGACTACACAACAAACAAATATCGACGCTGCCAATAATACCAAATGCCACAATCCTTTTTGTACCAGCGGTAGCAATGCTCTACCATGAGAATCGGATTTATTTTCTTAATTAAAAACTTAAATGACATAAATGAAATAATTATATTTTTGGTGTTTGCTGTGGGAACCTATTTCGGTCAAATTAAAAATTTCCAATTCGTATTTCTGCAAGGCTAATTAATCGTCGACTTCTCCATGCAGGTTGTCGGTCTGAGTACCTGGACAATGGCAGGCTTGCATGAAAAGTATTTTGGGCGAGCATTAAAGCACACTCAGGTTTGTATTTATGTGTCACTACTTTAATGATTGTGTAAAATTATTTAGGATAGACTGCCAATTCGAACTAAGATTTTAAATATTTTCTGCGCTAGCTGAATAAAAAACAAACATACTAGCGAAAGGAAATAACTAAAAAAAAAACTAAATACCTCTAAAAAAACTTCCTACTACTACTACTACTACTACTACCTATACTACTATTATCAACCACACCCAAACTCTAAACTAAAACAAATATCACTTCTACCTATTATAATCATATACATCAAAATCTACTCCCAATATAAAAAACCAAAAACTTATACAACTTTACCATCCATCCACTCAAACTAAATCAATCTTTCAAATCATATTCCCACTTTAAACTAATATATATCAACTATCTAACATCTCAACATCAAACACACAAATCACCACCTTTTTTCATAACTTCACACATTTTCCAACATACCAAAAAAATACCTCCCTCCAATGCACCACCCATATAAATATCTTCTCATACAAATACTTATCCTCATCCACACATTTTTTTTTTAACTCAAAAACTCAAATCTTTCAAATTCATACTCACACAACCAACACCACACAAACTCATAAATCTTCATAATATCAAAATTATAATTCTCTTCATACATCACACATACCACTACTTATACCAACAACAACATAAAACAACAATTTTCACATAACACCAACCCCTCTAATAATTTCATACACTCTTACTCAAAATTCATTACACAACACACTCTTCTCATAAATTTCCTACAACCACATAATTACCCTTCAAAATACACTTAATATTTTCTTAACAAAATATCCTCACATTAACAAAAATAACTATAAACATTTAATTTTTAGTCATTTAATTTTTATAAATAAATATAATCAAATCTTCTTATTTTCCTAACTACAAAAAATACATATAATATTTATTTATCCTATTCTACCACACAAAAATCACACAATTAAAAAACATCTCTCCACAAACCCCTATTTACTTTTCACATCAACACAACACAAACATTTATTATCATTTTAATCTCATTTTTAAAAATATCAAAAATATCACACAATCCAAACAATATAACACACATCTATCACACATTTATTTCTTAACTTAAAACTATATATATACATATATTAATACATATTCTACATCATTTATTTATTTATATCAAAATTTTAATATTTTATTTAACCTACTATAAACTCAGTTGTCAACAATTTTCTATAATTAATCAAATTCCCCTAGCAACTCTAGGGAGAGGGGAGAGGTTGTCACCAACAAACATTTAGAATCTTCTGCGGCGATACTCGCCACAATCCTTGATATAGGTGCACATTGCCGAGCGTCTAGTTGCATTGCCCTTGCTGGCTATCCTGTCCAGCATATCGATGCCATCCACAATGAAACCAAATATGGCCGTAAAAGGGAACCTATCATAGAGTACCATGCGCAACTGACTGTTCACAAATCCACCATTCTGGCCATGTCGCATGCCCACTGAGCCGCGCTTCGAGGGCAACCCAGTGTTATCCGGTATAAAGAAACCACCATCGAAGGCGGCATAGCCGCCACGCCCATTGTGTAGCTCAAAGGCGCCAGTAATAATGCTCTCCTCGCCCCTTGCCAGGAATACGGAGCAGCCCCTATAGCCAAAGCCACGCTCGTGCAGGATTAGGGCGCGAAAATTCTCCGCCATGCGCGGTGCCACATCGTTGTGCACCTCGATAAGCACACGACCCGCTGGCTTACCCTCCATTACCATGTCCAGATAGTAGATGGGATAGTCCAGGGATCTAGATCGAGGGATTATCCCTACTGCTGCGGCTGCAACTGCACCTGGAAAGGTTGCAACCGCGCCTGAGATGGCTGCGGCTGCGGTGGCTGCAGCAGCGGCTGCGGATGTGCTGGGCATATCGAAGTCAAAATTGTAGTTTTGTGGATGGGATTCTTCTGTCATTTGCAAGCCTTGAGTGCGGTGCGTCATGAAGCTAATCGAAGCGGCAAGCTGTGCCACATCTTTGCGCTGCTTTACTGTGGGCAGCTGCTGTTCCGGCTCCAACCGATTAAAGCCGTTGTCCTCAAATAGTTGGGCCGCAGGATTGCAGCACTTGTTGCTGCTGCTGCTGCAGCTGCAGGAGGAGCCACTGATGTCCTTCCGCAATGTATAAATGCGATGATAATTCGGCTGCACCGACGGAAACATCTGAGGCAGCAACACTGCAGTGTCCTCCTCCTCCTCCTCCTCCTCCTCCTCCTCCTCCTCCTCCTCCAGATGGATGTACATCATCTGCTTTCCGAATTTATTGCACTGCGCCTGTAGCTCGTTCAGCAGGCGCAGTAGCTGACAGCGCGTGAAATTGCCCATGACGATGCCATGCAGCTGTGTCTGGTCTGTGACGCGCAGTTATGTTGGCGCATGCCGCAGAATTGGCCGCTGCACATGCTGCTGCACCGGGTCGCAGGCATCAAAGTGTTGGCGGAACAGCGACATATCGTCCGCGGCCAGTACTTCTGGATACGTAATGCGCTCATCGAAATTGCTCAGCTCCTGGCACAGCAGACAACGCAGCATGTCGCAATGTGCAGTTACGCGTCATCTGATGTCCATGATGCTCGCCATCCACGATGCAGGCGCGGCATAGCAGCCGCCGACAGGTGTGGCCCCAAGTCGTATTGGGCATGGCATGGGCATGGCAATGCTCGTTGGCGCTATGGAGTTGCCAATTCAAGCCGCCCCTCATTCAGCGAGTTATGCCAGACTGAGCTGGTCGGATTGCTGCTGGTTGGCTGCAATCGTTGCTCGCTCTGCAGCTGCAAAGCCGGCAGCTGCTGCGGCATTAACAGCAAACCCTCATTGGTGGGCAACGATCCAAAAGCCGGCAGCGGCGTCTCCTTTCCACTTTGGAGACACGACACCAGCGGGTAGCCGGGGAGCTGGACCAGACAGCCGGCGCAGTAGCTATGTCGGCAGTTAAGCTCCTTGGGCAGCCGTGTGGCATCGCTTGGGTCATAAATGCGTCGACACAGGCTGCAGCTGAGCAGCGTTTCCAGTGGCCTGGGTACATCCATGTCTTGGCTAGAGAGGGAGAGAGAAAGACGGGAGAACAAGAGAAAACAAGACTTTAATAGTTTCAAGTGCCCAGCTAATGCTGATTGATTGGACTGAGAACTGAATCCCACATCTTAATTTTAAATTAAATGCATTTCATGGAATATAACAATACCTCCTTTAGCCAAATATATCAATAATCCGTAATAAGCCTGGCCCCTGGCATCAACGAAGGTCGAAGTTCAACTGTATGTGAACTTTCTAAACTTTCTGTGTGAATGTCATTCACTTGGGCTGTTGCATCGAGTGTGGTTTACTTAAAGTTAACTAAATACAATAAAGAACTAGAAAACATGCAGTCCACAGATTGAACAGCATTTTGTTGCCACGGACAATTTGACGACGGACGTCTGTGCCTATGTGTGTCAAGCATTTTCCACTTGTAAGTTTATTCTGAAGCTAACTTGAAATAGATACTTTTGATTACTTATAGTTTTAATGCCTTTTAGGTTTACCATTCTACTAAATTACTTGCCCTTTAGGTAGCTTTATTTAATTAAACTTTCATTTGTACTTAATATAATCAACAGTATAAAAAGACT
>JBAMCE010000294.1:0-24400 GCA_037075305.1 Drosophila kanekoi | reverse complement strand
ATGTATTAAATAACAATCCCATTGACGTTTCGTCCTAGAAACGTGTGGTTCATTTTAACGCTACAGCAACTAAATCCCCTTTGGCTAAGAACTAGCTAGCTTAGCGCTCTTTCAGGTCTAAGCTAGGATGCTTAGGAATATTTTGCATGTTCCTATTGCTCAAATAAAGTGAAATTTGCTAAATATTCAATAGAGGTATCATAATGACTGCAAAAGTTGGACAGTCCTGATAAGCAGGGTATCTTAAGGTGAAGACTTCGCGACTCGAGAGTCTAGAACACAGCAACGCCCACCCGTCACACACCATTAATAATTTCCAGAGAAAAACAAAAACTCTTCGAATCGTTGGGTCTTCGATTTGTGTACTTTGACAGACGACAACGCACTCGACCATTTCCATTTGCTGAAGGTCCCGCTGCGACTGCCGTCCATGTCACGTTTGCGCGTGCTGAGTATAGAAAATAGTTGGTACTGAAATTTTGTGTGTCGCTCGTAATTAAGGTGAAAGTCGAGGGGTTTAGCTCCCTCTCCATCTACTGCTTTCCCTGCCCGAAGGGGTGGCTATTCAACTGTTTGTTCTAGGAATTTATTGATTAAATTTACTTGTTGTGCGGCGACACGATTTAAGGCGCGTGAGCTCTATAAATCTGTCCACGCGTACGCAGATAGAAACAAATCAAGAGCCTGAGGTTCCTGCTTGAAGTCAATATAAGACTTTGATTGACATAAGATTAATTTATGTCTGTTTTAAGAATAAGCCTACTTATCTTCATAGTTAGAACTTGATTTAGAACTTGATTCAAGAGCTTTTACCTTGATTAACGAATTTAGTTTTGAGGCAGCTCGACCGCCGTTTTTCTCTCAGTGTAATAGTCTATTACTTTTGTTGCGTCGTCCTCGACTTCTTCACCTTATCATAACTCAGTTTTGTGGGTGTTCAGGTAAATGCATTCAAAATGAGACGAACGCCAAGGGCAAGCAAGCGTTAACATTACGGATTATTTAATATCGCTCATACGTCACGTTGGCCCCATAGAAGTGTCGGCAACGGTTGCGCTTATTCTGTCACTCTCTGCACGCCTTCCTGCTCTTATCTCACTTTGCTTTATTACAAAATCACTTTCCACTCTCCACTCCGCTCCGGCAAACTGTCTTTTTGCGAGCCTTCAGCCTGCCAGGTGCTGAAGTGGACGAGTGTCTGCTTAAAAAAAACGGGGCGTGGACGCCCTGTGGCTGCCTGCCACACTGCTAATGTCGCATTTTGAAATCTCTTTTCGTGTCGCATGCTCTTTTCTTTTAATACCCTGTACACATTACACATAGAATACTAAAGTTGTGCACGTTTGCCCAACAGGCAGTTGGAGGATTTTCCCCAGACACATTCTCTCTCTCTCTTTCTGAGATCTCAGTAATGATAAATATACCAAGCCATTAGTTAATGAATTGTGTTTATAATTGTCTATACTTCGACCACTTTCAAAGTTTAGATAATTATTTAGATCATTTCCAAACTGTCTTTAATGGAGCTATACACATAGAGTTTGGCAAATAGATTCTCCCCTTATTGAACGCAAATAGAAGCAGGGTAACTTCCAATGCGGCACTCCCCACTTCAACTTAGTTTTCTTTTCGGCTTGACAGAGTTTCTGAAAGGTCGCCCAAAAGAATATAAGATTAAAATGGTTGTTTACTTCCTAAGTACATTGTAAACTAAGTGTCGGATTTATGACAAATTTCTTAAAGAAAATAAACTTGAGTCTTGGCGCATCATCAATCAATATGTGGCTAGGTGGACGGATAATGCTGTATATTAGTTTGCGTAATTTGTTGCTTTTTTACAGTTAAAGTCAGACGTCTGAGTTATTTTAATATCATGTGACCTACTAAAATGAAAAGCATAACCATAAACAATTTATTGCTGCCGACTTTCTGGCGCTTGCGACAGACATTTGAATGGACGTACTTGTTCTATGTCGAAGTCGAGAAGGTTCGACGTTCGACGAGGTGCATGGCAACAGAGAAGTTAGAGAAGTTAGTCAAACAGCGATATTAAACAACTTGGCAAATAGTTTATCAGAAAGTGTAGAGTTTTTCATTGAAATTCCGTTTGTATTGTATACGGACACATTTTTATTAAAGAAATCCTTTTATAGTCCATATTTAAAGTTCAAAAGCGCCAAGAAAAGTCGCTTTCAATGAATTGCAATGTCTGAAACGTATATACTCTTTTTCACTTTGTAAACGAGTTTAAAAAGTCCATTTTGATATGTTAAACAATCCAAGTCTAAAGTATGTGTTTGAGGTTTAAGCTGAATTTGATTAAAGGCAATAAATTTAAATGGTTTTAAAGCACAACTTGAATTGAATTTAACAAAAATTGTGCTTGAATTTAAATGTAAGCGTAGACAAATACAATCAAGTTTCTTTCTTTATTTTATTTCATTAAGCTTACATTTGAATCCAAGTAAATTTTGTATACCCTGTAACCATTGAAATTGGCTAAAAAGGGTATAATGTGTTTGTGCAAATGTATGTAACAGGCAGAAGGAAGCATCTCCGACCCCATAAAGCATATATATATTCATGATCAGCATCAACAGCCAAGTCGATCTAGCCATGACCGTTCGTCTGACTGTATGTATGAACGCAAGGTTCTCAGAACCTATAGGAGATAGAGACTGAAATTTTAGCTTTAGGTCCTCCTAGTGCCTATGCAGATCGAGTTTGTTTCCGATAATCGATAACTTACTCCGTTTTCAAGCAATTGTTAAGTATCGATATCGAAATCCTGTTGTTGAGCTAGAGTCAGCAAATTTGACATGTAGCTTCTAGAATAGTATACAATTATATCTGCATTTGGAGTTGAAAGAAGAGGGTTCAGGTTTTACCTTAGTCGGGAGCTCCCGACTAGGACCTCTTGTTTTAAATTTAATCTGGGATACGCTAACGACCGAATATTCTTACAGTTGCAGTTCATATGTATATACATATTATCATCTATGTATTCCTATTAAAATATATAGTACATATTTAAAGAGAATTCATTCCCATTTTACTTCGTACTCTACCCATAGAGCGATATTATATAGATGTTGATGGTATTTTGTTTATGTCTAAATAACTAATAAAATCCAAGTTTGATTGTCCTGAAACACAACTAAGACAAGATTAAACTGTCTTCTTCTGTGTTTAACACATTTCAGGACAAAAGAAGGGAATAAATTTGCAATTACCATCAAGAGAAGGAAAGCTCGTAATGGCCAATTGGCAAATGTTGCCAGGGTTTACTCGCTTTTTTATTTTGCCGTATTTATGTAAATTTCATCTTAAATGGCCATTAAGAAACCATCAGAAAGTTTCCGCTCTAAATTGTGCAGAATTGAAAGGATATGCAAGCCTTAAATGGATTGGGTTGATTTCAAAAATTTCAAACATTTTGCCAGATGAACTTGTTTTGATTGCCAGCCAGAGTATGCAACAATTAATTTGCGTGAAATGGCGCAAATTCCAAAGGCTTCTCGTGCAGCTTTCTCTTTCGCGTGGTTATTTTGTGGTTTTTGCCACCCTTTTGCCAGCCATTGCCGCTTTTCCCGGCGCCTGTTTTACTAATTTGCGGCCTGGTCTGATTGTTGCCTTTTCAAGCCAGCTAATTGTGGCTAACCTTAAGCTGCCGCGCCGAGAGTTTTTGCCACGTTTTGTTGATTTGCCGCATTTGGGTTTTTGTTGCAAGACGCCACAAGAATCCCTGACCCAATTAGTAGCCAGTCACAATGCACTTAAGTGTTGGAATTAGGCTACAATTGGTTTCTCACTTCTTCTCTGCTGCTGATTTTGAGACTGAATTTGAATTGCAGCACTTGCCTCAAGCTGGCTGGCTCAGGCTAAATGCAAGTTATTTATTATATATATTTATAGTACCCAACAAATAACAAGGTTTGAATGCCAAACAACTAAGAGGCTCTAGGCGGGAGCTCTCGACTAGGAGATACCCTAAACCCTCTTCTTCCAACACCAAATGCAAAACGATACCTAATATAAATGTACTATTCTAGAAGCTACATGTCAAGTTTGCTGACTCCAGCTCCTAAAACCTAGAGATTTGTTTTAAAAACAGGATTTCGATATCGATTTGTATCGATTTCTTGGGAACGGGGCAAATTATCGAATATCGTAAACAAACTCGATCTGTGCGGACACTAGGAGGACCTACAGCTACAGCTTTCAAGTCTCTACTTCCCATAGGCTCTGAGATCCTTGCGTTCATACATAAGGACGGAAGAACGGACGGACAGACAGACGGACATGGCATGGCTACTCGGCTTTTGATGGTGATCAAGAATATAAATACTTAATGTAGTCGGAGATGCTTGCTGCTGCCTGTTACATACCTTTTTAACCATTTTTAATATGTTCAAGGTGTAAAAAGAAGGAGTAGATCCTGCCGCTCCTTCAGGAGACTGATGTCGAATCTTGAACTGCAGGTTCCAGTCTTCTTATCGAAGCCTTAATTCTTGAGAATTTCAAATGTGCATCAATGGAAAATAACAAAGAGAGAGAAAGAGAGAGATAGAGAGAGAGAGAGAGAGAGAGAAAGAGAAAGAGAGAGAGTAAAAGAGAAAAAGAGAGAGAGAGAAAGAGAGAGAGTGAAAGAGAAAGAGAGAGAGAGAAAGAGAGAGAGAAAGAGAGAGAGAGAGAGAGAAAGAGATCTACCCCATTTAAAACCTACACAGCAACTGCCTGCTTTAAGCCCTAAACAATTAGACTAATAATGGTATTATACTTAATATAGTTTGTTATTAATTTTTGCAGTATTTCGACTCCCTGGTTAAACATTGTTAAGTAATTAAATGTATTCTATTTGTGCTAAGTTCATAATTTGCAACTAGTATTCGCGCCACCAATTGGTTGAGCTTCTGTGTTTTAATCGTTTTCAATAACAGCTGGCGTAATTATTTTGCAATCAAAATTCAATAAAAGTGTCTCAATTGGCACTCATCTTTAATTCAGAGCGTCCCATTTTAGATTTACATTTTTACATATTTAGTTACAGGCAACGTTTTGGCCCTTCAATAGCAATAAAACGTGTAAAAATCATTAGAGAGAGATTTTCCAGCACATTAGTGCCGGGTGATCCATTCCAAATAAAGGTACATAATATGGGAGATTTTTGTACGTGACAATAAATTTCGATTAATCAATCACCTCAGCTGTCAACTGTTCGGGTTTGAACTTCATTTTGTAATTACACATCGAAATTTCATTCGGTTGCAGGACAAACCACAATACGAAAACCACATAATCAGTGGAAAATTCTGTCTGTAAAATGTGGCAAATTACGAACAAATAATAAAAAGTTCGGATTTGAATGTAAATTTTGATCAACGTGCTGCTAATAAAGGGGGGATTACACTAATCTATTCAGTAAATTTACTCTAATGAGTAATACTCAAAAATCCAGGAATTTCCCCAGATGAATTTCCCTCTTCGATGTATTTCCCTCTTCGATGAATTTCCAAGCTCAACATTAAACCGAGCCCAAATGGAAAATATAATTTCGTAAAGTTTATTGTTTAATTTCGAATGACTAATACTCAAAAATCCAGGAATTTCCCCAGGGTGAATTTCCCTCATTAATGAATTTCCCAGCTCAACATTAAGCCGAGCCTTAATGGAAAATATAATTTCTTAAAGTTTATTGTTTAATTTGGTATAAAGTGCCATTTTCCTGGCTACATTTTCCAGTTGCATAGGTAAAACTTGGGCATTCGGTGAAAACTTTTGCGACTTGCCTTTTTGGAGCAATAAATTAAATCAAGTCGAGCAGAATAGCCGCCGGCAGTTGGTTCTCACTGGCAAATTGCAATTCACGAGTGGCAAATCTGCAATTGAAATGCGGACTCGGTGCAGGACGCGTTCGCATTGCATAAATTGCATATTGCATATTATCAGGGATTTCTATTATCTCTTTGCTCTTCTTCATCTTTGTGGCTATTTGCGCTTCTTCCGACAGAGTATCCTGCTGCTGATATGCCTGTTTAGGTGTGTTTGTGTGTTTGTCACGGCTTTTAGACACAAATTACAGGACGACTCTACGAGGACAACGAGGGTGGATCCATAAGTAGAACGTTGAACGACTTTTTGTTTTTAGATTCAAGGAACATATTTGAGTTTTGAGGCAAAAACAAGATACTTAAGAGAAGAGAATACTAAGGGTCTGGGTAAAAGACTAGAAATTTCAAAAGAATGAGTCCCTATGCCAAATCCTTTATTGGTTACCTTTTGTACTTAAAGGTCAACAAACTATGTGTCCAATAAAAAATATCTTGGAAATGGGAAAAGATATAAAAATAACGACTCAATTTGTCAACCTGCTCAAGAATATATATATATATATATATGTGTATACCTCCTGCCAGTTACATACATTAGCAAAAAGCCATTTTGAAGTCCAAAACTGTATAGTAAATAAATGAACCTCGTGCCACAAGCCACAAGCTCAAAAAGTTTGCCTAGCTCTCATTACTAAGTTAGATTTTATACCCTTACAGAGGGTATTATAAATTTGTCGTGAAATGTGTAACGCATAGAAGGAAACATCTCCGACCCCATAAAGTATATAAATTCTTGATCAGCATCAACAGCCGAGTCGATATAGCCATGTCCGTCTGTCCGTATGTCTGTTTCTATGCGAACTAGTCTCAGTTTTAAACTAGCTGGATCGGACCACTATATCATATAGCTGCCATAGGAACGATCGGTCGAAAACCATATTCGGCATTAACTACTTTCCCTGTGCTTCTTAGATATAAAAAGGTTGGCTCTGCAAGGGTATTAAATCTTCGGCGTGCCGAAGATAGCCCTTCTTACTCGTTTTTATACTATATTTGTTGCAATGGGACAAACTTTTAAATTCTGTGGTTGGTCTTCGGTTTGTGGCTTAGTTCAGTTAACGTGGTAGCTCAATGTAACTAGGAAACTTCTTCGATTATTATTAAAAAATGTCGATAAATAAAGAACTATATTTATGGATTAAGTCGCAGCAGAAGCCATGGGTCAAGAACCCCCAAAGCAACATCCCTTAAATTACAGTCCTGGCTGAAGTGAAAGGCCGAAAAAGGCACAGGCAACAAAAACAAAAGTATGTGCGATGCGTCTTTTCCGGTCGAGGGGAGCGGGGGATTGGGGGGTGGCCAAACGTGTTGAATGCCACGGTGCGGCCTATGGCATGCCAGGATTAGAATGTTGCCAGACTGTTTGACTTTTGGCAGCACATTAACTAGCCACAGACTTGGTAGCACTTAATATAACAGAAGATGCAGCTCAAGGATGAGGTCCTGGCTCTCCCTCTCGCTCTCTCCCTCCCTCTCTTTGTCTTCGATAGGTCGTCACGAGCTGTTGGCGCCTGGTAAATAATTTGGTAACTTATTGCTTGGGTTTCGGGCTTGAATTACACATGCAATCGATATTAGTCATTGCTTACGCCCTGCTAATGAAACTGTCTCTCGCCTCCAGCCCACCTAGACAGGAGAAATCCTTCCAAATATTTGTCCACATTTGTCTATGTATGTGTGTACATATATACATATATATATATATTAGTTGGTGTGTGTGTCTGTTTGCTTAGTACACAATAGTTGCCCCTAGTTACGCTGGGCCAAACAACAACTATTAAGGATTCCGCCTTGCGGCGCTTGTCCTGAAATTTTATTTCTGGCTTTATTAATCCTTTGTGTATTTTTAACGATGAATTATACGACTCGTCTGTCCCAATTATTGCTGCTGATTTATGCTAAGTGCGAGCTGCAAATTCTTTTCATTTTTTTCTTTACTGTTTAAATTTCCATTCAACTTGGAAAATAATTTCAAGTTAAGAGTTGAAAAGTTGTCTTTTGACACTTTTGTTAGAAATAGTGTTGAGAAATGCTTAAAGTTGAATCGGAATTCTAGACTCTAGACTTGACCAATAGTTTGTAGCTTATATCAAGGTAGAGAAACATTTTCGCTTGATAATCAATGAAAAGTTTCACTCAGATTCAATTCAAGTCTCTATTAGATAAATATAAAGAAATATATCTTGGCAACGCAACAGGCAACATTAAATGTCTTTGCTCGACAAATTGAAAAATGACTTCAATTTTTGATCCACCCAATCAATGACCATTGGGACATCTGGCAACGGACAACTGCCTGAAAGCAAACCTTGGAGGATTGAGATAAGACTGGGCTCTGGCGTAGAAGGCAAGCCGTCAGCATTAATTTGTTCGAGTTTGTAGCTTGATTTAATTTGACATCGTTGTCTGGGGGCAGCAGACACCAGGTGAGGCAGGCAGACCAAGGTGAGGAAGCTAGACCAACCAAAGGAAACATAATGGGAACATATTTTGTACTTGTTCGACACCTTTTTCCATTTGGAACTTTTGATTACTCGACTTTAATGCTATTATTGTGAAGAATCTGGATATTCCTTGACAACTTTTAAGCTTCTAGCTAAGTTTATGATTCATTTCATATAGGATATTCTCACTATACATGTATCTTATTATGCAACATTTCATTATAGATATTCTACAGGGTATTGCCTGGCCAATCTTTAATATGCAGGTGGTTCTTAACACTTTTTGAATCACGTCAAAGTCAATCCAATGAAAAGAACAGAATTGCAATTGAGGGTAATTCCCGGATTTTTCGCCTTTGGGATTTACCAAGCGTTTATTCATTATTTTCGTGCAATTTCCGAAAAGCGTGAAACATGACTTAAACGAATACCGAGAAATATTTGATTGAATAGGTTTCAAGCTGCTCGAATGAAAAGCATATAACAGTTTTCCACGCATTTTCCGACATTAACAGTTGTGTGCAATCTCAGAAACGCGTTTTCATTTATGTTTTTATGCAGAAATTTAAAAATAGGCTCAAAGCTACTCGGAACTTTAGCTTTCGCTCTTTTGCGCTTTGCCCCACGCACTCGCGGGTAAACCTCGCTTTGGCGTACTTTAAGATACCGTAAGATTACATAGGCATATATCACGTGTATATAGAAACAGCTAATACTCTAGTGTGTTAACATTGACACCTACCTGTTGTTCCATTTTCTGATTCCGGCTGCTAATTGCTGACATTTTGACTTGGGCTTTGCTGCAGTTTTGAACCGATTGAATTGTGTTTTTTTAGATAAGTTTTCGCTATTTGCGGTTATATTTATTGTTGTCCCTGTTGAACACACAAAGTGATATAACGGATCGTTATTAAAGCATAAGTGTACCGTTATCGCAAGTAGGTTAGTTAGTTTCAAACATTAAATTAGATGCATTTAACAATATTCAATGCACTCAAATGTGCAAGGTACTTGTAAATGTGACGTATGTGTATGTATGCATGTGATTGCATTTGTGTGCGTATATACTCCGTTATGTGCTCAACATGCATGCATGCCCATATATATGCCCATATGTGTGTGTGTGTATGCGCGCGACAGCTGCCGTGCAATGTTTGTTGAAAAGGAAATTTATTTGAAAGCAAATGAATGCAGCAAAACAAAACCCGAAAACGAAGGCGCAGAACGCGCGTCTGGGTGAATGAATGCCGCAAGTAAGAGTGCTTTAGTTAGGTATGCTCGACTAGCAGATACCCTGTACTCAGCGCACAGCTGTCATTACAAACATCCTTCATACATAAATAACCTTAGTCTGGCTCTGTGGAAAATGCCCCGTTAGTTACCTATAAGGGAAATATTCTAGAGAACATGCATATACATATGTACATATGTACATAAATGTTGGCGTGTCTAGCTCTTATAAATCCGAGTTATGCTAAATAGAACTACTTTCAAAACGTAGATTTATCGATACTATAGAAATTGCAAATCTCTAGCACGACAGACTGACGAACTGCTGATGCCCTCTCCTGCCTGTTATGTACCTATGCACAAAGTCATTATACCCTTTCCTATCTATTTTCAATGGGTAAACAATCATCTGCACACCTGGTTGTCTGGCACTGTTGTTGTTTCGTGTATAGTTGCAGTTTTAATAGTTGTCGTTGTCGTTGTCGTGGCTGTATTCTTTTGTAAATATGTACATATGTATGTATGTAGAGCACGCGACTACAAATCTACATGTGTTTGTACATATGTATATATGTATGTATGTAGCCTAATACTAACACAAACACAGAAGAACAGTAACCGGTAGTTGTTGTTCGGCATGCGATCAAATTATGTTCGGTTTGTTGTGGTCGCGCGACGAAACGGAATGAGTTTTAATTTGACTTTGGCACCAGTCGCATAATTTTTAAACATTTCTATGGCAACTGTTCAATTGAAATTCATTTTGCACTATTTCACAAGACGTTGCAAAAATACATCTCTACAAACATGTGGATGTGTGAGTCTGAGTATGCATGTATTGTAGGTAAGTATGTGCATGCACACATTCGAAGCGATAATTTTTGGCGCGTCTTTTGCTTTGGCAACGCGACGAATTCTCCGACAGCAAACCACACGCGACCGTTTCAAAACAACAACTGACGGACCGGACCAGCGGTCGCGGGCCACACCAGCTGCACTAGCGATTGGAATGTTCCGGCAATGAAACTAGCAGCAGAGCCGAGCGCCGCGTCAGGACTTCGCGACAACATCCACAATCGTGCAGTGAAGGGAGGTTGAGCAAAAGAGTTCGGTAGCTCTCTCCTCTCTTAGTCAGCACTCCAGTTCTCGCATTTCCCTTACTCTTTGCCCGTTACCCACATCAGATTGCCTGCGGCCTGGCAGATGTGCATTGCTTCCCATTCAACGTTCGAGGGAAGTGTGGAATTTGTATGTGTGAATATGTACGTGCATATGTATAGCATTTCGCATATACATATGTATATATGCATGCAAAGTAAGTGTCTAAAGGATATAATCTTGGCTTTCACAGTATAAAAGCTGGTTACTTCACTTGGAATGCATTTAAGCATGTGTGTGCATCATAAATGTCTAGATTTCGACTCGTACAGGATTACACATTTACGCATCCCAAGCGTAGAGTTTAAAATGCCAAGTATTTGCATAGTACAGGGTATCGAAGAAAATGTTTTGCATTTCGAGGCAGTATAAGAATATAAGACAACAATATAAGTACATGTATTATTACCATCTATCTATATAGATCAACTATCTAGTATATCCTATGTTAGTCAAACGAAAGATCGGACAAAATTTATATTTTATCGAATACTTTCATATTAATACTCCCAAATTGAACGTATGCGCTGTGCGGAAAGATTTTACTGTCGGTCAAAATAAAATAGAACAAGTAAGAGGTTCTAGTCGGGAGCTCGACCCGACTAGGGGATACCCTGGACCTCTTCTTCCAACACCAAATGCAGATATATATACTATTTGTTGGTAGATTGAGGTAAGCTTTTACTAAGATTTTTCAAAGTGAGGCGGGCTTTTAAGTCTTTTTAAACAGATCCTTTTCGATAGCATTCGCAAAGCTTAACCGATTTAAGTACTTTCCAACTATTGTAGCAGAGTAATATAATTAGTTAATTAGTTACTTAACTTCAAGCTACATTTATAGCGAAATTTCAGCCTAAAAAATGCAGCTAAAGTAATTAAAATTTCTTTTAAAGGATTATCGCCTGGCCTATGAAAGCTTTAACATATAATATAACGAATTGATGCTGATTTTCAATCATTTTTTACATATTTACGAATCATAGGAAAACTAGTCATATTCCAATTAGATAAGTACATATTGAGAAACAAAAAACTTATACAAGAACTCAATTTGTCGTAAGACAATGAGTAATAGATATATCTTTCTGTAAGGAGTTCCCAATTTGTTGAATCAATATTAATATAATAATAATAATAATAATAATAATAATAATAATAATAATCCCTCTTGATATCCATCCCAACTGTTAGGTCTATATTACAGAACTCCATTCATGTATTCACGTATTTTTTTTATTATAAGTAAGAATAATTAAATTAATTATTTATTTGTTTAAACAAATAAATAGACCCATATTGTCAAGCATAAATTCGTTTTGCAGTTTTCTTGTCATTTTCAATTTCCCTATAAGTATTTTTCAGGTTTGGAGACTCCCAATTTCATTCGATGAGTAAAGTGAGCTGAAGAATGAGAATATATATATATCCTAGAAGAATCTATACTTTTTCTTCGTTTCGCCCTCGGACGGTGTCGGCTGCTGTTGAGCCTCCAATTGGCGCTTGGGCATCAATGGAGGTGGACTTTCCCTTGTTGAGATGTTGGCTGGCGAAAGGGGGCGTGGTGCGCGCAATATCGATGTCAGCGGGGGGACCGGGCTGGCACTGGGTGCAGTTGCTCCGTTGGCTGGCGTCTCGCGACCGTCTTCCTCAATGGGACCTAGGCGCGAGCCGTGCACCGAGGCCAGCTCCGAAGGGGTCTTGATCTGGGAGCCGAGCTCGTCGCCAAACTCGCTGGCCATGCCCATGCCGATGGTGGCGCCGACCTTGGCGCTGGCGCGCTTGAAGTGATCGCTGAGCTTTATCTGCACCACGTTGATGAACATAGATGTCAGGGCCAGGCCGAATATCAGATAGATCATGCTGACCATCACGTAGAACGGATTGCCCGGCACCAGGTCGCCAAAGCCAATCGTGGACATCGAGATGAACACAAAGTAGAAGGCGTCCAGAAATGACCAGCTCGTCTCAATGAATGTGTACCCGACGCTGCCAAACAATATGTAGGCAATGAGCAACATGGTCGCCACCGAAACCGGCAAGTTGAACTCGTCGTCCACCTCGAAGGTCTCCGGATACGGAGAAGTCGGCGTCTCCGGGTGCGAGGTGCCCAACGACTTGCCAGCCTCAGCATCGCCGTCTGGCTGCGATTCCGCATCGGGCGGCGCTTCGGACATGCCGAAGAACATGCTGGGGCGCCGGATAGCCATGTCGTAGACCGTATTGAAGCCAGTCATGGCATCCCGCACCTGCTGCTGCTTCCGGATCTGGCGACACGAGCGAGTGTAGTAGACGCGCCTCACATACGCCCACAGGAACTTGACGCAGCGCGTGAAGAGTTTACCCAAATCCGCCAGCACAATCAGGAACATCGGAATGCCAATGATGGCATAGATGATAGTCAGCGAGCGTCCCACAGTTGTCTTCGGTGTTATGTGTCCGTAACCTAGTGGATGAGGCAGTAAATCGATTAATCTCGTGATATTGTAAAAAAGATATCATACAATTATATTATAAATAAAGATTACTAGGAGTAGTTGTAGTAGTAGCAGCCACCCGGCATTGCCCGGGCCAGTCATTTTCTTAGCCAAATGGAAAGCATGAATAATTGGATCCACTTTCTACTGAATTCCACTCAAAGAACTATGTTCACGAAATCAGTAAATGTTTTGAATAAAATTGGAATACCTTAAGAATTTGTTGAGAAAGGAGTTTCGTTTGATTAAAATTGTTAACAGCTTTTAGTTTTTAAGCTCATTTTAAGCTTTCCACCCAGGGAGGTGGATTTTTTGAAAAGCGTGAAACATAATTTTAACAAATTATCAATAAGATATTCTTTTAAGCCGGATGGGATATTGGCCATAAAAAAGTCGTAGATAATTTATCCACCGATTTTTCACACTTGTGGGTGGAAGTATATCATAAAGGCTACATATAGTCGCAAATATTGTAATATTCATTTTGTTAATCAGGATAAACAGTTTTATAAAGAAACAAATAACAAGTAGAACAGCGCAGAACAAAGAAAATCCTAGTCACAGCTTGTCCGGATTTCTCTATGGATCGACTTCCGTGTGTGCCTAAGAGACTTTGATTGCCGAGTCCTTTAGGACAAGAGTTCAGTTGGCGTTTTACCTATGGTTGTGATGACGGTCCAACAATATATGAAGCAGTTGACAAAGTTGAATGACTTTTGCCCTGGATATCGGCGTAGACCCAGCTCTGCCAGCGTGTTGAGCTCTTCCTCGAAATTCCGTAGCTTTTGGCGGGCCAAGGACTTCCAGTCATCCTCTCTAGCAAAACGAGTGAAAGTATTCGAAATCAAAACCTAGCTCAACTCGGTCGACAAGCAACTACCTCATGTTGTGACTGACTGTCCACAGATTGTCGATGAAGTCGCGCTTCACCTTGCGCACCTCGCACTTGTAGATATTCTCCGACATGCCCTCCGTGTACCGGAACAGCAGTCCGCCAAAGCCCAGCAGCAGGATTAGCAATATGATGTGGGCGATGCACTCGTTCCGCAGCCGTCTCATCTCGGCCATGCGCACGGGATAGTCCAGTTGGAGGCGCCGCCACTCGTGCACCGCCTCCAAGCGCAGGCGCACCATAAATCCCTTCGACATGAAGTTATCCGTTTCCGAAGTTTCCTTTGGGATCACAGATCTGATTTCCCCGTCACGCTGTTTGCGCCTAAAAAGGTTGCCTAGCCGCCTGAGGAGTGAGTTCTCTATTTTACACACTTCCTTTTCGGTCTCCCGTGTCTGAGGCTCTGCTTCAATGGGTTGTGGCTGCTCCTCCTTCTTCGGCCGTTCCAGGCTGGCTGTGCGCTTTGCCCTTACGGGTCGCTCCAGGCTGGAGCTGCGCTTGGTCTCTGGCTTGACAGTTGATTCCAGCTCCGGTACCTTTAGGCTGTTGCTGCGTCTCACTTTGTCCAGACTTTTGATCAGCGCCGCCTCCGCAGCTGCGGCTCGTTCGGCTGCTTCCACATAGGCTCTGCGCAGCTCTGAGCGCTGCTCCTCCTCGCTGAGCTTCATCCTTGCGGGCTGCTCGACCGCAGACTCGCCCACCTCCACATATTCCAATTTGCGGCTGGATTGCTCTGCCTTTGCCTCGCGCTGCTCGGGCGTCTTCGAGCGCCTCTGGGGACGCACCGGCGACAAGGAATTGTTGCGACTGACCGGGTGACGTTCCGGTGGCCTCGGTGCTGCCTGGATGGTCGCCGGCGGCGGGGGTGGTGGTGCTCCACGAATGGGCACAGCTACATAGCCCTGCAGCGGCGGTGTTGCTTTCTTGACCTTGGAGTTCCGTTCCTCAGTCGTGTCCGCATCGGAGGAACTGAACTGGGTGGACGACTCCTCGTAGCCGCTGCTGCGATTGCGCAAACGCACTGAGGGCACCTCGTGGCGCTGCAGGCGCAGGCTCTGCACCAGACGGCGGCGCTCCTCCTCGTCCTGCGGCAGCTGGAAGCCGTCGCTGATCTTGCGGTAGTTTTGCAGCAGCCGCTTGCGCTCCTCGTGGTCCAGCTGCTGGCGATGTCGCACCTTGTGCTCCCTCCGCTCGCGCTCGAACAGCCGCTTCTCCGTCTCGAAGCGCCGACGCTCCTCCTCGAAGCGCAGCATATTCTGCTCCAGCCGGCTGAGCGTATCCCCCTTGCTGTCCCGCCTCTGCTGGGCCGTGTACTGTGACTGCGAGCTGCCCGTCAGCTCGCTTTCGCTGGACTCGTCCTTGTGTCGTGGCGACGACAGACTGCGTTGGTGCTTGATCAGCTGGTGGGCATCGGGTATGCTCAGCTTCTCGGCCTCGCGGGGCTGACTCTGGCTGCGTGCTGCGACGCCCGCGAAGCTTTTGTCTCGTCGTCGCAGGATTTTGCTCTCGTGGGCGGACATTACGCCGGGTGGTCGAATCTGCATGGACACGTGCTGTGCCGACGGCTCCTCATCCTCATCCTGATCCTCTCGTTGGTGCTCTGAGTGCCTCCGGCTGGCGTCAGGCGTCTGCTCCCGCTGACTGCGTGCCATGCGGCGGCGGTGTCGTATCTGCCTGGACATAGATCCCTGATTCCCGGCATTTTCCATGGCGCAGTCCGATTTCCGAAATTCTGCTTATTCTCAGAGTTTACTTTAACGTTCCTCTCTCTCGCTCTCTCTCTCCGTCTCTCTCTCTCTCACTCTGTCTCTGTTCTCCGCATTGACTCTATTTTTAACACACGTTCATATTTTCATTTCAATTGCCCAAATGGAAAATTATTTCTATACGCAATTATATCACTTTCGCGTGCAATTTCTTTTTATAGCGCTCGACCAGATGTAATACGAGGTCGGATCCTATTGACACTCAAGTCCCAATATCTCTCAATCTACATAATTCATATTCAGATTCAGATTCACGTATTTCTTTTCACTCCACCGTCACATTCACGCACATATATCTATATATATTTATATATTTATATTTTATATATATGTATTCTGAAATAAATAAATCTATTCGAGAGCACGTCGCGACGTCGTCTGGTTTCCAACTGCTTCGCACGAAAATATTCAAAAATGTTGTATACATTTTTTTGAAAAATACTTATCAAAAGCAACAGCTGATTTTTCCTCTACAGCTCTTCGTCGGTTTCTATGTTCGTGCCCGCCACTGTTCGAATTTCCATATAACTTTCAATTTCATTTAAAGAATCTTTATTTCTTATTTAATTATATTTTATCTGGATTATTTATGCAACATTGATATTCATATGCAACATTTGCCACAGCAATTTCTGTTGTGCCCAATTACGTTCAGGCTGTGCACAATATTCAGGCCACGACTGTTAAAAAGCTCCAAAAGCTCTCGTCATCTGTTGCCGTCAAAATGTGCTTCACAGACCGCAGTCAAATTTAATATACAAATTAGTATAACACATGTAAAATGCCAGAAGTTACACTATTTATTTAAGTTTCTTTTAATTATATAAAATTGGAATAATTATTGTCAATTATAACTTTTTGATAATTATTTCCAATATGTACATTAAAACCTATATCAGATATTCTAAGTATTTTGACAGCGGACAGAATGAAGTGCATTGCAAACTCAAACTAAAAGCAAAAACAAGCTAATCGTTTTCTTTTTTATATACCTTTAATTCATTCAAATGCTTCGATGCTGTCATCAAGCATCTATAATTTACAGCGAGCGTTAATAATTACACCTAATTACTTGTTGTTTTTTTTATTTCTGTTTTCACAAATTAATGTTAAGCTTTAAGTTTTTTTTTTTTGAGAACAGCCTGCTGTATGCCGAATTGATTATTGTTCGAATTTTCTAGCATATCTCAAAATTAATCATTGCCACAGATAAAAGTTCATAAGGCTTACAAATACTCAAAACATGGCAGGGATAATATAAAACGATGCTAAATGTTATATTTCTCTTATAATTTATCTATCAAACTTCCCTTAGAGCTATTCATTACAGGTAACAGGGGTACATCGGATATCAATTTTCTTAAACGGAATACCCTGTAACTAGTTTTGTAGTCTTCGGTAGATGCGTTCATCTTGATAGCATGACCACTTGAAAGGATAATGGAATTCGACTGACCAATGATCATCATATATTTGAGATTAAGCTAGTTTTCTTTTCGGCACACATTTCCTAGAAACTTGTATCCTTTGATTGCAAAACAAGATCAAGTAATAAGGGCTTCTAGTCGGGAGCAACCGACTAGGGGATACCCTGAACCCACTTCCTCCAACACCAAATGAAGATATAAGTATATTCTATTCTAAAAACTACATGCCAAGTTTGCTGACTCTAGCTCTTATTATTTACCAAAATTGCCCAAAAAACAGGATTTCGATATCGATTCTTATCGATCACTTGGAAACGGTGCAAGTTATCGATTATCTGAAACTAACTCGATCTGCGTAGGCACTAGGAAAATAAAGTATCAATCTCAATTTCGCTAGCTCTAATAGTTTCTAGGATCCTTGCGTTCATACATACGGACCGAAGGACAGACAGACGGACATGGCTAGATCGACCCGGCTATTGATGCTGATCAAGAATATATATATGCTTTATGGGGTCGGAGATGCTTCCTTCTACCTGTCACATACATTTGCACAAATACATTATACCCTTTATAACCATTTTCAATGGGTTCAGGGTATAAAAAGCGGATTACTTTGGTACAACGAACAATTAATTGTAATACACATTAATAGGCTTGGTCTTAAAGTACTTTATACAAAAGCTTTTCTCGGAACGACTTTCCCAATAGGTTTCATATGATAGAGAAGTACGCCTTTACAGATAAGCTTGGAAAATATTTAAGTATGTAATTGCTGAGTTCTGACGTCATATCTTGTATAAAAGTAACTTATTACTAAGCAATTCTTCCCATAGAGCTATTTAATAGAGGAGTCCGATGTTGATCAGTTTTTGCTTGAATGTTCGGATTATCGTAAAGCTCGTCAATGTCAACTTTGGCCAAGATATCTTGAAAAGCAAAGAAAAACAACCAAGCAGACAAGTCTATGTCGACTTGGCTGATGACCCTGATTAAGAGTATTTACATTAGAAGAAGTTTCCCAAAACTATCTTTAAGAATATAAAAAGGATACCGACTACATACCCTTTACGGCTTCCCTTTTCAAGAAAATATTATTGAAAGACTGATCAAAAATTTCCAATTCGTTTCAAATGCTAAACAAAGAGTTTAAATATACATATATATGTATTTGTTGCGTAATTTAATGGGCAGCCTCTTGAATGGTTTTTAAAATAAGTCTTGGATTTTTATTTACGCGCCAGACTGATATTTCCTTCCGCCTTCCGCTTTCTCTGCTCTGTCCGTGACTTGTTTCTCATAAATGTTTAATGTTTAAATTCAATAAAATCACACTCAATCTGAAGGCATATTGTATTGCCCGACTATGTCTGTGAATGAAAATTCGAATGAAAATTCAAATGAAAATTCAATTTATACCCTGAACCCATTAAAAATGGGTAAAAGGGGTATGATGTTTTTGTGGAAATGCATGTAACAGGCAGAAGGAAGCATCTCCAGTCCCATAAAGTATATATATTCTTGATCAGCATTAATAGCCGAATCGATCTAGCCATGTCTGTCCGTATATATGAACGCAAGGATCTCAGAGCCTATAAGAGCTAGAGACTGACAGCTTAGCAATAGGTCCCCCTAGTGCCTACGCAGATCGAGTTTGTTTCCGATAATCGATAGCTTATCGATATCGACATCTTATATATACTTATATTTGCATTTGGTGTTGGAAGAAGTGGGTTCAGGGTATCCCCTAGTCGGGAGCTGCCGACTAGAACCTCTTAGTTGTTCGATTTTCGAGCGATCAACATTTGTGACGCCAGCCCAGTCGATGTGCTCGTAAATGTTTTGGCACCAAAACAGCGTACATATTCCGAATGTGGATTTCCACAGGAATTTCATATCCCACCAATTATATATATAGCATACTTCAGCTGTGTGCTTAGGTTGGCGCACACTTGATAGACGTGCTCCACCAACCACACGTGGCGTATGCGTAATGCTTTTCCGTTCCCGTTGATGACGGATCCAGTTCGCAATAAACGCTTGCCTATGTTTATTTTGATTGCTTGGGATTTTTATTCGAGAATTTCTGCGCGAATTAAATACATAACTGAGCACGTTCCATAATTGTTTACCCTTCAAGTAAGGACTTGACTTTGGATATTAAGCGAAAGACGGACGTCAAAACAAATGTTGATTAAGTGAAAGCAATTTCGTGAGAATTCTTCATCTGTTTCTGTGTCTGATGCTAAATTTGTTTTTGAAATCTTTTATTAAGAACGATGACAATTTTCCAAAAATTTAAGACATCTTAATATACGTAAGTGTGTACGTAAGTGTATTTATATATATACAATCATATATTATCTGGCAAATGTTTCTTTTTCCTTCTATTCTATATAAATAACACACACACACACACACACACACACACATGCGAGGTACTTTCGCCAGCAAAAGAAAAACATGGGAAACTATTTCCATTTTTTGTGTCACATACTTTTAAAGAAAATGTTGACAAGTATTTACAGCAGACATCATATATGTATATGTATATATATATATGTACATGCGACTAAATATAAAAATTGTGACAAATTGATAATTTTATGAGCAATTCTTGTTCAGGTCAAACTCACCGATTGTCGTGTAAATGGTGCAGCTGTAGACCATGGCATTCCAGAAGGACCACGGATTCTTCTTGATCGCATCCTCCTCCTCTGTCAGGCCGGACCTCAGCAGAGTCTCGATAATATCCTTATGATCATTCATTATCCGAAGCACGTCGCCATCAAAAACCGATTCTGGCAACTATCGAAGTGGATCATCTTTATCAGCTGTCGTAATAACTATGGAGCTCTTTACCTACCGTACGTGCACGTGGATTTTTCGTCATTTCTCGCAGTTCATTGAAGAACAATTTTTGTTGGTATTGCAGGTTCTTGATTTCTAAGGCAGCGGGCCGAACTGTCAAAGAGAAAAGTTTCGAAATCAGCTAAAAATTGAATATGAGCTATATTTGCCTTTCTATTGATATATTGATTGATATATGTTCAATATAACATATATTTACATAGCTCCTAGCCAAAGATCTTAGGGCTAACATTTTAAGCCTTTTTCATATTCTGTTTAGCTGCCGCGAGTAGAGTATTGCGCAGTCGTGTGCATCCGACTGCAACGCTTTTTGTTTATTTTTGACCGAGTTTCGAAATAAAGCAAAAACATAAATTTGAATTTGAATCAAATAATTGACGTTTTTTGTGCTCACGCTAAACTAAAGTGATTTTTATGCATGTTTTTTAATGGAATTATAAAAATAAATATATAATAAATAAATTTTATTTGTAATTTTTATTTCAATTTGTTGAGGGGGTTGGTTTTAGGATAAAACTTTTTGATGCAGTTCTTGAACATCGATAGAGTTTCTCTTTTTTTATATTTCGATTTCCAACTGACAGATAAATGGACGAAAATTACTTTATCGATCGAATAAATATCGATTCGGCTGATAAAGCTTATCGAGAATATATTATATATAACTTTTACGGGCTCGCTGATCCCCTATAAAAAGCTTTATTAAGTTCAGAATAAAAATATAAATCCTTTTTATAAAATGCACATCAAATGAATGTAGCTCGTAGAATGAAATTTGGATATTAATTGCTTTGACAAAGTAAATCATGCTCATCATCAGCTTTCTTACTTAAACAAGATACTTTTCGCTTAAAATGTCTTTAGTCATTAAGTTAAATTATTTAACTAAAATGCTATACGCTATCTATATATCTATATATGTATTTATATATAACAAGTTTGTCCTGTCTGAACTGAAGCTCTCTCAACTACGACTTGCACTTGGTGAGGCAGGATCATCGTGATAATGTGTGTCACCTACAGTCTTAGAGCCAGAATCTTTAAGTTAGTTAGAATTCTTCTTCTTTAAAGACATCTAACAACATTGAATGTTAACAATCTACAGTTTGAAAGTAGCTGCTTGGAAGTTACAGTCTTAGAGTCACCAGCCCACATTTAAGACTCTTTTCGACTGATTTAATCGCAAATAACATTGTGAACAGAATATTTCACAGTCGGCGGAAACGTTCCAATGTTAAGTAAAGCCAGAGGGAAGCGAATATACATATATTACAGAGAGAGAAAGAGACAGAGAGAGAGAGAGAGAGAGAGAGAGAGAGAGAGAGAGAGAGAGAGAGAGAGTGAAAATATGGATATCTTCAGCACGCTGAAGAATGAATATCCTTGTAGAAGTTAGCAAAGGGCAGACATGTGAGAAGAGAGAAAGAAGCTCTTAAATGATAAGTTTTGTAAAAATATCTTGGAAAACAGAATATGTTGGCTTACGGTAAACTATTATTCGACCGATTGTTCCTATGGCAGATATATATAATGAAAGCCCGATGCTCTTTTCTGATAGGATTTTTTATGTATGAAGTTTGAGTATTGAAGTGAAAGTCTTGAAGCTAGTCTCTCAGAGCTTGCATAGAAGCCATTGAGTAACAAATATATTTACATATACATATATATAAATACCAGAAACCATCCTAAAGAGACAGCAAAGTCGTTAACAATGCACCGGTGGACCCGAGCTACAGGGTATATATATTTATTACTCAATGCATAGACACAGACAGACAGACTTGGCTATATCAACTCGATTACTGATGCCGATCTACACTATATAGAATCCTTATGATGGTCGAAGAAGTCTTCTTCTAAGTGTTACACAGTCCATGACAATACTATGCTACCCTCTGCAAGAGTATGAGAAACTTGGAAAGGCCTGCACCTGAACGTGTGTTAAGCATATGTCCAAGTGCCAATTGATTAAATGTAATTCTAAAAGCAGTTTAGTTTCTGTTTTCCAATCATCAGCTGCATTTACTGAGCTGCTGCTGTTAAAAATTAATCATCTTCCTTTGCGATTGTTTATGCCTGGGGGCCATTTGCCGTGATTCATGTGTGTATTTCATTGTTTTATCATCTGCATCATCATCCGCTGCTTGGACTAAATTGCTTGTCTATTGTCAGAAGACATCGAAGCCGATCGATCGGAAAAGCTTTACGAGCCAACATGATGCTGTCCAGGTATAGATTTGTGTATTTAGCCTTTGGTTGGGTTAAACTGTTCTCAAAACAATTGCCGAAGTGCTTGATAAGCAAACAAATCATCTGCAAGATTGTTTATACGGACGGACGCAAGTGCCGTGCCCCAAATCGGATACGGATTAGCTAGACCTAAGACATTTTCGAATACTTTTGCTAATTCTTAATCTAAATTTTCTTCCTTAGCCTTCCACCTACCTTCGACAGTGCGAAAAAGCAGAGCTCCGCCCACGCTATAGAGGGCCAGGACTATCAAGAGGAACATGTGGGTGAACCATTGCCTGGACCACTTGCTGAACTTGTTGTACATGGCATAGGTGAACTTCTCGCCGAAGCTCATGCCGGACTTGGTGAGATCAAGGAAGCCCTCGTAGCCCTTTGTCATAAAGTTGCCCGGTCCAAATGGATTGTTGACAGGTGGCCAATAAGGAGCCTGGTTGCCGGTGCCCGTGTAATTTGTCTGTGAGGTAAATGGCGGCTGGGGCTGTGCACTGGGCGGCATGGATGAGCCGCCCATCGCCGAGCCGCCGTAACTGTTGTATATGTTATGGATATTGATGCGCGGCGGCCTGTTCGAACGACGCGAAGGCGGCGGCGTGCTGGGAGTTGGAGTTGGGTTAAGCATCTTGAGTCTGGATCTATACTTTGTCTAGCACTTGTTACTTGTTAGTTAGTTATTTACTCATGACAACTCGATTTGCTTGTTAAAATGGACACTTTTCTTGGCATTTAATATATTTTTTGTTTTCTGGCGATGTTCTATATCACAAGTATATAGATATCTAGCATATTTGTATTATTTTTAATTCTATAAGCACAAGTTGTTGCCTCCACGTCCACTTCAACCGCGTCGCGATCTTTGGCGCCGTACGCTTTTGCTGCGGATCGCTTCCGTCCGCCTCGTTCTTGCTTTGGACTCAAACTAAGGCAAGCGTATTCACAATATTATTGTCGCTCTGCCCGCCGCGAACCTCGAATCTCGTTTCGGCAAATGTGCACGAGCGAGCACAGTGACGACATCGGCATCCATGAGGTCACCATTCGACCATGTTGCTGGTCTCTCGCGGAGCTCGTGGCTCGAGCAGGGCAGTGGCAGACCGATGACCGATCTCCTAATGATGTTGGCCATCGTCTTGTCAGTTCTTGTCAGCGGCGACCGAGCAGAAGACGGATTAAGCCAAGCTACCAAAAGAAACTTGGGTACACCTGGTAGACGAGTTCGGTTCGTATGGTAGATAATTATAATTGTTAACTGAAGCCAAGTCTCGATGAATCATTTCCATATTATTTAAATAATTCCCAGAACCTAATGCGTAAATACTGTATATACACGCATACATACAGTATATACATAGATTATACATACATAAGATATGGAAGGCAACTACAAATTGTTATTTATACAAATGTTTTCGCATTTATCCAACGCTTGACACTAATGAATTCCAATTTTTCTCGAAATATTTTGCGTTCTTTCTCAAAAAAAAAAAAAGAAAATAAATAAATATTTTACCAACCGAGTCGAATGCCAAAATCATTGCAACTTGGCGTCGTTGTCCATGTCCAATACATTTTGCAATCCGATAAGACATCAAGGAATTTTATGCATTCATACGATAATATTATGAAAACTGTAATAACAGCTCGCAACAGTTTTTAAATTTAAATTGGAAAATGAAAATGGGTAAAAAATAGGCTATAAACGTTTTAGACAAATGTATGTAACAGAGGAGACCCGTAAAGTATGTGAACACAATCTCATTCAGCATCAATAGAAGATTCAATATAAGATCTATAAGAACTGAACACTTCATATTTTCACCAAATCGATAATAATCGATTTTTGGAGTAGGTTCTAGAGTAACTATTTGGTAATTAGACTTGGAATGGATCAAGATTAAGCCTTTTGGATAACTACCCACTGTAACAACAAAATTAAAAAAAATTCGTATGCATTTTAAAAATCGATTAAGAGCAACGAAATTATTCAGGAATAAACT
>JBAMCE010000293.1:0-36426 GCA_037075305.1 Drosophila kanekoi | reverse complement strand
ATGTGTTTCTAGGGTATAGATAGATGGACAAAGTATATAGTGCCCTCCTTCAGGAGAACGAGATAGGTCTATAGGGTGTACCCGGTCAGTGGCCAATAGTTTTTCGCGGTTTTTCCACAGATGCCGGTGGAATTAGCCGAGACCCCGTCTTAAGGTCCCTACACTTACGATCGGACAATAGACAAGTAAGTTATTCAAGAAAACTTTTTCCATTGTGTGAAGCAGAGGGAAAGGCATTGATTTGTCGAATTGGGTGCAGGGTATTATGCAGTCGAATACTCGTGGATGTTGTTGTAAAATGTGTAAATTAGCTTAAAATTTCAACAGCAAATAGTGTGCGACGCCCTCAGATCGAATCGGATCAGATTGGATTGGATTGGATTAGATCGAATCGGTTAGGGCCAAGGATTCTCATGAAATGTGAGCGCGAGTTTTTAACACAATTATAAATCTCCGGCTACACTGCATTTGTATGAAAACTTGGCTCTCGTATTAAGGACTAATTGCGGCCAGGTTATGCTCACCTGTGTGTGCGAGTCGGCGCCGATCAAAGATAGGGACATGAAAGGATCTGCTCAGCCGGAGCCCGAGTTCGGTTCTCGTTTACGATTCTTCACGCTGAGTCGAACGGTTTGCCTTGGCCAGGACCTGAGCTGGCAGGAGGAGTAGTAGAAGGTGTGAAAGGCATTGACCAAAACTAAAGTGCAGCGAGAGTCCATTAGCCACCTACGCTGAGCTATGTGAGGGTTAGTCCTTGCTGAGGTCCTTGCGCTAACTACGTGTGGCTAATGTGTCCTTTTGTGCCCGACTGCGGATTATCACACGCTTTATAATGAGTTTCTCCTAGACCTGCTGGCAAACCTGTGCCAATTCCCATTGTCAGGTGCATTTGTTACGCATCCCAAGACAATGCAGCTTCACAGTCATAGATCGCGGGTCGGGATCGGCACAGGACTATGCCCTATGACCTATGGCATTTGTTACATTTTCTAAAGCGTCATTAACACACGCGCTGACACACACGAACAAAAACACGAAAACAACAACTTCAAGACTAAATCGAATTAAGTGGACTCCCATTCAATTTGTGCATCAATTCTATTTTTTTTTGTTCGATTTGATCTGATTTGATTTGATATTTTGAAAAATTGAATTTTAATTTGCCACACAAGTTGCCGGCCTAAAAGGTTTCCACCATTCTCCGATAAGCCCGTGAAAGCAAAGCTGAAAACATTAACAATTGGTTCTATCTAAATGGATCTCAGTTTCTATGCCTCTGCGTACAAAGAAAGAAAAAAGAATGTGAAGTCAACTCAAGTAGGCAGCATTTTAGATAGAAATTAGCTTAAGATAAGCTCATGATTGGGCTTTAATCGAAATTGTATTAATCAATAGCTGCAATAGTCTGAGGCACATAAATCCGATGCCATTTGAATGCCTTCAATGAAATTACTTTTTCAAATTGGAGTCTAATATTTGTTTCTGTTAAGTTTCCGTTAAGTTCTTAATCAAGTGGGTAGCAGCTCAGTTAGATACTGAATGGACTTTATTCTCTATCTCTGTGTCCAGTTAACTTTTGTAAGATTATTATATATAATCTATACCATACTAGTATAGATAGTATTAGATTAACATAGAACTGATCTACTAATCATTGCACAGAAAGATTTGCAATTTATGAACGTAAGCCATGAAAAACTTCCTCGGCAAGATTGCGCATTTAATGGAAAACGAGTTCATGATATTTGCTCATTTTCTTCCGATAATTTTCAAGCTAATCTTCGAAGAAACATGTTTCTAACCATATGAAAAATCCACAACATTTCAATTGACCTTCGAAAATTTGCCAAATTGTATATGAAAATCCATCCACAAAGAGAATATAAAAAGGAAATACTCTGAAAAATATATTGGACGCGCTAAGCCGGGTAATATTTGCAATATTAGTATATATTTAATATCATATATCATAAAGTAAACTTCAATTGAAGCTAACAGGAAAGTCTATAAGTATTTAGTTTTTAGTTGATATGCAGCTCGGGCACAACTGCAACATCGAACATCGAACATCGAACATCAAACATGTTGCGAGCGCACACCTTGCCTGCAAACGCACTTTGTTGCTCTCGCCCTCTCCCTCTCTCTGTCTCTCTCCCGCTCCCTCTCTCTTTCTATTGCTCTCTGCGCCGTTCTCTCTCTTTTTCCACTCTCTTCCATGCTCACCCGCAGCTTGAAGCCGTGTTGCAGGCGTGTCTTGCACGGCTCTTGCAACCGTGACGTCATCGCGTGCGGGGCAGCCAATCAGCGCGGCTCGTTCAGGCGCTTGCGCTGCGCGTCGGCGCACGAGAGCAGAGCGCAAGCAGAAGAAGAAGAGAGAGCAACATTTAGCCAAATTAATTGCAGGATAATAACTTACGAGCTGACACCCGCCCGACTGTGACAGCCGCTGGCCAAGTCTCTAATTGGTTTTTTTATTCCCGTCTTGCGGGGCAGGTGGCAGGCGGCAGGGGTAGCGACGGAGGCGACACAAAACCCACCCACAGCCGCCTACAACAGCAGCTGGAGAGGCTCCTCCTGGCTGCGGCGGCGGCGGACGACGCCATTGTCGCTATCTTCATGCCATCTGCATTTCATTTTATTTGTAATTGGATGTAATTCAATTTGAAAATAATTGTTGCTATAATTTCAGTGTAATTTTCTGTTGCCGTTTTGTTGTCGTCGTCATTTTTATTCAGCCAGACGCACACACATTGGTACGTGGCCACAGTGGAGCTTCGCTTGACCGAATGGCAGCCGACAAAAAACATATGAAAATAAAACTCAATTATTTAAATACCTTCATATATTATATCTATGATTAAATATGATTTGTTTATGTTTATTACATTCTCTAAATTGTTCTCTCTTTCAGGTTCCTTATAGCGAGTTTTTACCGTAAGTATTTCCTTTTCTTTTTGCCAATTGCGTTGCGCCTCGGCACTCGAAAATAAATTAATGAAATAAATGAAATTGAATGCATTTCGAATGTCTGCATAGAGAAGAGGGAGCGGAGGGAGTGGCGGGAGGGGTAAGAGTCAGATATAGGTATACCTATAATTTGTGCGCCCTCCGTTATGTAGAATCGAGCCATACATTTACTTAAATTATAGTATCATATTATTATTGATAATTGCGCTTTTAGCTTTCAGCTCTTATTGCTTGCATTCGGACTCGTTCTCCGAATGGGTTATTCATATTCCAACAAGGCAAATGTCAGTTGAAGAGGCCCCAACCGAAGTTTATTGCCTAATTAATAAGCTCTGTCTCCCTCTCTCTCGCTCTCTCTCTGCTCTCGCTCTATCTGTTTGTCTGTCACAAATTAATTAACGCCACCTTCAACACACAGAGAGACGAGTACGTCTATTGTGGGCCCATTAGGCCTGATGACTGCGGGCTTTGAGTCAATGGCAAAAAGGTATTCCGAGCTGGCATTGTCTATGTTTGGGGCTCGCATTCATCCATCATTCAGCAGCGCACGAAACAATCATTCTCTATTCATAATTGAAAAAACTAACGTTCCACTACCGTTTGACAGGCCAAGTCTATATGTCTATAACAACTGCACTGAGAGAAATACGCTTGTCCAAGTTCTAATATGCGCGGAATGTTCTTTGATTGCCGAATAATAAGAAATAGTAAGAAATATTCTTGACTTCATGTTTGATTGAAAGCCAAACAGAAATGTTTGCTGGTTCGATTCACGGTTCGAACGAATACTTCGCTTTGAGCCTTGATTCGTTAAACTAGGCTTTCGATTTGGTTTGATTCCGTTTGATTCAGTTGTATCTAGAACTATTTAATCTAGCTCGACATTGGTTTATGCGCAATGTGAAATATGTTGATTCGGTGTTTGATTCGGTTTGATTCAAACCTGATTCATTCAGTATATAGAAATGTTGGGCTGGACAAGAATTTAGTTCTAGGATTCAGACAACTTTCTTGGCCTATTTTACTAAATTAGTTCTTGATTTTTTCTGCGAGTGTAGAAAATTGAACTTTGTCTGTGTCTGTGTCTGGGCTTACTAATTGCCGCCACTTAATGGCGCAATTTGATTTTCAAATAGCGGTTCGGGTCTCTCGGTGCCCGATGCCCGATGCCCGATGCCCGGCAAGATCATCAATGACAACTTTTGTCAGCAGCTTTTCAATTGAAGCAACGAGCACGGGAAGTCGGAATTAGTGTGTGTGCTCCATATATATCTGGAGTGTGGCTTGGGGCAAGTGAAATCAGCTCAACAAACTGTGGCAGCAAGTGGTGTGCATATAAGTGCGAGATGTGGTCAAAGAGTTTAACACGAATCAAGCTCCCTTCAATTGAGGGTAATTGTGGTGCGGTCACAGACCAGACAGACAGACAGACAGAGAGAGAGACAGAGAGAGAGACCGGCCCGAGCCGTAGCCGGAGCCGATGGAGTACGTGTCGATAATAATATTTCAAACTAATTGCGTCTACAATTTGGATCGGCAACGGTAGCCACAGAAGTGACATGCAGCTGACAGCTGAGTTATGATGAGGGCTCCGCGCGGATCTCTCCCTATATATAGGGCTACTTAAATTAAATTTCGGGCTCGGTTTCGGGTGCCGGCGGCCATTTTTGCAGGCCACAAGTGCGTACAAATTTGACTGTGAAGCTTTCACTGCGGCAGGCAGCTCGATTCTCGATCGCCGATCGCCGATCGCCGATCACTGATCAGCGACACTTCCTTAACAACAAGAAGAGAACTTGGCCGAGAGACCCGAGGAAGAAGTTAAAGCCCAGTCAGAAGGTTCTGGCCAGAGACGAGACATAATTACCACCTTTAAGAAGATGATGGTGGCTTTTCGCGGGCTTTGATCTCTGCCGCCGCAACGAGACTCAAAGCCTTGCCTTGCCTTCTCCTCGACTGGGCTTCGTTGGCGACCTGGTCTCCGTCCCGTTCCCTGTCCCCGTTCCCATTCCCGTTCCGTTCCCGTTCTCGTTCCCGCTCTCAGCAGTAGTTGGCAGTTGGCTCAATCTATCTATCGATTTTTAACGCGAGGCTGACGTTAATGGAGCTTCGGTCCTCTCCATAGGTTCTGGACGCCGCGTAAGTAATGAGAATGCGATTTGCTTAACTTGCAAGTTGCAACAACGACGACGACAACGACGACGACGACGACGCATCGCGTCAGCGGCAGACAACAATGCGGGCCATATAAATAAGTCACGTAAAGAGCAACAATGGCCGCGACCCTTTGCCCGCTTGTTTTGACTTTGGCTCATACCCTTGTAGAGGGTATATTCTTTTTGTTGTCAAATATGTAACGTGTAGAGTATGAGCTAGTCTGGCATTTGTTATTTGCTTCTTAAAGTAGGCTTCTGCAGATAGATCAAACTTGGCCCAAATAGATCACTTTTATGTTGGGTTATTGGGAACAATTTGTCGACAGATGAGTTCCCTTTTAAAGAAACTTTATGAGCTTTAAACACATTTTATATTAATAAGTTCTGAAATCAAGAACCTTACTTTGACATATAGCCAAAGGCAATAAAAAACCTTTTCAATGTCTTTGATTTTACTATAAAACTGTGTTTCATAGCTTGCCGGACAGGCTATAAACTTTTCGCCCCCGGGTCCGATTTCCTATCTTTGTATACTATCAACTTAACACTCTTTATATCTAGTATACAATTCCTTTACTTTGTTATTAACTTATTTCTTTTCTTCTTCCACTTTATTGGCTGGGAGGATCTTCATAATCTATTACAAAACAGCCAAAAATTTTGTTTACTTTGCAGCTTGATAATATATTGCATATCTGCCAAAGGGGGCTTAGCGGGTGCTTTGGCTTTGCCAGCTCGCAGAGAAACCAATTTTTCTCGTTTTCTACAACAATTTTTCGTGTGCGTTGCCGCAATTAGGCGCATGCGTCATGGTTGGCACCTCTTCGTGTCCGTGTCCGCGTCGGCGACCGCGTCCCTGTGCATGTATATAATTACGGCGTACTTTTGCTTTTCAGCTAAAAAGCTGCAATTAAACTTTCTCGCTCTTTTGTCTGTTGATTGCATTGCCATCAAATGCATCGTTTGCGCTCATTAATGAAGCCCACTTGGGCGGTACCCGAGGTTCGAGCGCCAGCAGGGGGAGGGGTTTAATCATGGAACTATGTTGTGCAACAGTTGAAATATGGCTGAAAGCTTTTGAAAAATAGTTAGATTGTGAGCCTATTTCTGAATTGGAATTCATACATTGTACTAGCTGAGTTGTCTTTTTGGCTCAGCAACTCCGACAGCTGAAAAGGCAGGTTGCTGGTTCGAATCATAGCCTGGTGTGTTGCTAGTGCTTTTTCAATGTGAGGCTGCCCGATACTAATACAAGTTTTTATAGTAATAATACGTCTATTTACTGCTCAATAGATATGTTGAATAAATAATCGTGTCATGCAGGCAACATAGAGAGAAGGTTACTGGTTCAAATTTTGGGCTGTGGTAAATTATGATTTTGTGATTTTTCTAAAATAGAGTATAGAAACTGTCCTTGGTAGAATAGAAAGCTCTAGTCATTCGGGCAGCTGAAAAAGAAAAGTTACTGGTTCGAATCTTAGATTGGATATGGGTCTAGAGATGTCTCTCTCTCTCTTCTTTACTCTATGTCTCTCTCTCTCTCTCTCTCTCTCTCTCTCTCTCTCTTCTTTCTCTGTCTCTCTCTCTCTCTTCCTCTCTCTCTCCCTCTCTCTCTCTCTCTCTCTCTCTCTCTCTCTCTCTCTCCCTCTCTCTCTCTCTCTCTCTCTCTCTCTCTCTCTCTCTCTGTCTCTCTCTCTCTCTCTCTCTCTAGCTCTAATGTCTGCTCTACTCTCTCTCTCTCTCAGTATTCCCAATTTTCGAACTTGGGTTACACTTGTACGTTATGTATGTGTATACAAACGACGGCTAATCTTCAGTCACGGCACGTTCATAAATCACTTGACTTTCTAATTTCAAATTTCGCCGCACACAGAGAGAGATGAGTGAAAGAGCAAAAAGGAGATTGTAATAAATGTTGTTTGAAATTTCAAGTTCATTAAGTTGTGCTAATAAAAATAAAGTCACTTGACTGCATTAAATCGGATTGGACACGCGCACTTGTACCACACACACACACACATACACACACACACACACACACACACACACACACTCGTCAAGCGGGGCAATGTCAACCCCAGGCCCTGCGCCTGGTCCGACTTCATTATGCGGCAAGCATATAAACTGACAGCTAAAACTTAGTTACGCTTAACAAAAAACAACAACAAGAATAACATGAAATGTACTCCAGGATAATGAATGCAGGTGCGAATGGGAAACGGAAATACGTCACGCTTTTTCTGCGGCTGCCTGATGGCAGGGTGGGCCGTGGGCCATGGCCATAAACTCCTCCTCGGCCTTGTCCCTCCCACCCCTTCCTCTCTCAGATGACTATGAGGAATTTTCAATTCCAAGCGCTGCCCGTCCCTGTTCCCTGTTCCTGAGCCTGTTCCTGTTCCTGTTGAGGTGTTGCCATATTGTCATAATGCCCATGTCCTGCCGCTGCCTTTTTATGATATACCCTGCCTGCCTGCGTGTGGGGTGGCTGCTGTTTGGGCATTTAATGAACTTTTCCAAGTGAATGGCCACATTCGTTTCAATTTGTCAATCTCTCGCTCCTTGCCACCAGCAAGTGCCACGGGGTGGGGCAGCTCTTTACACATGACTGTGCCACAGCGTTAAGATGGGGCAGGGGTGTGGCAGGACGTGGGGAAGAGGCGTGTTTTAATTCCGCTAAATGCCGCAATACGAGTATAAAATATGCATGACAGCTCTTTTCAGTTGCAAATACACACACACCCTACACACACACCCTCACACACACACACACACCCTCACATAAACATTTTTATCGCAACAATATAATGCATTACACTTGAGCTGCGTGTTTCTTGCTTTTTATACCCTGTAAACGTATAAATTCATAAACTAGAAATGCATGCGCAAGAAAATACTCTATTCAGAGTCTAGGTAAACCTTAAAGTGAGAAAGTTATTTTACTTCTTCTTCTTTAGCATAAAGAGCACAGTTGATGCCTCAGGCAAAATATACCCTATAAACGTTTAAATGAATAAACTTTATACGTCTTAACTGAGCTATGCCATCTGCATAGATAGAAAATACTCTGTTCAGAGTCGAAGAAAAGCTTAACACACGGTCATATTTATATGAGATAAACTACCCAACATTGTCCTTCTGCTGGCCAGTTTAATTCTAGGATATACAAAATTACAGGGTATCACTGAGTTTGGCAAACTCGACTAGAGCAGACTGAAAGGCCGACTTGCTGATAGAGTATAAACAACAAGTGCGACTCACAGCATGACTTGTGAAAAATAAGTTAGGGTATCTGCAAGTCGAGCACGCTCTGACCTATTCAGTATTGTTTTTGTTTTGAAATGCACGCTATTTGGCATTATATTTAGCTGCGGCCATTTTGTTGGACAGCTTTTGGCCTCTTGCAGCTCAAATCGTGGCATGATTGACGCCGGCTCGATCGATATCGATGTCGATATCGATGCCAGAGTAGGAGGGAAAGGCGGACGGGGAGGAGCGGGGAGTATGGGGGAAGCGATCCAATCAGGCGCTGCTGTAGGTCGCTTTGGGGCATTAAGTCGACGCCGCTGCGCCATAATTTAAGCGAATTATCTATGAAATAAAATCAACGTTCGGCGCCCGCCACGAGAAATCTGGAGAATCCACATGGGGGGCGGGGTGGGAATGACGCAGCAGTTTTCGAGAGTGGGAACGGGGTGGAGGGGCAGGCAACACGTTCCAGTTGAAACTATTTGTAATTAGAAATGAAATGGAATATTGGAATAGAGTTTGGTTCGTGGACACACCTCAAAGAAACTAGCCCAAGTCAGGCAAACTCCCTCCCGCTATCCCCCTCTCCCTCTCTCTCGCTCTCTCTTGTTCTCTCGCTCTTCGGCTGGCCGATTATAATGTCTCAATATTTCTCAATTACGCGCAACGCATATAATTTGTTGTCGGCCAGCAGATCGCCAGCAGATCGGCAAATTGGCGAACCGGCAGCTGGTTCAAACCGGCAGCTCGGCTCGGGCTTTGTACAATCGTACAAATAACTCCATCGTTGACTCCAATCAACTGTGGGCAGTGGCAGAGACGGCAGAGAGGAGGGGAGGGGAGGATCACCAACTGGGAGGTCTCCGTTGCAGTCTCTGCCAGAGGCTCCATCCACGGCCGCGGATCGTGCGCCGAATGCTTCACATTATTAGATGCGGATTACCACTTTGGTGCAAAGATCAAATCACTTTGCTCCAGCTCTGCTGTAGGTAGACAGAGAGAGGGAGAGAGAGAGATTCAGAGCGAGAGCGAGAGCGAGACGGAGAGGGGAGATCAGTTGAGGTGGCTGCAATCACGTTTTTTCGCGCGCCGTTTGCCTTTTACGATTTGTTTGATCTGCCCCAAATGAATTGCGCAGTTTCAATTTGAATTATGCCGCAACCAGAGCAGGTGAGGGAGTGAGAGCAATACAGGTGAGCGAGAGGAGGGGGAGAGGGCGAGGGAGAGGCTGGCCACATGCTGTGTGAACAATTGCAATTGAAATGTCATTTGTCAAAATAAAATTGAGCAGCCTTTCAAGCTGCCGCTGCCATGTTCCAGCACCCACACACAAACACACTCAGGTACACACACAGGTACACACACCTACACACACACCTTGTGCGTGTTCAACACGTGTGCTAATCTCATCTCAAAACAACCGACAGATCGGCCGACTAAACGCAACAAATCAACCTTCAATCAAGACAATCGTAGGAGCCGCCCCTTCTCCTGACCCCTCCTCCTCTTGCTGCTGCTGCTGCTGCTGATCCTGTTGCGCGGCATCATCAAACTGGCATAAATCTTTAATGGAATTCATTCATTATGGACAGCAGGCGGTGGTCGCTCGATTTGACCACAAAGCAACAGGGGAAAAAACGCCGCTGGAATTGGCAATGCCAACAATGGGCCCAGAGGATCTTCTCTTGGCCAATTGTAAATTCCGCTTTGTGCGGACCCGGGCCTGGCATGGGTTCCTTGGCAGCAATTAGGGTCGGTCTGCGGCATGCGGAGAGGCTTTCCTTCACAAAGCGAAGGCGCTAAAGGATAACACCCTCTTAACGCCTACCTCGGGCACATTGTTTGAGTTGCGGCACGCACAAAGTGAAAATTACGCAAGCAATTCGGAAAGATCTGGAAAGAGTATTCATTGATGCAATGAAAACAAATATTGGCTTACAATCGATAGAGGAGAAAAAGAGAAAGTAACTTTTGTTTTTACAGATAAACCACTATTTGTAGAACGTTGCAGGACTAAGACTAATGCAAGAGTAGTGGAGAATTCCAAGCACATAGAGGATATATATTCTTGTTCAGCATCAACTGACAAATCAGCTAATGCCATGAACAAAACACTTGTAATAATCGACTCGATTCGAAATCGGGAGAAATGAGTATTTGTGTTTATTATAGATGCCCCAATAAACTTACTTAAACTTCGTGACAATTTTCCACTTTCCTTGATTGAGGATTGCTAACGATACATACATCGCTTGGATCGCATACTTAAGTATTTATTACGATCTTTACAAGTTATGAATTATTAGCTAAACTTTTAACAATTACGAGTTTATGTAAGTTTCTAAGCCTCCAGGGAACTAATGGGTCTTATATGATCAATTTTCTATACCCTGAACTTATTAAAAAGGGGGTTTTGCTGAATGCAGAAGATAATATAAATGTACTTTGCTTGAAGAGGAGCAGCTGAGTCGATCTAGCCAGTTCCATGTGTTCCAGTCTATAACATTTTTTCTGATTTCTTCATCTGTTTCTGTTTCTTATCTATCTATCTATCTATCTATCAATCCATCCGTCTATCTCTCTATATGTGTATCTATCTATCTATCTCTCTATCTATCCATCTATCTATCTATCTATCTATCTATCTATCTATCTATCTATCTCTCTATCTACCCATCCATCTATCCATTTATCTATCTATCTCTCTATCTATCCATCTATACATCTATCTATATATCAATCTATCTATCTATTTATCCATCTACCTATCTATCTGTCTATCTATATATCTATCCATCCATCTATTTATCTATATATCGATCAATTTATCTATCTATCTGTCTATCGATCAATCTATCAATCTATCTATCTATCTATCTATCTATCGATCTATCTATGTTCTAATCGTAATTCGAAAATGATCATATTAAGATCCTGCTCGTCTGCTATTTGTCAGCAATGTTATTCCATGGCAATCCTTACTTGTTTCTCTTTTAATATTTGATATGACAACTCACTTTTATGTTCTACTAACTATCAATGTGCGCTACATGCCCATTAGTCCTTAGTTAGTGCTCGGTATCTTTCAGATACATTCGCCGCATCATCATCAAATGCCGCAGACCGCGCGACTATAATTAAGCCGTTGGCTCGGCCCAGGCTCAGCCTCTCCCTCTCTCTCACTCTCCCTTGCAGTCTCTCACTCCCTCTCTCTCCCTCTCTTGGCTGTGATTTTGAGGCGTGAAATAAATTGATAATTTTGGCTTTATTGGATTCTCCAGCCTCGCATTCCTCCACACAACGCACTCGGCGCAGCTGCCGCTCTTTGCCTCACACCTCGCTGCGCTGCTGTAGGTCCCCAGACCCAGGTCCAGAACCCGGTCGAGAACCTGGTCGAGACCCAGCCCTCGTCTCGTCTGGCGTCTGAGCAATTAATCTGGGCGCGAGCGTGCGGCTGGGCGGTCGATGGGCGCTCCAACAATGCAGTCAAGGATTAAATCGGGTTTTGTTGTTCCTGATTTTTGGTTAGCTTCAAATTCAAATTATGAATTCGTGTAGTTTTGTGATCAGGAAAATTACAGCGCTTGCGGCTGCCGCCTGCCCGCAAAACGGTAGCCAAAAGAACCCCTCTCCCCCATCCCTTCCCCTTGACAGACAGCAGTTTAGCGCTTTTGTTGTTGTTTTATTATAGCTCTCAAATGTTGTTTATGGCTGGGCTAAGCGGATCTATAGACACCGAGGCGAACGTATCTGCATAAATTGGCTTTGAGCTGCCGCGCGGGCGACAGACTTTTAAAAATCAATAAATTTTACACTCAAATATTTCTCTCTTCTCTCGGACGTCATAAACAACTTTGTCATAATTTTGGTAATTAAAATTGGCCGCCCGCAAGCCACATTCTCATATACATATGTATATATAGCCAGATCGGTCAGATTTATCGCTGGCTGATTTATCGCGCCGCTTTTGAGGTGTGACTTTGTTGTTCAGTTTTTATGGGGCTGCTTACTTCTGTATGACCCCCATACAACCCCTTACCTTCCCCCTTTTCCTTGCCTGCCTGACCTGGGTACATTATAAGAACTTAATGACGGCTTTAACAGTTAATTGAATTACGAGTATACGAGTTCTTGAAAGCCTTCTGATGACTAAGATCAACTCAACATTTCTTCATTTTTATTATCATGTAAAAAACTATATATGTATGTACAGTAAAAACTGTGTAGAGCGGACTGAAGGGATATAAAATATATCCACCTTTGTGAAAGGAGATTCCGTAAGTCAGAAAAAAAAAAAAAAGCTCATCGTCAGTCAATCAATCAGTCCATCAATCAGCTATAGACATTATAAGATCTTTACGAACATACGAGTTCTTGGAAGTGTTCCCTTGAAGGAACTATATTTTGATTGACCAGAAAAAATCCAAAAACTGTAGAGCGGACTTTCACGTTTGTGAAAGGAGATTCCGTAAGTCCTGAATTGCCGCTTTCCTTTTCCTACAAATTGTTCGTCGCGCTCATCGTCAGTCAATCAATCAGTCCGTCAATCAGCTATAGACATCTATAGATATTATAAGATCTTTACGAGTATAAGAGTTCCTGGAAGGGTTCTGATGAGTAAGATCAGCTCAGACGTTAACTTCCTTCATTTGTTATTAAAACCATGTACATGTAAAAACAAAAGTATATACATATATAAGAAATTAATGCAATATTTCCATAATTTATTCACGCAAAAGGAGATTTCGGAAGCCGCTTTCCAGTTCCTTTCAATTCGGACGTCGCGTTCATCGTCAGTCAATCAATCGAATCAATCAATCAGTCTGGCAATCAGCCATAGACATATGTATATGGCTACTAAAGTTAGTTGCGCGGTATTTCGCACATAGGCTTTAACCAGGTTCCCGAAAATATTGTTTAGCATCTAAAGGCGAACAGTTTTTGTTTAAGCGCGAATAAGTGCGAATGAGTTAAGCATCGTCTTCAATTAGCAGATCCTTCAACTGGTACCAGTTGATTTAATTGCCGCCAATTCGAAATGCGGCACAGCACTAATTAATGCCAAACAATGACACGATCTGGCCAACTCCAGTTGCCAGAGACTTTGGCCTAAAAATCGCTAAACGTTCGGTGCAAACCGCAGGCCAAGCCAAGACAAGAGAGAGAGAGAGAGAGAGAGGAAAGGAGATTAAGTCGACAGTTGGCCAGTCGGATCGTAGAAAGCGTTTAGAAACGGTTGCCGGCTGACGACTGTAAACAAAAACAAATACAATAACAATTTAAAAACCATTTGGCAAAACAATTTTCTAATGACGCTCAGATGTTGTGCATTTTCGTTGCGGTTTTCAGGCGGTAAATTACCCGAAAAAAAAAATGGTAAGAAAAAAAATAAAATACCATCAGGCAACGGCAATTAGATGACCCGAAAATCCTTTATCAAAACAATAGAGAAACAAAGGCTGCCCCCTCACCCTCCCTCTCCCTCACTCTCTCTCTCTCTCTCTCTCTCTCTCTCTCTCTCTTCTTTGGTAAAGGGAGAGCTCGCTAATAGATACATTTTAGAGGGCCAGCGCCGCGTGCTCGACGGCCATCAAATATATCAAAAAAAAAAATGCCTCAAGTCAAGCCTTTTGTTGCTGCCATCAAACAAACAATAAAAATCTTCATTAAAGAAAGGCAAGACGAAAAATTAGTGAAAAAGATAGACAGACAGACAATGGGCCAAGGAAAGTGGCCATGTCATATGGCCAATGGGAAGATATATACAGATATATCTATAAGGAACACCCAGAAGCAAGAACTGAGCCCACAAATTAAAATATCGCACGGCCCAGGCCCAGACCCAGACCCATACACAGACCCAAAAACAGACTGAGGCGAGATGCGGGGTAATGTATCAGAATTTAGTTCAGCCTCAAATTTGGGCTTGTGTTTTTGTCTTCATACCCTCTCAACCTGATGAAAATGTTGTTAAGGGGTATGATGGTTTGATTCAAATGTATGTAACAGGCAGCAGAAGCCATCTGCAATGAAAGGACGTTGAGCTAAAGACAATCTAGACGTGTCTTTTTTGTAATATCGATAAATATCGATTTTGAGAAAAGGTTTATTAAGCTCATTTCGGGAATTATAAGAGTTCTATAGATAGAGCCTTGGTCTTTGGTATGTGTACATTTTAGCTCATCATATTTCCCGCCTGAAAATGGCAGAGAGATCAGACTATAAGAACCCAAGTTAGGCAAGGTTGCATATCTCAAAGATGGTGTGGGGCTTATGGAAGAAGAAGCAGGACTAGAGCTTACGGCATGCGTGTGTTTCTGTATGTCTGTGTGTGTAACTGTGAGTTTATACGGGGATAGAAGAAAGTTTTCGTGGAATGTTTTTAACAATGACTCGACACGCTGTATTTGAGGGTATCTCTTAGTCGAGCACTTCCTACTGCAACACTCCTATTTGTTTCATTTTGGGTCTGTTAGGGTATTGATAGGGCCTTCAGCTATAAATATAGCTGTAGCTGCAGAAGCGTACCACACGCTAACAACGATTATAAACAAATTTCCGCTTTTGACGCGCGCCGCGCGACTTGTTCGACGCCCGGGGAGGATGGAGGGATAGAGGGATGGAGGGCTGGAGGGCTGGAGGGCTGGAGGGAACGCGAGGGGGCAACCATTGTGGTCTAAGTAATTCCAAAATGGACTGCTCAGAAACCTATTTGTGCAATTAACGCCCAGCAACAACAACAACAACAAGAAGAAGCACAATCAACTTAAATAATGGGCATTTTGTGCGCGTGTACAAATTTATTAATTATACGCCATGTTGTGCCGCAAGCCAACGCCCAAAAAAGGGCCCACCAGGGCGATAGGGAGAGTGGGGAGCGGGGAGGGGGGAGATTGGGCTTAGTCGCACTTTAATAACAAATTGTTTTATGTAAATGCTAATTGCAATTGCGGCCAGAGTCGCAGCAGAGAGAAAATGCCTTGACTTTAACTCGATTTTAATGCCATCAAATTATGCCGATTTAATCAGACTATATTACATTACATTGGATCATTAGGCGTAATTACTAGCAAAATGTGATATGTGAAATGTGAAGTATGTGTGCCAGCACATGTGAAAGTATTCGCATGTTATACGAAAGCTCACACCCAACTCCACAAGGCACAAGCGGGGGGCACGTGCCGCGCGCAGCGGAAATCCTAGACACGGCATGTGGCAGCCGCAATTTGCGGCGTCTCTTTAATTGCAAATCAAACAAATTGAAACAATTTCAATAACATAAATTGAGCCAATTCACAGGCAACAAAACCCAAATCCCATTCAAAAAAGTTGCCAACAAAAACAACAACAACCTTTTTTTGTCTGTTGACCCGGTTTAAAGCCGAGTTAGGGCCGAGTTAGGGCCGCGGGGCGTGAAAGTGGAAACCAACCACCAGGCGGAAGTTGTTGTTGTTGCTGCCACGCCCGGGTCGGGTCCGGGTTTTGGGGCTGGTCGAGTTTTTCCATTAGTGTCCGGCGAGGCGTGTGATGCGCGTTAACCCTCCCTCACAGTGTGACGACGGGCAACGCCTCCGCGCCATTATGTCCGAACATTCTGTTGACAAATAAAACCTGACTTGCATATAAATAAGCCACGAAACAAACGAAAATAACTGACTTTCGCTTTAGATAACCTCTAAATTTCCTGTGCCGGCATAAGCCTGTCTGTCTCTCTGGTAAACAACCACAATGGGAGATAAACTTTAACTGATTTTACAGTGTGCGAAATTGTAAATATTTATGTTGTCGCCCGTGTTGCACAGTGGTTGCGATTGCCCCAAAAGTTCCGCTGGTTCGAATTCAAATGTTAAAAAGTGGAGCTCTTGAGTTGGACAAAACTCTATATTATTTAATGGATATTCCTGAAATGAAAGCCAAGACATGCTCAAGTTTATTACATCTCTGTATAAAGTATTCTCTATTAAACTTCTCGCTAAACTGCTTTGCAACACTGGTTTTGCCGTTTTACCCAACACTTGGACCATTTTGATATCTCTTTGGATTGATTTTAAAGTATTCTCAATTTAATCTACTAAACATTTTTAGCTTTAGTTTCTTTAACGATTATGATTCCTCTTAAGTATACTTTGTGTTCCACTGTGCAACACTGATTTTGCCGTTTTACCCAACACTTACTTAGATGCCTTGTGGATTAATCGATCTTCCGTTCGTTCTAAAAAGCAAAAGTTTAAGAAACAAAGTTTTTGGCTGAGGCATGGTTAAGATCTAAACTTAAGTTTTAGAGAGATTTCCAAAAGAAAGAAGGTTTCAAGAATCGAAATCTAAGTTGTGTAGAAAAGCTGACATTGGAGCTCTAGCTTCTCCTCAGCTTTGACTAGAACTTACATAAGAATTACAAGACATCGCTTCCAATTGCAATCTATACTAAAGTATAACTAAATTCCCATTCTCATATGGTGCACTTTCCAATGTCGAAGAATTTGAGCGCAGTTTCTCGTCTTTGTTCCACTGTCCTAACCCCCTCTCGTCCTCTTGTCAATGCTGACGCCATATTTGTTTGTGGCTGTTATTGTTGTCATTGTCGCTCTTGTTCTTCTTGCTGTTGTTGTCGCTCTTGTTCTTCTTGCTGTTGTTGTTGTTGTTGTTGTTATCCTTACGCATCGTAGAACTTAATGCGGATAAATGGTCTGACAATTACGTTTATGTCAACAATAAAAATTAAATTAAATCGTTTTTAAGAATGCCGCAATCGAAGCGCGGCTTTTCTATCTCCACCCCGACAGATGTTGCAAATAGATCCGCGGTGAATCCCTCCAATTGCAGAGGGGTAAACAGCCAGAGGGGGAAAACGGCCAGATATTACGGGTAGGAAAGAAATATCAGAGAGAATATGTTGGCGGAGTGTCAAACGGGATGTCAAGCAAGTGTCAGGCGTTGGCGGCCCGCGGAACCGACTTCAAAGATTGGAGAACTGGACGGCAACTGATCGTGTGTATGCATGTGTGTGTGTAAGAGGTGTGTGTGTGTGTGTGTGTGTGTGGCACAACATGCGTGACAATTTAATGAGCAGTCGCCGGGTTGGGGCCGCAATGCCAATGTTTTAATCAAAATTACGCATAATGGATTTTGGATTTTTGTTAAATGCGACTTAAATGAGTTGGGACCCAGCCGCCATATATCCACATACACATGTATATAGATATATATACATACATACATACATACATACATATATATGTATATATATGTATATAGATGTGTGTGCACACATCGGTACCGAGGCAGACTAATTAAGCAGACGGCACTTTGCTCGCGGCTACGCAACATCTACAACAGCGCCGGGCGCGTTTATGCACTCAGGTCCAGGGCGGAAGAGGGAGAGGGGGTGGGGGACTTGGGTATTAGCCGGGTGCGGGGGTGCCTTGACGATTTGCTTGAGATCCGCTCGGCGCTAATTGCGTTTATATCCTTCAGTTAATGGCACTTAATTAACAACTGTGCCGCAGCATTGAGGCGTGCATAAAACGCTTCTCGCAGTCTCGAAAACCTGACTAGATGAGAATTTATTTATGAAGCATTTTTAATCTATTTATTTACATACCCTGCACGAGCAAGATCTCGCGCAGCAGGTAATTTGACAAATTTGCCAGCCAAAAGGCTGACAAAATAAATTGTTATCAGCAGGTCTCAGTACACATAGAGAAAAGTTGTAGGCAGTTTGTTGTGCGTACGTAAAAGGCGTCTTCTTTGAGTAAGTCTGCATCGTCACGTAGGTAGTAGGTGGGGGGCTCTGGGGCGACTCCTGTGTCGTGGTTGGAGGAGGCATCCTTAAAGGATCTTCTCTTGAGCCTACCGACTACACACCTCCCAGAGAACTCTCTTGCCCTCTCCTGTCGCTGGAAGCGTTCGTTGTATCGATTGGCGAATGCTTCGCCTTGGCTGTCTAAAGACTCCATTTTGAGGTCTCAGTGCAAGGTAGAATTTGCTGACGTACCAGTCAGCAAAGGTCATTTCGGCGCCAGGCCAAGTTTTAGAGTGTCTGAATCCGTCTTCAATTTGTACGAGATGCAATTCCCCAAACTTGGATACTGTATCTCCAAGTCAGCATACTTGTAATGTAGCTTCTAGAATATTATATATATTTTAAGTATCTTTCATTTTAAACCTATCGCCACGTCACCGGGCTCAGGGTATCCCCTGGTCGGGAGCTCCCGACTGGAGCCTCTTACTTGTTTAATTTGTGTCTTGTAGAAAAATATGGTGTATAATTGAGTCCATTATTACCCACTTTAGGTTGGAATCAACTATATTTTGGCCTGTTTATTGCCTTAGATTAGGCCAGAAAGGGTCTGGGTTGAGGCTCCTAGAGGCTGCCTATTACATATAGTTAATGTAGCCAAGTTTAACTTTTTGTTGAGTGTAAATTTATTGGCTTTTGTTTAGTTTAACTTATTTTGGACATATTTTAAGATCAAATGTTGCATAATATATTGTTATTCAATGTAACTCCCAAAAACCCTTTCCAACTATTTCCATGGTTGCAAATTAAGGTCAAATTGCAAATTGTCAGTACTCAAAAGTTATATTATTTGATGATCTTGTTACTTATTTCTGCCAGTGTAGATGGCTGGTTTTAAGAAAAACAGAGGTTTGGACGAAGTTTGAAGTTTCATTGTCACAATATTTGTGCATTTGACAACTTATAAATAAATCTTAAATAACAATAATATTATTAATAATAAGCTGTTGTCAAGTGTCGAGATAAATGGCTGCGATGGAGCCATAAAACTTGCATATAATTATAAGAAATTCGTTTTTATTTATGTTAATAGAGCAGATTCGTATGAAAAGTGGGCGTTTGCGACTAAAGTGAAATTGATGCCAGTTGAATAAAGCCAAACAAAAGACGCCCCAGCTCTCGCATTCAAAGGCTGACAGTCCAATTAGCAGAAAAATAACAAAGCCCAACATTTCTGTGCCGGATGTGCTGGAAAAAAGACCAAATATATATATACATATATACAGATATAATGCATATCTGAGTTTTTTAAGTGCCGCCAACGCGAAACGCGATCTCCAGGCCCGATTCCCAGGCCCCCAGCCAAGCATAAAGCCTGTGTGTGCTCCGATGGATCGTCCGTTTGGCATGGATCGCTGCCAATTCGTCGGAATTATACGAAACGTTAAGTTTTATTAAGCAGACATCAATTGCTAAGCTGCAAAAAACTCAAATAAATATAAATAATAAATAACAAACACGACACACGAAACGCGGTACAGTTGGCGCCAAGTCCGACTGCGAGATCGGGCGTTGGATGGGCTATAACTTCTCGTTACCTCAAATGCGTCTGTTCTTGGTTCAATATTAATGCTAATTGTCTGTCTGACTGTCGATTTGCTATCGATTTTCATCTGTTTTCATCTGTTGCCATGACTAAATTATGACAATTGCTGGCTTTGATTGTTTAGCTTAATTAGGGCCATGTCGCTAATGAAACTCATGCTCAGAGCCCCGATTGCTAACTAATTGATTTGTGCCCATAATGAATGTTGCCAGGCAGCCCATTCCAAATTAACGGGCCTCGCGGACTTATATACTTATATATACATATTTTTAGAAATTACTTTATGGCCAGCTCAATGACAATTAAAACTCGGATCGACTTGCTGCATAGGCTCAAGAGTATATGCAACTCGTGATTATAATAACTTGGAGAGCATTTATCTGTTGAATAAACAGAAATAGTTTCTATTTAATCACATATTTTGTGATTTGCATTGAGTCCATTCCATATGATGCATATATGATTGATTGATGATAATTTAGCTTTGTTTTTGGCAACAGCTTTGTATCGGAATGCAGAGTTCCAGTATTTATGTTCATAATCGTTTGTGGATCTTCAAATATCTACGAATAAGACATATATTCAGATGTGGATTGTTTTAAAATTAATCATCAAAGTGTGCCTATTTAAAGATCCTAGCATGTAACCGCGCTAGGCCTTTAGCTGATGGCACTTTGCTGATAGTTTGTCTTTTACAAAAATATTTCCCATTATCCTATTTCCTATATGCTTATGGGCTGGGACTTCAGAATCCAACAGACATGCTTGATATATATATAATATTCTAGAAGCTACACGTCAAGTTTTCTGACTCTAGCTCATTTATTATTAACCCAATTTGATAAAAAAACAGGATGCCGATATCGATTTCTATCGATTACTTGGAAACAGGGCAAGTTATCGATTATCGGAAGCAAACTCGATCTGCGCATGGAAAGGAGGAGCTACAACTAACATTTCAGTCTCTAACTCTTACAGGTTCTGAGATTCTTCCGTTCATACATACGGACAGACGGACGGACAGACGGACATGGCTAGATCATACTCGGCTATAGATGCTGATCAAGAATATATATTCTTTAGGGAGTCGGAGATGCTTCCTTCTGCCTGTTACATACATTATACCCCTTTTTACCCATTTTTAGGGTATAAAAATCACACAATAATTGCCAAAAAAATCCAATTATTTCGAAATTTTAATTCCGGATTGCAAGCAATTCTAACCTTATCGAAATTCTGGCCTAATAATCAAATATGGCATTCAAAATAACTATTTGATTTTTCTTTCTTTAAAGTTTCTTTAAGATATCTGTCGTCAGTTTGTGCTTGGCATATCCATCCGGGTGATCACTTTTGATCACACGGGCTCCAATTGGTTTAGCCAGTTTTTTTATGACAGTTTAGTTGAGTTGAAGCTTCCTATTATTTTCTATTTCTAGCAATTAATCGGATTGTTTTGATGAGTTGATCACGTTCCGAAAGCTGCGGACGGATCACTAATTGATTTGTGTGCGTGTGTGTGTGTGTGTGTGTGTGTGTCTGTGTGTGTGTGTGTTTTATTTAGAGGAATGCTGTCAGGCCCCGTTCCAAGTCTGGGCTCGATTTGGACGTGATTTGCGCAATACTAAAATGGGGTTCAAGTGGGTTTTAACTAATTTCAATTAGCGGCTTTTTGTGGACGCTGCTTTTGCGTGATACTTTTGCAAAGTGCAAATTGAAGTCATATCCAAGCGGAATATGTATATGTATGTGTGTATATATCTATATTAAGATATTATATAAAGCCATAAAACTGTTTGGCTGCCATTAAAATCAACGAAAACATAAAGTTGTATCTATGGTTTATCATTTGCGCTACGAAATTACCATAAACAAAATGTGTTAATTGGTGAAACCGAAAACGAGTTAATCGAAAATAGTCGCAGACTAATTAGTCTAGTCAGCCAGAGAGACAGAGAGAGAGCGAGAGAGAGAGAGGGAGAGAGAGAGAGGGCTCAGCCAGCTAATTGATTTATTTTTGTGCCTTTGGTTAGCAAGTCAAATGGCTGGCCGATCGCCATTATATCGGCCCGATGATGGGCCAAATCCGGCCTCTGACTCAACAATATCATCTCGCAGCTTTCCAAGTCAGCTCCATGCCCGGCAACCAGTCACATGTGTGCATCGAGCCATATCGACGGAATGGGAGGCTAAAACACACTTCAGACTTTGGCCAGACTTTGGCCCACTTGATAATTATGCTTCGGATCTGTGATACAAAATTAACACTTAAACCTTACACATCTCGTAACAACAACAACAACAACAACAACAACAACAACAACAAAGCGCAATTAAGGCAATTGAAGCGGATGCCGCTGCATGAAATGAAGATGTGGACGGAGGACGAGGATGTGGACGAGGATGAGGACGAGGATGAGGACGGAGCACTGAGCACTGAGCGTCTAATGCACTCAGAAAAAAACTGCATTCAAATTCCAATATGCATTCGCAACAGAGAGAAAACTCTCTTGATGTAAGTGCAAAATGCCTATTACAAGCCTTTGCCAACTTAAAATGAGTGTGAAAGTGTATTAGTAATTCTTTACAGAATTGTGCTTGGAGACTTTGGAACTAAGTTGAAAGTTTGTCAGATAAAGTTCTTGTGCTCAGCTTAAGAAATTGTAGTCTGCATGCAATTGGCCAAGCATAAAATGTTCAACTCTTTTTGCCGAGTGTAAACGAATAGGGCCAAGACGAGTGCAGCGCGGCCCAAAAGCTAATGATGCACAACATGGCGGGCGAGCTGTTGCTGGCCATAAACAAATGTGCAGCAAAGCCGCCTCCTCAGCCACGCTTCGGTCGGCCTAATGGCAATGGCGGCCTGGCCAAATGCCCGGCTGGCCAATCAAAGCGGCCCAGTTACCAGTTTACGACTGGAAACTTGGCCAGGACCCGGGCCTGTGTCCAAGTGCAATTGCGATTGCACAGACTGTTGCCAATTATAAGCCGCAGAATTGCCCGATTTGCATAAACACAATGCGCCTGAGAATGTGATTGCGAATGTGAATGCGAATGTGAACGCGAATGTGAATGTGAATGTGATTGTAGAGCTGGAGCTGGAGCAGGAGCAGCTAGTGAATCGCCTGACACATTATGTCATTATATTGTTGCAACGTGTAATTGGAGGAAAACTTTTGCCGCCAAATGACAAATGCATAAGCCAAAAAAGAAGTAAGAGCATTGAAATCGGATGTTACCGACTGCCGCTATACTCTGTACGCAGTGTAAGAGCCACAACTATTCGGACAAAAGAAAGTTTAGCTTTGCATTGGGCTTAGTTCATGAAGCTTGTTTCCTCATCCAGGAATCCAGAATTGTTGGGGAACCAAGATATATTTCTGCTTTCAACTGGACAATCGAATATCAATAGAAATTTTGTAATATAAACCAAAACAGTTGAGAAAACGAAATCATGTTTGATTCCAGTTAACGGGCTTTAAAGTAAGCTTCAGAGTGAGAGGAATCTGGAATTCAGATGAGCAAAGCTTGAAAAGAGTCTTTTACAACCTTGCCTACCAAAATCAATATACTCTCTTTTAAGTCTGTAAACAGGGTATAAAAAACATCAAAAAGCCGCCGTCAAGCTTATGAATTACAAATAAGGCTGTAGTTGGGGCTGGGGCTGGGGCTGTGACTGTGGCTGGGGCGTGGCCATCTGCATCTGCATACATAGACATGGCGGATAGCCCGTCGAGGGCGCGGGTGGGGGAGGGGGAGTGCGGCACGTCAGTCGGGGGGCAAGCCGTCACGGGCGTCCGTCTCGTTGCGACTGTGAGCCCAGCCAGAAACACATTTAGCCAACTAATGCGCCAATTTGAATGCGGCAATAACAACAAAAGACAAAATATTTAACTTAAATGCCAGTTGGAGCTGAATTCGAATTGGAATTGGAATTGGAGCTGGAATCGAGTTGGAGTCGGCGTCGGAGTCGGAGTTGGAGTTGGTGTTGAGTGCAATTTGTAAAATGAGATACTTTGGCAACTATAATTATAATTAATACGAATGCAACAAATGACGGCGACAACAACCACAACAACAATATGAGGAACCACAATCGGATTTTGCTGGCACAATTTCAACAAAAAGAAACAAGTAAGAGGTACGAGTCGGGAGCTACCGACTAGTGGATACCCTGAACCCGAGGAGGTGGGGATGGTTATAAAATGAAAGATACTTGATATATATAGAATATTCTAGAAGCTGACTCTAGCTCTTATTATTTACCGAAATAGCTCAAGAAATCGGATGTCGATATCGATTCTTATCGATTGCAACCTCGATCTGCGTGGGCACTGGGAGGACCCAAGCCTCTAGCTCCTATAGGTTCTGAGATCCTCTGCCCCTTTTTTTTTTTTTTTTTTTTTTTCTGGACTTGGCTAGATCGACTCGGCTGTTGATGCTGATGTAGAATATATATACTTTATAGAGTCGAAGATGCTTCCTTCTGCCTGTTGCATACATTTTGCACAAAAACAATATACCATGTTTACCCATTCAATGGGTTCAGAGTATAGCAAAATGGCGGCAACGTTGTCATTAAAATTTATCTTTTATTATTTTTATTGCTATTGTTACCAACAATTGTTGTGGCCGGGCGGTTGTCGTTTTTATGGCACTTGAATTAATTGCATTTCACATGCATTTTTCATGCGACAATTTTGTGTTGTGTGTTTTACATGGAAATTAATTGCGGGGTATTATTTATGTATCTTTTTCCAAATGGCAAACCAATGCCGAAAATTAAAACAATTTCAAGCATTATATAGTATATATTACAACGATTGCGATCGGCATTAAATGTCTATGTGTTTGCCTTCTATTGAGTGCAATTAATTATATAACTATTAACAGGAAAATCCGCGTGAGCAACAAAGTGTGCAAAATCTGTCGCGAAAATGTAACCTGTAAGAAGATATCTTATACCCCATCAAGCATGTATGTATTTATATATTTTTGATGTCTTTGAACCTGTTAGAGCTAGAGACATCCGAGTCGATCTAGCCTCTGTCTGTCATCCGTCCGTCCGTCCGTCCGTATGTATGAAGGATCTCAGAACCTATAAGAGCTAGAGACTTGAAATTTAGCTGTAGCTCCTCATAGTGCCTGCGCACTATCGCTTCCGATAATCGATAACTTGCCCCGTTTTCAGGCAATCGATATAAATCGATATCGAAATCCGGGTTTCTGAGCAAATCACTTAGGTTTTAAGAGCTATAATCATCAAACATGACGTGTAACTTCTTAATTTGTATATTTTCATCAAGAAGTCTCCTAGTCGGAAACTCTCGACTAGAGCCTCTTACATCTTTATCAGTGTCAAGAGATGAATCGACCTAGTCGTGGGAGAATCGTTTTTGGATTTTCATTACATTTTAACCAGACATTTGGCATTTGGGATGTTTCTATACTTCATACAAACATACATACATGTTCTCAAAATCGCACTTCCATATCATATAGCTCCATAAGAAGAATCGCAGATTAGTTTCAATCTAAACAAATTGTCTGTTTTTCAAATAACCCTCATCAAATCCAGCTAAAAAGCTTTAGCTAAACGGAAATAAACATTCCAAGTTTATTATTTGCCAGCCAAAAGTGTTGAATCTTTCATTCTTTCCCATTTCGAAGCGCGCCTCACTAAATCTTTTTAATTTGTCCATATTCTTATGGAAATTCAATTTTGAATAGATGTTCAACTTCTGCTGTCAATGCATTGAATATGCCTAATAGTTAAATTATAATTTGTGAGGTCCAATTATGGCGCACCTCCTTAAGCGTGCCTCTTAACCCTTGATTACACACTTAGTTGCAACTAATAAAAACTGAAAAACCACCAAAAAAAACAATATAAAAAATGTATAAGAAGAATTGGAAACACGCTAAACTAACACGCAACTTGCTCAACGGCTGCGTTACAAGCTGCTTAGTGCAACTAATAAGCGGCTATGCGAGATATATTGCCACGAAATGTACAACAAAATAAGCTGACAAAAAGAGTCGAGTCACAATTACGTGACAGAGGCGACAGACGGACGTCGGAGGCAGCTGAGGCGATAGTTTAATGACCAACAAACGCCTTCTCATTAAACGCTAAATTACACAGGCGCATGACACGAATTTCAGAGAGAATTTCAACAACAACACAAACAACAACAATCTATAAATTTACTAAATATTGTTTTACAAGAACAACAACAACAACAAACTATTCGCGGCAAGTGCAACGGTTGCATGCAACACTCGGCACTGCGGCATTTGCATGTAGAAAATGTTAACGAACAAACAAACTCGAAGCTGGGCCCAGACTTTGTTGCCTGATTTCAAATAGCGCAGGGCCTGCAAGTGTATGAACGTGCTCGACTAGCCGATGCCCTGTAATCAGCACCTGAAGTACTTATATGAATACGTATAGAAAAGCAGATGTGTTTCTTATAAGCCTTAGTCCTATGCCATGGCTAATGTAGTCTCAAGTAACTGAGATCTTTGTCATCCGATTACTTATTAAATCTTTTAGGCTATAAGTTGGCATTCAAATGTCTGAGCATCCCAAAGATCAGGGCTCTAACTCTTCCAATCCTCGAGGTGTATTCTAAACCCAAAAGTCGGAATTAGTAATAGACAAGAGACTAGACACCATATTTGACGTCTGTACCTTTTATTATATTCGCGATAAGTTAATCGAGTTATCGATTTGTATCGATTATCGAAAAGTTAGAAAACGTGTAACCACATTCCCTGGCTCCTAAGATCTCAGAGATCTCAGACAGGCAAGCATAAGAAGATCATTTCTGATCGGGAGTTGACTTCTGCCTTTCGCCTTAACACACATTCGTCCAGCTGCAATATACCCAATATATTTTAGAGCCATTTTCCTAGGGTAGAGGGCATTCCAGAGTAAAGAGGAGCAGGACAAGGCGTTGAATCCAGACAAACGACAACGACGCATGCCATCAAAAATATATGTACATATATATATTTATAAACAGAATCGGGCTAATAGATGCTTGACGTTTTGACGTTTTGCTGCGCCAGGCTGCGGCAGGCTCTGTCATTAGGCGCCCCCAGGTGCTGTTAGGCGGCGGGGCTGGGGGGCACGGACTGCGGGGCGAACATGCAATATGCTGATTTTTGTTTTGCATGTCCGCCCTGTGTCGGCCCCGGCTCGGGCTCCGGCTGATGTTGCAGTTGAGGTAATTGCCAGCAGCAAGTGCAGCAACTGCCGTAGTTAGCCGTAGTTGTATGCTAAATTAATTGGACAATATGAAGTGCGTGATATTGACTGCTAATTAAGCGAGTTATGGCCAAGTTTGCGAGCACAAAGCATGCGCGCGTTTTGTGCGCGTTATAAAACGCGCGCAGCCAGGCAGCCAGGAAGCCGGGCATACAGCTGCAGCTCACATGCCCCTTCACGCCCACTCGTACAGACATCAGAGCAGCATTCAAACAGCGAAGAAAAACGGCATTTGACCCTTGACCTGGCCCGGGCAGGTAACTCGGTAGCCGTTTCCTTGGAAGCAGGACCCGCCCGTCCCAGTCCAGCCTGCATATAAATTGCATATAATTATGCAACGGGCCAACACTTTGTGGCAACAACTTGGCTGCAACAGCAAAGTTCACACCTACTCCGTGCCGCAGTGGCGTGCTGTGGCAGGCACTTAACATGCACCCTTTGGCCGTGTCCAATGCAAACAGCTCGAGCATTAATGGCCAGGGACACCATTAGAGAGCGATATCCATCGCATGGCCGGCCAGGAGAAAGGAGATCTGCGTTCTGCGATCTGTCGATTAACCATGACAACAGGTGCGGCACGTATGCAAAAGGATTGGGCACGAAAGGATAATCGAGCCACGGCGCCAGCAGCTGCGCCTAATGTGATGATGATTTCTTGAGTGTGTCCATGTGTGTGTGTATGTGTGTGTGTCTTATTGCTATTGCTTTTATAAAGAAATATTGTGTTGACCAATTTGTTTTAATTTGTTTGGCTTTTGGGCGAATCCTTTGGCAAAGCTTTGCCGTTGCTTGTATCAGAAAAGGCCTGTGAACGTGGGAACTGCTCGCTGGGACACCGTGGCTGCTCGTGGGGCGGCAAAGCTTCAACCAAGCGCATTCAGCTAACAGCCAGCCGACACGACAGAAAAATAAAAAAACAAACAACAATCAAAGAAACTTGCGGTCTTAGTGCAAAATTCGAATGCAACAAGTGGGCAATCACAGTCTTTAGGACCTGAGGCACGCCTCGAGCTAATAAAGCCAATGTCTTTATTGCCAAGCAACAGACAACAATAACAGCAACAACTACAACAACAACAACAACAACAAAAACAGCAACAACAACAGCAACAATAATAGCGGCTGTAATGGCAACAAAGACAACAACAACAACAACAACAAAACAAACATGGCAGTCAACGTTAATTGGACGCCATTTTTCGAAGAACGCATTTCGTTTTAGTTTCTGTTACACTTTCCTTTTCTGTTTCTGTTTCTCTATTTGCCGGTTTTTTAATACAACCAACGACCCGCACTTACTCCACACTTGCAACAACAACAACAACAAAAAGAGCAACAACAACAACAACAAAGGGAGCAGCCCCAAAAAAAAAAAAAACAACAACAAACAACTAGCAACAAACAACTAGCATATCAACCACAACAACTGCAACTGTAACCATGACAATTGCTGAAATGTTGATTACAACCGACGCAGCAGCAAAAACTGCTGTTGGCGTCGACAGTCAACTACGACTGCAACCGCGACTGCTTCTGAAAGCTGCGAGCGGCTGTTGATGTTGCAATAAGGTCCCGAACGCGGCCAGCAACTCACAAATCTAGGCCCATCATTTCCGCCAGCTACTAAAATACACAATGCGAAAAACTGTAGCATGAAAATAAAAAATCTATGAACCGAAGGTATCTTAAACCAAAGCGCACAGCCTTTAATTCATCACAATCTGTTTTGCGGAACTGCAAACATCATATTAGATGGATAAAAGAAGAGTCGAACTTAAATCAGCAATTAAATTTAATAAAAGTAAATAAATAATATTGATGGATCCATCTCCACAGAGCGAGAGGTAAATCCATTGAGCCATCATAGCTTGACTCCCCTATTGAAGACACAGAGGCCCTTTTCAGAGCGAGAAGTAAACCAGCCAGAGGCTGAAAGGGCTTCATCCTTTGCGAGTCAATAAATGTAGATATTATCTCGATGTTCTGGTAAAGTTTTCAGACAGCTTCGCCAGTTTTCTATTACTGTTCGTTAACTTGAATATCAAATACATAATAAGTTATCAATTCTTTTGGAATTTCTCTGAATGGGAAGATGCTTCAAATGAGTTTGTAGCTTCATGGAGGAGAAGATCAGTCTCTTTAACCGAGCGATAAGGCGAGAAATTGGTCTGGATAATTCAGCCAAACCAAGATTAGCTTTTGTAGGCCTTTGCGGCCTTTAGAGCCTTCATGATACCTTTAGCATGTAAATTTGTATTTACAAACTTGTATTATTTTATAATTTACATTCTGTTCAAACATTAAAATTCTTATTATATTAGCGCCCAATGAGTACATTGGGCAGTTATTTAATAGAAGTTCGCAGCGTATTTGGCAATTTGAAGAAAGAGAATTGCTTACTAATTCACATGCCAAAAAAAAAAAAAAAAAAAAAAAATTTTTTCTTTCGCTGAGTGTAGCTGGAAAAACCTCTGTCTGCCCTTTGGATAAATGTGGCTTCACATAGTACTAATAAGTGCTAATGAGTTGCAGCATGAGCTGCTGAGCAAGAGGAGCAGAGGGGCAGAGGGGCAGTGGAGCAGAGGAGGATGAGCATTAAATGCTTGAGCACTTTGCGCAAATGGCTCTTTGCGGTGGCTGCTTCCGCTGGCGTTAGCAACGCGTGTGAGCCAAAACGCTCGTTACGGACGCAAAGCCCAATCCATCCACCGGTCTTAAGTGGCGACAAGGCGACGGCGAGTCTTCTCCAGAAAATATAAATATGAATCGACAAGGCTCTGGATGATGTGACCCACGAAAAACCACAAGGCGTCATAACTCAAGACATTTTATGTCTCCTGTGATCGTCGATAGACTGGTCGCCAGGCACTCCAGTTAGTCAGTCAGTCAGTCAGTCAGTCAATCAACCGGCAATCAATCAATCACTCAGTCAGTAAGTCAGTCAAGCAATCGGTTAATCAGTCAGTCAGTCAGACGTTAGTCAGTCAGTCAATCAATCGGTTAGTTTTTCAATCAGTCAGTCAGTCGTCAGTCAGTCAGTCAATCAATCGGTGAGTGTCAATCAGTCGTTATTCAATCGATCAGACACTCAGTCAGTCATCAGTCGGTGAATCAATCAATCGGTTGATCAAGGGGTTTATCAGTCAGTCAGTAAGTCGATCGATCAGACACTCAGTCGGTCAGTCAGTCGGTCCGGCAATCGGTTAGTCAATCAGTCATTCAATCAGTCAATCAATCGGTGTTACTTGCATTCAATCGGTTCAGTCAATTATTCAATCAGTTGGTCATTCAATCAGTCAGTCAATCGGCTGAGTCATTCATTCAATCGGTTATATCAATCAGTCAGTCAAAAGCTGACCCATCGCCTCGCGGCGCATCTCCAATTTGAGTGCATTGGGGCTCATTAGTGAGGCAACCAATTAATATGTTCAAAAATGACTAATTGCACAATTCATTTCCAGTACTTAGACATGGCTCATCAACTTGAATTAACCAAAAGCCAGAAGCCAAAAGCACAAACACACAAATAAAGCCGATGGCCAAAAGATACGACCATGCCAAGACGCAATGCGAGGCACGCATTCAAATCAAGTCAAATTGGGCTAGAAAGCAAAAAAAAGCAAATTGACTGTAACCACATTACCCATATATATATGCATGTTATATATGTGTGTGTGCGTGTGTGCGTGTGTGTGCGTGTGCGTGTGTGTGTGTGCGACTACGCGTATATAAACAATTCATTTGTCACACTAAATTTGTTTCAATTCATTTGCTCGAAATGACAAATAATGCGATAGAATTACATTTTGTTGGATTGTGGAAAAGGGGAGAGGAAGTGGAGAGTGGGAGAGATGGAGTCGGAAAGGGGTGGGGGGTTGGCTTTTTTGACTGTAAGCGTTCATTAGAGCCCGTTGCCGTAGATTTTTTAATGAGATTCTTGCTATTTATGTACGTTTTTCCACAAAAATTGCGCCGTGTGTGTGTGTGTGTGTGTGTGTGTGTGCGTGTGTGTGTAGCTGTAATTATCATTTCCCTTCATCAGCAGCAACGGTGCGTATGAGTGTTCCTCTGCCCGCGTCACAGTCGGCGTCGGCGTCGACGCCAACCGCATTTACCGTTCCACTTCAATTACCGCACAATTTGCCACAGAATGAGCTGCTGGCATGGAGCGGGGCAAGGGGCAGGGGCGGGGCAGGCAGCCTTCGTTGACATCGCCTAATTTAAGACAATCACAAGAAAAGTCGAAAACATCGCAAAGCGACAATTCTGGAGCGGCGGGAGCGGGAGCGGGAGGAGGAGCAGAAACAGCAGAGGGCGCCTTCAGCCGGGCGGTCCATGTTCAACTGGCGGCTATTAATGGAGGCTTGGACTGTAGCGTATTTGTTTTTCTTTGCAAATGTGGAGCTACACACACACGCACGAAGAGTTTAAAACACGAAGCCCTTTGAGCTGGACAAAATATATCACTATAAAATTTAAATAAATTAATAAAAAAAAGATATACACTATAAAAAATGTGTCTACACTATGAATTATAGAGGCAGTTGAGTTATGGCAATAGTTTTAAGAAAGGGATGAATCTGTGGAAAATGAGTATTTCCTTAAATGGTAGAGTATTTTACTAACTTACTTATTATATAATTTTATCTTATCTTTTCTATATTCAACAGGCCCGTTTCCTAAAAAACTTCAGATCACGAAAGAGGGAGGCTCTAGCGTCAGGCAAACAAAGCTACGAACACAAAAGAAAACATCGCTTTATGCATATTTTCATCGATTATCCGTATTGTTGTTGACTGCGATGAAAAGTCGTTAAGTGTGGACTCGAACGGCACAGTTAAGACGCAACCCCAACATGCAGCGGCAACTATTGGCTCGACGAGCGAACTGAACAGGCAAATGAACTGCTTGAAAGACTACATTGTGGTGCACTGCTTGTGCACAAAACGTAAGGAACTGCTGTGCATTTACGTTAAGTTCAGAATTGAGAATGGTGAGAAATGAGCAAAGGTAAGTAAATCTATACCTGCCAAAGGTGTTATAATTTTGTAATCAAGTGTGTAACATAGACAATAATTTAAGCTATAATTTTCGAAATGATAATCGTGAAATGGGCATAAGTCAGTCGAACTTGTGTTGCGTGAGCTCTCCAATTACTAGTTAATTTTGTAAGTAAGTTAGTCGATACCCTTACTTTTTAAAGTAGCTTAATTTTGTCATGAAGTGTGTAACAAGGAGTATAATTTTAGTTATAATTTTTGATATGACAATATACTACAATTTCCAAAACGAATCGACTTTATTTAACGTAAACTTTTCAAATTAAAATATATTTTTGTTTTAAGTTTAGTTTTTATTTTATATATATTTGTCTATTAAAAACGTGCCTGGCGCTTTTGCGAACATTTTGCAGCTGGTGTCGGCTGCACAATCAATAATTTTTAATTTAACATCAATCATAGAATCGTTTCTGTTTCGCCCGTAATGGCCATTATTATATTTTCAGCATTAACAGGCAATATACAAGCAACAACAAAAAAAACAACAATAACAACAAAAGCACGAACAACAAAAAGTCAATTCAACTTTAATGGAGTAGCAATAAAACGGAAAAAGCGCAAAAAGTTGTTTTAGCCATGCGGCAGCCGCAAGAGCCCGATCCGCTCCGATCCGATCCGATCGGAGTCGGGGCAATAATATCATTTTCGCAATTGATATGAAAATAATTTAAAATCGTTTTCATCAACAACGACACAAAAGAGCTTTATTTTGTTCTCTTTCTCTAGACAATCAACCAGCAATTGCTGCCTCATCATCATCATCATCGTCATGATAATGTTAATGATCATTGTATTGATGATGATGATGATGATGAAGTGCAGTCGGTTGGCCATTTGCAATTGATTCGTGGCGAATGCAAATCCAACTGCAAACGTCCCATTTGCCATCCATTTTTATAGCCAATTGCATGCATTTGACCGCTGCGCTCCCTCTCTCTCTCTCCTCTCTCTCTTTCTGTCTCTCTGTCTGTCTCTCTCTCGCTCTGGCTGATTTTGTTAATACGAAACGTGCCTGCCTGATGCGGCGTGTCCAATTATATAGTTCGTCTCCATTGTAGGGTATGCTAAATCGTACACAAAAGTTTAACATTTGCTCGAATTAATCTTTTCTATACCCTTGCAGTGGGCATTATAGTTTTGTCGTCAAATGTGTAACATCGAAGGAGACATCTTCGAGCCCATAAAGTATATATATTCCGAATCCGTATCAAATGCCGAGGTTCATATGTATAGTCGGAACCGGCTGGATCGGGCGAATATATCAAATAGCTGCCATAGGAAAGATCGGTCGTAACGTTAAGTTGTTGTATGGAAAACTTTCTTGTTTTTCTATACATCTTAACCAGACCTGATAGTCGGAAAATAGTTTTGCTTGTTCTTCTTCTTCGTCTGCAAGGGTATTAAATCTTCGGCGTGCCGAAGACAGCCCTTCTAGCTCAGTTTTTTAGCGCTCGCGAGTTCTCAGAGTCTCAGGCCGGGGCCGGGGCTGGGCCTATCGTTTTGCGCGTTTTACTCGATTTGCGGTTAAATTGTCTGGCAAGAGGAGAAAACCAATTTCAATTTCAAACAAAACGTTTTCGTGCAAATTACGCAAAGGTTTTGCTTCACGTACGTGTTGCATCAGCTCTAAGCTGGCAAAGATGGTTGAAAGCGGCTCGTTGGGGCATCGGAAGTGTTTTTTGCTGATTGCCATCGGCTCAAATTGTCTCCCCTCTCTCTCTCTCTCTCGCACTCTCTCCTCTCCCTCCCTCTCTTTTCCTCTCTCACTGTCGTTGGATTCAGGTAAACGATCAGCGAGAATGATTTATGCTCGTTCTAATGAGTAGATGCCAGCAAAAAGTAATACACGTCCGGCCATATGCTCTGTCCTCCCTCTCTCTCTCTCTCTTCTCTCACTCTCCCTTTCTCTCCCTCTCCTCTCTCTCTTGACAAATCGATTTGGAATTGCTACAAACCATCTCTTGGCTTGTTATTAGCCCTAAAAACAATGCCGCCCACCAATTGGATCTTCCTCTGCCTACCTCTACCCTGCAACCCCTCGCCTCCTCTCATATCTTTTGATAAATTGACCAAACTCTTTTCGATATGTTTCTAATGCTTTGCTCACAATTTGCTGCATTATCAAAATTGATAATTTTCCCGTTTGTCAACACTCTCGTCAAAGACAACGTCAACTTGGGCAGGCGCCAGCCGAGCGCATCCGAGCTAGAGATGGGCGCCTCTTCTTCTTCTAGTCGGCACGAGCTGACACGAACAGGAAAAATACGATGCATTTTACAAAAATTAACAACTATGACTTACAATAATTATTTAAAATTTTGACATTTTCTTCAGAGTTTAGTTAAAAATTCTCATAGGTTAAAGTCATGTTGAGAGTTTCATAAACTTATTATAGGTGTAACGCCTAGAAGAAGGCATCTCCGACCCCGACATAGACTATAGAGAGGAGTATTTGATGACGAGTATATGTATGCTCGATCACAGTATGAGATCTCTCTACGATGTAGCCATATCCGTCTGTCTGTTTGTCTCCATGCAAACTACTCACTCTAACTCTCTCTCTCTCTTACTGTGTCTCTCTCTCTCTCTACTCTCTCTCTCTCTATCTCTCTCTCTCTCTCTCTCTCTCTCTCTCTCTCTCTCTCTCTCTCTCTCTCTCTCTCTCTCTGCCTAACACATTAAGCCCTGCTTCTATGGACTACCTTCTTCTTGTAGACATATGTAGGAATCTAGACATACCGGACGATTATGCACTATAGATGCCGTAGATAGGTCGGTCGACTTTTAAGTTCTTGTATGGAACTTATTGTTTGTCAAGATATTCTGATCATTTACCATGCTTCACACACCTGAGCCATATCTTATCAATATCGACCATATCAACGATCTTCCGAATGCTTCTCACATATCTGCAAGCCCGCAGGCCATATATTTCTTCTAGAGTATTTTATGATCGGCGTGCTGAAGTTTTGATTGAACGAAAAACGCATTGATTTTTCGTGTCACGATAGAAAATAAGACACGCGCTCAACTTCAAGCCACATTCCCTTCGTCCGATTCTCCCATCGGGCATATCCGGTGTCTCAGCCCCTTCTTCCAGCTGTTTGTTGTTGTTGCTGTTGTTGTTGTTGCTGTTGGTGTTGTTGCTGTTGTTGTCTCTGAAATGTTCTTGACTTGTCTGTCATATTATCGTGTTGGCATGTCAAATGCGCCCGGCAATTATTATGGCCAGGTCGTGAGTGTTTGCCTATTGTGTGTGGGCCGCCGTCGCCGTCGCCTTGGCCAGTGATGGGTTTCGATGGATTTCGATTTGGTTGGATTCTGGCTTTGGATTTGGTTATTTATGGGCCTTATGGATGCTGCCTGCGGTTGATTAATGTGTGCGACTGTCCGGCGGACAAATGCCGTATGAATATTAAAAACTTTGCTTGGCCATTTAAAAGCGACATAAATTAGTCGACGGCTAAGCCCGAAATCTAAGCACATTAACACAAATCGCTCGTTGGCTGCATTTCGAGCTGGGCCATTGATCCCCTCTCCCCGTCCCTTCGGTGGGGATGGAGAAGGGGAGGAGGAGGGACTAGGTGCCGCGGCTGCGGCTCTTATCGATGCTTGTAAATGTCTCAACTATTTGTTAAATGCTAAAGCGACACGGTCATAATGGAAATGACAACTTAACAGAGACGACGACGAGGTAGCGCCGGGACAAGGGGCAAGAAGAGGGCGAAGGGAGGGAGAAGGAAACTGGATGTGACTCCAATGACAACAGCCAGAAACGAACAAAAACAAGAAAGAACTGCAATGTGCGAGGCGCCGAAGTGCAAATACCCTTGCAGAGAAAATATGAAAATATTTGTAGAAATGGGAGGAGCTCATTAGAGCTCGTAATTGAAGAGTTGTGTTGAAGTATCTGAAAAACAAAAACAGTTTTCTTAAAAGAACTCATTTTTTGACAAACTAACTGCTATATTATATAGTCACAAGATCCGTCTGAACTCGACTAATCTATAAACTAATCTATAAACTGTTGGACCGGACAGTAAACCCAACGAATGAAAGAACTTTTGGCTTTACAGCCTTTAGAGTTTGAGCTTATGAAACCTAAATTAAGTACTTAAGTACTGCTTAAAGGTAAATTGTTTATGCTGTATCGAAAAACTGAACTGATATAAAGGCATATACTCTATGGAGCTCAAAATGTCAGCTACTTCTTTCACACACAAAGGATACTTAAACTGAAATTATCTCGACTGTTGTCATTGATCAATTATTAACATATATATCTCAAAGAGTCCGATCACCTTCTATATCTTTTTATAATTGTGATATTACAATTGCCATGTTCGTAACTCGAATCCCACCCAATGCTCCGTAACTTA
>JBAMCE010000290.1:7080000-7349120 GCA_037075305.1 Drosophila kanekoi | reverse complement strand
ATGGCCGTCCTGAATCCAGGTCCCTGGCAGCAGTAAGCGGGAACCCAAGCGAGGGCGCGGCTCTAACGCCAGGCCACTTACTGGTGGGAGGCCTATTGAGGGCTCTCTCAGCAGAGGGGACCCTGGACCAGCATTGTCTTACCTGCTTGAATGGCGAGCTGTCTGGTTGCTCAAGCAACAGTTTTGGCAGCGATGGTCAAAGAAGTCACATTATGCGGTATCGGTATTTGAAAGAAAGCTTTTGCGATGTATAGTGTCGGAAACATTTTTGCCGTGCAGCTGCTCCGTGTAATCGTGGATGTGGGCGATCGGGTATTGATCCGCCAAAGTAACCGTGCTTACCTTCAGCAAGTTTGCGCTCACATGCTCATTCGAAACTCAAGTGTGATTAACAGTAGATAGGTATGCGGATGCTGTAAGGCCAATAATCGAATTGATAAAACGATCAATGAGCAGTTGATACTTGGGCAGCAAATCTGCATTACTGATACAGCCACGAAGCCACGAAGTGTAGATGATCATCCATTTTCCGCTTATGGCAGTAAATTTCTTTGTTTAGTGCACAAGTAAATGTATATTATATAACGAGGTCAGCGCATTTAAGTATTTTAGCCTTAAAATGTTCATTGAATTGAATAACTATTATTGTCGGTTGATGTTTTGTACATTGCGCTGTTCGGTATTCCACCGTTTTACATTTGAGTTGTAATCTGCTGTGTCGAGTAAAAGTGTTTAAGCGGAGCTGATGAGCATTTTCGTAGGGAAGAAAGATTGTCCGAATAATTATTTCTAACGCTCGTGGAGAACTCTAAATTGAAAATTTAGTAATTTCTCTAACCACGGGTATGATACACACCACTGACGTGGAGTTAATAAAAACAAAAATTTCCGATTTTGCACTGATGCAATGTGCAATGTGGATTATCGAGCAATGTGTTTGTGTTGTCCGCAGTCTTGCCGTATTTGTGGAATTGCTAAGCTGCGTGACTGCTGGCCTGATTGATTTGGCGATTTGCAGCGATTGACAATGTCCTTTACGGAGTCTGTGATAGCAGCACGTTCAGTAGTGGGTTACGAGTTTAAGCCGATAGCAACATTGCAGCTGCTTCAATTGTTTTTTTTATTTGCTATTTTGGCAAGTTTGTCCAAATCATTTTCTGTTGTACGATTTCTATCGGAATTTTGTCGGTCACTGAGTGTATTGACCTATTATTTTTTACGGTTTGAAGGAGAATGATATCAATGGTGTTTGTTAAATGTTTATCCATTTTCAAGCAACGGTATAAAAGTACAAGCTCTGAATGTTTTGAAAACCTTAAAAAAATTTATAATGTATTTATGCAAATTAATGTAACAGGCAGAGAGTAGCATCTCTGAACCCATAGGGTTTATATATTCTTGATCGCCATCAAAGCCGGGTCGATCTAGCCATATCCGCCTGTATGTCCGTCCGTCCGTCTGTTAGTCTGACCGTATATATGATCGCAAGGATCTCAGAATCCCTAAGAGCTACAGACTTGTAATTTGGAACGTAGGCCCTTCTAGTGCCCGCGCAGTATGAGTTCCCGATAAATATTTTTCCCCGTTTCAAAGTAATCGATCAAAGTTGATATCGAAATACTGTTTTTTGAACAATTTTATTAAATAATAAGAGCTAGAGTCACCTAACTTGACATGTAGCTTCTGTAATATAAATAAATATCAATCAAGTATCTTTTATTATAAAGCTATTACCACCTCCCTGCTACTACCTCATAGCTATAAATCAAGTAAATAAAGCAATTAATGTTGCCCATTAATATAAGCCACAATTTAAGTGCCTCTATTCTTCTACATATTATTCTAGTATGCGTGAAACGCAAGTCCAAATATTTTATATGCACGCATGGCTGCGCTTAGGTACCCATACCAACGATAACGAGCTAAAATGCAAGAGTTTCACATCGACGTGCCAATGTTCACCATAACCTAGAGTGGGAGCATGTGGTGCGAGGCTAGGGGCCGATAGCGTAGTTGGTACGTGGCCACGGCCCGGCAGTGCAGTTGGTGCGAGGCTACGGCCCGATAGTGTAGTTGGTGCGTGGCCACGGCCCGTTAGTGTAGATGGCGCGAGGCTACGGCCCGGTATAGTAGGTGGTACGAGACTGCTGCCCGGTTAGGTAGGTGTTGCAGTTATAGCGCCAGGTACGGTTTGATCGGAACATTCGCTCCCAGCCGAAGCCTTCAATGCTAAACATCCATGGTGGGGCAACGTGAGCACGTGTCCTAGAAGAAAACACTTACAGGAAGCCATAGCCAGCTTCTCATGCCAAGTCCTGGCCACATGTAAGCCAACATTATTCGTAAAACACCCAGCTCACTCCTTCGCGCTGGACTTTTTCATAACCAACGGGGCTGCCTGAGATAGGCTCACAGGCTCACGGATCACTTGCCTATACTGGCAATAATGCCTCGAATACTTTAATTTAAGGCAAGCAGCAATTTCCGCTTTGCCTAAGATGCCTAATAAGCAACAAGAGGGAAGTGCAGCTGTCGTCAACATCTAGTCCTCTTTCTTTTTATTATTTATAAATGTTTATTATATTGAATCAAAAATAATATACATTTTTATTACAACACAGTTTACTTAGGTGATATTTCGCCAAGCCTAGTTGGGTCCTCAGGCTTTCTCGTGGACAAACGTTGGCTGTCTACAGTCACCATTTTGAGGTCTCTGTGCAAGGTAGAATTTCTGACGTACCAGTCAGCACTGGTCATTCGGCGCAAGACCAAGATTTGAAGTGTGTAACTTGCCTTGTAACGCCTCAGTGTGTAGTTGACCGCCTGGCACTTCGAGGCATTGAGCTTAATGTTCCACCTGCGAGCCCAGCTCTCAAGCAAGTGGATGTATTGGGCCCCATCAGTGGCTTCGTACTCATAGTGGGCGGAGTAAAATATTGCCACGTCATCAGTAAATGTGGCCATCAAGTTCTTACCTGGTGTGGCGAACTCATGTAGGTATCTAGTCCTCTACTTTGATTTATGAGGAGCGTCAGAAGGGAATTTGTCAGAAAGGTGAAGTACGTATTCATCAAATCTACAAAAGGCTCGCCAACCGTTTAAAACAGATCATAAATAGGTACAAGCAGTCCCAAATTGACGACTTCTATATGACGCAGGTGCATCCACAAACTATTTACTCTGAAAATTGACAAGCCGCTTTAAGATACAAGTTACCCCGAAGACTGCATTCAAGAATGCATCAGGTGGCTGCTGCTATATAAGTCAGCAGGTAACCGTAACTTTTGCAATTAATCAGTAAAGCTGGTTTAAGCCAACGAGCCTCACATCCGAACTCCGAAGAAAAAAGGTGAAGGAATCGCTGGAAACCCCAATATTAATAGAGTATTGCAACCTGGACTTCTCAGCATATCAAAGAGCCTCTTAACGCCACAATTGTCCCAGTTAGTGACTTACTTCTTAAAGGATAAATCATTTTGTGTAGTCGTGGATGGTGAAAAGCCAACAAATCCACTCATATGCAAAGCAGCGTCCTTGGTCCCACTCTTTACACAATTTATACAGCTGACATGCCAACAACCAGCTCGGTCACAGTAGTGAACAGGGAAGATACCCTCATTGCTACGCATGCAGATGACACTGCTGTGCTGACCAGGAATCCCCTAATAGGCACTGGTACCATAGAATAGAACATCAGCATCAATAGTAGGAAATGTGCAAATGTCATAGTTGCTACTAGAAGAGACAAGCACCCGCACAGAAATACCTCTTCATCATTTTGGACAGAAATCTCACGTTCAACAGACATGTCTCAATGGTTCAACGAACAGTGTTGTCTAAAGCTACAAAGATGACATAGCTGCTTTTTGCTAAAAACAGCTTTATCGTACAAACAAAGTGAAGATATATGAAGCAATACTGACGCCTATGTGGACCTATGCCCTGCAAAATTTACGGGACTGCCGCAAAATCCCAACTCAACAAAATAAGAGTCGCACAAAATAAGATTCTTAGAAGTATATGTAATAATCCTTGGTATAAGTGACATCGAGTTCCTAAGTAGGATATGTACGCCGTCAACAAGCCAAACGATACGTTGAGCGTCTTCGCTCCCATCCCAACACGCTAGCAAGGAGCCTTGCTTCTCTTGAAAGAACAAAAATTAGGTGCCCCATTTCTGGAGTTCGCCTTTCTAGGGCAAGAAACAGAATACTTAAACGGTGCCACCCACAGGTTCAACCTCACAGGATTCTCCAAGACAAAACTCATTGATATAATCAGAAGAATGATCAACTTTTCGCTTTATAGCCTTAACCTTATACACCTTAACCTTATACACTAATTAGCTATAAATCCTGTTAACTTTTTTCCCCACATATGTAACCTGATTAAGCTGCCAATATTAGGTAGAAGGAAACTTGTTAAGTGTGTTTACTTAACTTACAACTTGTTTAGTATGACTGTCCAGAAGAGGCGGTGACAAGAAGTGCGGTCGCTATGGGTTCGAGACCAATTGGAGGGGATTTTTTTTTTTTTAACTTATTAACCGCGAAATCATTAAAATTATGTTTAAAGGGTATAAAGTATTTGTGCAAATGTCTGTAACAGGCAGAAAGAAGCATCTCCGAACCCTAAAGTATATATATCGACATGACTTGAAATTTAAGCTGTAGGTCGTCCTAGTGCCTACGCAGATCGAGTTTGTTTCCGATAATCGATAACTTTTTCCGTTTCCAAGCAATCGATAAAGAAAACGTGCTTTGACTTTCCTCGCATCTGCGGCAGCAATCGCAAATTCCAAGAACTTCTGTATGAATCACACAGAATCATGTGCGTCTGCTTCGAATCCTATCTTAAGCATTGCAATTATGATTGTATTTTTTTTTCTGTGCTATTTTAATTCGTTTTTCTTATTCAATAAGACTAAATTATTGTTTTGGCTGTTGAGTAGTGGCGGTGGCAAGTGCTGTGGTCTGTCGCGAGTTCGAGCCCTACCGAAGAAACCAATTTTTTTTTTTTTTAGCTGGTGTGGCTGTTGAGTGGAGACGGTGGCAAGCCTGCCAAGGGAACTTTTTATTTTAAATTTATTACAAACAAGCGTGTAGCGCTGCATTTGGTTTTAGAATAAATGGATTTAGGGTATCCCCTACTCGGGAACTCGCGGCTAGAACCTTTTTCTTGTTTAAATTTATGTTAATTACAAATGAGCTCATGGCGCGAGCTGCATTTGGTGTTGGGAGAAGACGCTTCAAGGTATTCAAGGTAAAGAAATAGACAATAAAGCTACTTTTTTAAAAGGTTTTATCCTTCCTCTGGGTTATGTTTTTTTGACTTAGCTAATTCTCTATCGTCTGCAACTGCGCGAAGATAATCATGTTTCACAAATCCGAAAAGCCTCCTGATCAACTGGACTCCTACCTGGTCATTAGTCCTTTCCCATCGCTTTTTAGATTTATGGATTTTCTAAAGAATTCTCCACACTCTCACTGTCAAACGGGGTAATCTGAAGTTGCAGTTTGTCTAAATGCTTAGTTATGGCACCCCTCATCAGCTGCACCGAGTCTTCAACTTCGTCCCCACAGAACGAACAATATGGTAAAATTTCTTTCTAATAGGACATTTTATGTGGTCTAGGACGTCCATTAAATCCACATAGCAGTCGATTGAAGCAGAAGTACCTCAAGGTAGCGCTTAAGACCCGATGCTATATAACCTCTTCATTAGAGATATGACATGTCATCAACAACGGATAGGGCAATTAAAGCAAATCGAGAATTGTTCATGGCGGTGGTGTATCTCAAAAAATCTTCACAAATACGCCGAAAAGGACCCATGTCCTAGTATGTTCCTTCAACTTTCTAAAAGCTAAACCTAAATATACATTTGTGTGAAGCGTAAATTAAACCAGCATATTGATCAAATTATTAATATCACCTTTTTCTTATCTTTGCTTTTACAGGTGTCCTGGGTCCGGCATCGGGATATACATCTTCTAACCGTTGGCCGTTATACGTATACATCAGATCAGCGATTTGAAGCAATGCACTCGCCACATGCCGAAGACTGGACCCTTCGTATACGCTATGCCCAGCGCAAGGACTCAGGCATATACGAATGTCAGATCTCCACGACACCACCAATCGGTCATTCCGTCTATTTGAATATTGTGGGTAAGTAGTGAATTAGTTAATCTACTTACAGAGTTGACAATGACTCGGATAAAAGCTTCTGACAAGAGACTCATTTTAAAAGGTGTCGCGACACCTAGAGTAGATTCATTTTTTTGTTACAGGAAAGATAACAATATCACATGGCGATCAGCCAATATATAGTTATGGTATTAAATATGTATTTGTTTCTCAAGACATTTGAATTAAAAATTGACTATTTTACTATGCCCTACTTATCATTGATTGGTTGAATTGGGGGTATACGATTTGGTGGGTAACGTTTCAAGCTTAAACTCAAATCCAAGGATCCTTTTATGAGAGTGCGTGAACTTTCCTCAACCATCAGTTCACGCTTCGCCTTAGTTTTACAATTTTTAATCTAGTGTCACATACAGCATTCAATACAATTGTAATTTCAATTCTTTTAAAGAATTAAAAAAAAAATGGCCTTATAAATGTGTGAGCAAATATACACCGAATTTTAGCGCTTTGCGTTTGCTACCAACCGTCTTTCTTCACGGATCTCTATGAAAGTTTTTGCAGCATATATTATAGTTAAACAGAATAATATTCATCAATTTACAAAATGTTACTAGCATTAAAATTGTTGCTTTAATTAGTGGGAAGCTCCAATTGATTTTCAACTAACGAAATATACTCGATCTATGTATACTAATCTAAAACCTGAGGGATTAAGATATCGACTTTTATCGATTATTCAGAAACGGTTCAAGCTATTGAGTATCGGAAACAAACTCGTACAGTGCGGGCCCTAGGGAGATTAGTTTTGTATTGATTGCTTGAAAGCGAGGAAAGTTGTCGATTATCGATTATCAGAAACAAACTCGTACTGCCCGGGCAGAAGGAAGACCTGCGTGCTAAATTTCAAGTCTGTAGCTCTTATAGGTTCTGATATCCATACGGAGGGACAGATGGACAGACAGACAGACATGGCTAGATCGGCTCGCTTACTGTTGGAGATGCTTTCTTTTGCATGGTACATACGTGTGCACAGATCTCTATATATAAAACAGCTTGTCCTGACTGACTGATTGGTGATCAACGCACAGTCCAAACCGTAAGAGGTAGGAAGCTGAAATTTTCACTGTATTTATCTAATGTGATGAAGGTGCACGTTAAGAAGCGCTTCCGGGAAATTCCACCCGCAAGTGTGGAAAAATCGGGTAGCTTCCTCACAATAAAAATCATCATAGAAATAAGATTACATATACAACCGAACCAATACAAGTTAATGCAGGATATGTACCACTGCAAATACATAAAGCAAAAATATTTAAAGTTACATTAACAGACAAAGACTATCTATTAGCTGAAATAAACTTAATAAGACCTAAAAATCGGGAAACGACAATGATTAAGCAAAATGAAATTGTAATGACAATTAATTTGAACAGTTATTAGCATTCGCTCAGAAGCTCTGAAGATCGCACGAAAAATAATATATTATATGTATGTATGCATATATGTACATAAATCTCCAAGCGGTTCCTTAGTGCATGCAAATTTAAACTATGCCCAACTTTACTACCCTACATACACATGTCTCTTTATATTCCAATACATAGATATTCATATTTATAGAATGTGTATATAATGTTTAATGAAAACAATTATTAATGATTGTACCAATATTTACTCAGTGCATAAGAAATGATATTTTCTCTCACATTGGCTTAAAATTGTTAAATGAGAATTGTGTTTGTTTACAGTACTGATCATTGCTTAAAATAGCCGGTTGTGGGAAAGCGTGCCTTGCTGGCCCAAAAATGCAAAATGATACAAATCTGCTAGGCCGCTTACAAGTTACAGCGAGTGAAGAAAAAAAGGCACGACTTTGCGAATTATAGGCAAAGACAATATAACGACTAAGATGAGTAACGCCCATACATTTGCATGCGATGCAAAATTTCTAGCCTGGCTTCCTAAGCTGGCTTTAACGATTTCGCACGAGCGTTCGTTTAGACGCGCGAATGACAAAGTCGCGCCATACTGATGCTGGCACTGGCAGCGAAGTTAGTCTTCTGCCTTCAGCAAAGCTGGCTGATGGTGCTTTGCGTCGTTTCGTTTTCGAAGTACATTGAGCGAAAAGTTTTAAGCTTACGATCGACGCAAAGTATCCTTGCTTTTTCCGTTAAATGCATGATTTATTAAAATGATTTATTGTCCTAGATACTAACGATAAATTTTACAGGAAAATTTAAGAATTAAATAATTAATAACAAGGCACATCTTGTGCTATAATTATGTTAAGAAAATAGCACGCATAAGTTAATTTTACTTTTGTTTTTGGACAGTGTATGTTTGAGAGAAGTTCTTGTCTCAGCCAATGGCGTGCAAGCACCTTTGTTTGTATGCGTGAATTATGCATGCAGAAATACATTAAAATATGTATGTACATATGTCTTATTATTCACTGCTCTAGCTTTCGCTGGCAAGAAATTAATTTTCTTTTTAATTTCTTTAATTTAAATTAATATTATTGTTATTTTCCCAAGAAGAAGTAAAAGAGAACTTAGAAATACAAATCAAATATTTATTTGTATAAATAATTATGAATTTGGACCCAATATTTAATCAGCGGTGGCTTTGTACTTTATAATTTTAATAAAAAATAATTAAATAAAAAAAAAAACAATTAATAAAATGTATCTTTAAAACAACAAACTACCACATTTATTTTTTATTTTTTTTTACTTAAAAATAATAATAATTTAAATAATAATTTTATTTAAAGAAGTTATAAAAATATTTGTATCCACATTAAAATACTTTGTTTTCTACGGAGCCAACCTCAGTATAAAACATGCATTCGAATGTCAACACAAATTTGAGATACATAGTTCATGATCAGCGCTAGAAAACTAAGAAAATGGATTTCTGTGCAAGCCAGAGACTTTGCCGGAGCAGTGGATAGCAACACATTGAAATTTCCTGTTATGTTTTTACACGCATACAAACAAAATTGCTTACACGGCCCTCTTAGAGCCGAAGCTGTGGGTACATACTATTTTTAGTTTTTTCGCCCTCTGGGCTGTGAGAGCGCAATGATACATATTTCGTTTGCTTTCTCAATTTTCAAAAAATTAAGCTGCATAGTGGCACTAACCAAACAATATATGTTGTAGCATTTTGTTGTATGGTGTTACTCATCTTAGTGTTTATATTGTTTTTGTTAGCAGTGCTTAGAAACCACAACAATAAGTGCAACAGCGCATTGCAGAAGGTGCAAAAACTAAGATCATAAGCTGTAGCCCCAAACCACAGAGGGGATAGCAGCGACTTAATTTGTTGTTGTCTGTTTTTTTTCGTCGTTTGTTTTGATTATCGGTTGTTGTTGATTCTAATCGAACATTTTTGAAATTTTCTTCGAATTTTAGGTAAACACAGAATAAGAAGTATAAATTATTTGAGTGCAATAACTAACGATTCAATTTAAGTGCATTTATTTAGCGTCTCGATGCCGGAGTACCGACGTGTTGGCTTAACGACGTTTCTTCGATAACTAGTTTTACATTATTAATATTCTTAAGAACTAAATACAAAATATGAAAAAATTACAATTTGACAATTCATAAAAACATACAGCTTAGTCGTGGCCGGCAGGCCGACCAAGCTATATGTGCGATAGCGGATATTGCACAACAGTGGTATCCCATTACATCCGGCTGCAGCTGGCATGACGCTTTCAGTCGCCAGAATTGCGCGTGCAAGATTTAGCTAACTAGATTCATCAATGCGTATATTCCTTCGTTTAATTTTACCGTTAGGGTTAGACTCAGACACGGCGATGGCGAGGGGCTGATGGTCTGTCACGATGTTAAGATCTTACGTACAAATAATGACGCAGTTTGCCAAGGGCCCAGAGGATATCTAGTAGATCTGTTTCGTTTGTAGCTTAATTAATCTTTGAACTCTTCAGTGTCCTGGAGACCATTGTGAAGGGGTGCCCTTCTTGGGAGGGAACCACTCCTATACCATATCCCGAAGCGTCTGTCGTTAGATCAAACGGCTTCTTCTAATCAGGATATCGGAGCATGACATTCTCAGACGCCAGTATAATTCGAAGTTTTTGAAATGTGCTGCGCTGGAGATCAGAGAATTCGATCGGAATTTTTGTAGATCTATGTTTGCTGACTGACCCATTTTCGCCCTTTAAGATGTCTGAAATGGGTTTTGCTATTGCTGCAAAATCTTTTATGAAGCACCTGTAATAGCTAGCGAGTCCTAAAAATGATCTTACCTCGAAAACTGTCTTGGGCTCTGGGAATTCTTGTATGGCCTTTACTTTTTCTGGGTCGGTTGTGGCACCATTGCTAGTGACCACAAGTCCAAGGAAATGTACGCTTTTCTTAAAAAATTGGGACATTTCCCTGGACTCATGTTTGATTCATACAAACTTTTCAATACCCTATCAACGTGAGATTCTTCATCCTTTAAAAAAACAATGAAGTCATCTACATAGACATAGCACGATTTGCCGATTTGCTCTCCCAGATGTCGTCAATCGCTCTTTGTAAAATGCTGGCTGAGTTTTTAAGCCAAAGGAAAGTCGACGGAATTCGTACTTCCCTCCATTCAGTGAAAAAGAAGTTTTTTCTCTGTCAAGTTCTGAAAGCGTTATCTGATGGTAGCCAGATTTCAAGTCTACGGTCGAAAAGTACTTGGCTTTACTTAGGTTTCCCAAAATCATGGAAATATTGGGCATGGGTTACCTATCTGGAATGGTTCTTTCATTAAGTTTTCGAAAGTCCATTACGAGGCACATGTTTCGATTACCCAATTCATCCGTGCCCTTTTTATCAACAACCCAAATGGGGTTGTTATAGGGAGAAATGGATTTCTGAATAATACCATTCTTCAAAGATCTTGAATCTCTTTGTTCACAAATTAACCTGCACCCATGGGATACAGTACAACTTGGCATAGATGGGTTCCTCATGGGGGCTACTAAAGAAGTGTTGTAAGGCAGAGCTTCAGTAGCGTCTGCAAAGGTTTTTTTCCTACCCTGCAACATTTTTAATAATTTGTCTCTTATTGGGGGTGCGTCAGCGCAATTTACGTTACTGAAATTGGCTCTTGCACACTTATGGTTGTGATTGGTTACCGAACTTAAGGTGGCTAGTGATTAAACAAAGTTGAGCTCCGACTTGTGTTAACAGGTCGAGGGCTATGATCCCGTCGACTGTTAAAAGATCCGGGAGAAGAAAGAACGTTGCTTTCTGGCCAAATATTGATATATAACATTTCTGCGACATTTTGGTAGTGCCATGAATTGAATGGCTTATAAATGGTTTATCGACCGAGAGGACTCCTGTTTGCTCAGAATATGGGCGAATGTAGTTTTTCGCCGCGCCCATGTCGATGAGAATTTTCATCTGCGTCCCCGCTACTTCTCGCCTGATGAAAGGCAGAAAGGGCTTACCCCTAAAAAATTTATAGCGTCCGAATCTCCATCTGATTCATCAGCTATCTGCGCCTTAGCTGCCTTTCATACTCCCTAGGATCAACTTCTTGACTCTGAGTGGTATGATTCACTCACTGACGCCTCTGACCAGTTGATCGGTCAGAAGTGTTCGTTCGTTTATAAGCCTGAGGATTACTGGAGTTGACGTACGCCGGGGATTGTGACGGCATTAAGCACTTGGTCATTGAAGGATCAATTTCTATTGGTTCGGGTGCGTTGTTGTTATTTTGGACCCTACCACTACGTTGACTGGGCTGACTCTGTGCCTTGTGCGGTTTATTGAAATGGGGGTTTTTTGCACTGCCTGTAGGTTGGTATGTTCGATGTGCAGCTTTCTCCAGCTGCTGACCTTGCGTTTTCGCGTTTGGCTTGCGCTCTCTTTCTTCCTGGCTTCGCGCAAAATTAGCAGCGAAATCATATCTTTCATGGTTCGAGTCGACATCTTAAGCGAGAGCCAGAGCCGAATTCAAGTCTCTGGGTCTTGCCGCAAAAAGTACATCTGTTAAGCTGCGCTTTAGCCCTGATATGAATACCCACAACGCATCATCGCGGAACTGTTCACACAGGCCTTTTGCCATACTTGATTCGTATGACATGTTGACTTTATTAGTTTATAATGTCTTTTCAACCTCGTCATAGTATTGAAGCAAAGACAGGCCACCCTGCCTAAAAGTGCCTAACTCTTGCTCGATGACGTGTATTGGCCGCTTTTGCTATACGTGAAGTCTAAGCGATTTATTATAGCATGAAACCAGCATGAAACACAGCATCAGCGGAGCCCCTGATCTTGCTCCTAATTATGATCACTGGCTGATAATGACGAGAACTGCCATTATAAGGCTTAAATATTTTATATGCTGCCGTCGCCGCCAAGAAACGTAGGCTTCTTGTGCCCCTGTAAATTCATGCAGACATTTCACCGCATCCAGCGGCACATCGCAACGAACACTGTCTGTGATTTGTACTTCTTGGAAAACTTCTATACGAGAGGCAGTAATTGTCGTATTTACTACCTTTTTTGTTAACTCAGCAATTTGGCTTACTAACTTTCCCTTAAGGCCTTGTCACTTGCATTGAAAGCTCTCACGTTTGTGTTTCTTTGGAGATCGGACGTGAAAATTGCAGTCTCGTGTGTGTGTGCGCGTTATTGCACCGCTGGCAGCAGGCATAAACAAAGAAAGTGACAGTGACACTGAATAAAGCCCGCCCCAGGGCAATCTATGCAAATCCCGCTTATAGTGGGTAAACTATACGCAAGTGCTGCCTCTGGCAGCCGGAGTGTTATAAAAATTAATTATTTTTGCAACGAAAAATTACCGCGTGCAGTGCGAGTGAACAAGTTCTTGTAAAACTTAAGCTGCGCTCAGCTGATCGCAGATCAACTAAGTGATTGTGTGCACGAGTGCAGCAAAGCTTTTGAGAGAGAGCTTTTGCAAAAGCTCACTTGCAGCTGCACTGATAGTGCTGGCAAAACATTCCCTGCAGTGACAGTGCTGACACTAAAGTCACGGTTTGTGATGAATCACTTGTTACACTTGTTAATAAATAAGTTGTAAATAAGTGTGAAAAATACTTGATTTGTTTTTATTTCTATTATTTTTTCTCCCTGCTGAAAAAAAATAATAACAAAATAAAGAACAATGGCCACGAACAACCGACCTCAAAATGGAGAAGAAGCTCATTCGCCAATCTACCCGCTTCCGAACAGCTCAACAACCCCTTCTTTTAACGTGGGCACTAATGTCGGTTGCCTCGATGGAAGCAGGCCACTGGAAGATTTCTACCGGTACTACAACGACATGCTCGCCAGTAATGCAAACCGGAACGGCGCCTCCACCTCGCGGTCAGCCGGTACCCAGCAATGCTCGACTTGGCAACCGCAGCAGTATGATACTGTCAGCACAACGACAGCAACAACCACTACAACCACCGCGTCTTCCAGCAGCGGCTGCAGGACATCTGCCTCATTAGGTACACGCCACGCCGCTTTAGAGCCCATCGGGACCCGCCCCAAAGCCGCCAATCCGACCTCGCAGTCCACCCCGTCTGGCACCCAGAGTTCTTGTGCCACAAACCTCCCTCTGCCATCTATAAAGAACGTAGGTGCTACGCCAGCCTTTCAAGAGCCACTCGTAAATTGGCAAACGGATCCCCCAAAAAAACGGCGCGGGACTACATTGTTGGCCGAAGCCGTTAAAAAAGGGAAGCCAGTGAAAAGCCGCAACACTAGCCGCGCTGTAACTAAGCCCGCTACTCCCAGTACCGCTTCGACAAGTAGTAACAGATTTGCTCTCCTTGAGCCTCAGGACGACGCCTCTGTGATCGATGACGCCTCGGTGATCGATGACGATGAGATGGACACTGCCGACTTGGCGCCTCCAGCCCCAGACCAGCAGCAAGCAGCGAAGAAGATATCCAAGCCCAGGCCGATAACAGTCCCTGGTGTCAACGATATCGTTGCAATGGAGCAAACCATCGATCAGGCAGTGGGCCCAGACGCCTATGAGTTCAAGGTCTCTCCCTCCGGCTATCTAAGAATATATGCCAAAGATGCCGACACTCACAGAGCAATTGTCCGCAAACTCACTGAGGTGAGAGTGCAATTTACCCACTTCTGCCTAAAGGAAGACAGACCATACCGCGTTGTGGTTAAAAATCTGGCCGCTTCTACTCCCAGAAGTCAGATCGAAGCTGCCTTCACATCGCACGGCCACACTGTGACGAACTTGTACAACCCGGGCGCCAGACAGCCTACAAATGAAGCCAGTGCAGACTTCACCAACGACTCGCCAAGTCGCAACTTCTGGTTTGTCGATCTCAAGCAGGATAGTAACAACAGGGAAGCGCTGCGACTCAACAGGGTTGGCCGTCAACGGGTCACAATCGAGCTCCCGAGGAAGAACAAAAGCATCAGGCAATGTTATCGCTGTTATGAGTTCGACCACACTAAAAACTATTGCCTCAAACAGCCCAAATGCGGCAGGTGCGGTCAGCCCCATTGGACGAACTCGGAGCAGTGCCAGGCCAAAACGGTGGCAGACCTACGATGCTCAAACTGTGAGGGGAACCATGCTGCTTATTATAAAGGATGCAAAGCATACCAGCAGCGCTTGAATGCCAGACAACCGGCCATCAATGTTGCCCCCCCGTCACGACACAACCAACAGCAACCTGCACGGCGCATCAACTCGCAGTTTGTACCCTCCAGAATTGTGCAACAAGGCCTGTCGTATGCTGAGGCGTTGCAGGCAGGACGCAAGACTTACCAGCAACCCATGTGCACCAACCAGCCCACCGCTACAACAATGCAGCCACAATACCTACAGCATGGATCTCAGGGGCAAGACACGTCCCTCGGAAGCATCCTCCAAGGACTCCAGCAATCGATCGCAGCACTTAATGCCGCGGTCGCTACTATCCTAGTCAGCATCAAGGAACTGAAGGACGCGCAAGGTCCTCCACAGCTCGGTCTTACCACTCACCGCAAATAATGGCTGCCCAGATGCGCCTCGGATCGTGGAACGCTCGCAGCATCATACAAAATGCAAACGAGCTTAAACTATTTTTGAGAAAACATGAAATAGACATCATGCTCGTCTCAGAAACGCACCTACACGCTGGCCTGTACTTCGCCATGGAGGGATATGCTTGCTACCGTGCGGATCACCCAACAGGTCGAGCCAGAGGAGGGGCTGCTGTGCTTGTCAAGCAGGACTTGGTGCACTACCAACTACAACAGATGACCTCCAGCACCACACAGATGGCTGCTATTATGGTGGGGACTCCTTTGGGTGAAATACCCGTAGCTGCAACGTATCTACCACCAAATCTATCCTGGAGCCGAGCTGGATTCGATTCTCTCCTTGATCAGCTTGGTCATAAATTCATCGTTGGAGGCGACTTCAATGCCAAACACAGGCTGTGGGGAAGCTACAGAGCTGACAGCAGAGGCATTGCGCTGCATGAAGCGCTCACCAGCTGCTCAGCCCAGGTCTTGGCCACTGGGAGACCTACCCACTTCCCGTACAACAGGCGAAGTACCCCTTCGTGCATTGACTTCTTTATATACAAGGGCATCCCCAACAGCGTAATATCAGTTTGTGAAGAGTATGAGCTGTCATCTGACCATTTACCACTCATTGCAACGGTCTCTACGTCTGTTCAGAGGACCCCAAAAAAGCGAAGGCTTGTCACCCTTCAATCGGACATACAACGATTCAAAACTGAACTAAATGGCATGATAGATCTAAACATGCCGATCTTGACAGCCGAGGATGCCGACGTTGCAGTTCAAACCCTGCTGGATCAAGTACATACTGCGGCTGCCAACGCTGCGCCAGCACAAATGTACTCTACGCCTACAAGCCAATTTACAAGGACGCTTCCCCCCATCGTTGAGGGCCTTCTTTCCCTGAAAAAGCGACTGAGGAGGGAGTACGTCCGTACCCAGGACACCAGAATCGACAGGATTTATCGCCGTATCGCCAACAGGGTCAGGAAGGAGTTAACTTTACTGAGAAGAAAAGCCACAGACACCATGCTAGAGGAAGCAACGGCAGACGAGAGCTCCAAATTCGCGCTGTGGAAACTTACCAGTCGATACAAGCGGCAAGCTGCGCCAAAGTTTCCCATTCGACATCCCGATGGCACCTGGGCCAGATCGCCAATGGACAGAGCCGAAGCCTTCGCCTGCAACCTAGAGGAGCGCTTCAAGCCGTTCGAGACCGCATCGCATGGAAGGATACAGCGAGTCGCGCAAATACTGGAAGCGCCACTCCAAATGTCACTCCCTGTATCACCAATCACCTTCCAAGAAGTGAAGCAGGAGATAAAGAGCTTAAAAAGCAACAAAGCCCCTGGGGAAGATCGGTTGGACAACCATACAATTAAGCTTCTGCCATACAAGGCGGTACTTTTTCTCGTCGCCATTTTTAATGCAGCTCTTCGGCTAGGTTACTTTCCAGTGGCTTGGAAGAAGGCACATATCATCATGTTGCACAAGAGCGGAAAGCCACCTAATCAACTGGAATCCTATCGCCCCATCAGCCTCCTGCCTGCCTTTGGCAAGATTCTGGAAAGGTGCATTCTAAGAAGGATCCTGGATACCCCGGAAATAAAACGCCTAATCCCGAAGTTCCAGTTTGGGTTTCGACTCAAACACGGTACCCCTGAGCAACTCCATCGGGTCACAAACTTTATTTTGGACGGATTTCACAGGAAAGAGTATGCGGTGGCAGCATACCTCGACATCCAACAAGCCTTCGACCGGGTGTGGCACGCAGGACTCCTCTCCAAGATAAAGGGCAAATTAAATCCGCAGCTCTTTAACATCATTGCAAGCTTCCTGAACGAGAGGACATTTCGAGTGGTACAGGATGGCATAGCCTCTCATACCAAACGCATAAGAGCGGGCGTTCCACAAGGTAGCGTTTTGGGTCCCACACTATACAGCCTCTTCACGCACGATATGCCCACGGCAAGTGAAATGGCCCTTGCCAGTCGGCAGGATCTCCTGGTGGCTACGTTTGCTGATGACACGGCAATCCTTGCCAAGAATAATTGCGTGTACGAAGCAACGGACTTACTGCAGGAATATCTGAAGCGCTTCGAAAACTGGGCTTGCAGGTGGAATATCTCAGTGAACCCTCAAAAATGTGCCACAATCACTCACACCCTGCGCCAGGACTCCAGCCCCGGACTTTTTCTCCATGGCGAGCTCTTAGAGCAGGTGCGTGACCATAAATACCTAGGGATCACACTCGACACCCGACTTACGTTCAAAAAACACGTCACCGAGGTTACCAACAGCTTGAAAAGCAAAATCAGGCGTCTGCGCTGGCTGCTAAACCCAAATAACAAACTCTCGCTCCGAAACAAGGTACTTATCTATAAAGTAATCCTTGCCCCTGCGTGGCGATATGGGCTCCAGGTTTACGGAATTGCCGCGAAGACGCACCTAGACAAACTTCGTATCATCCAGGCTAAGACCTTGCGAACAATCTCTGGAGCCGAATGGTATATTCGCACACGAGACATCGCAAAGGACCTTAAGGTTCCTATGGTAGGAGACGTTATGAATAATCAAGCAACAAGCTACTTATTTAAGCTCCGCAACCACCCTAACGTCCTGGCAAGGAACCTGCTAAGGAGGCGAAGAAGAAGGAGGCTTAAAAAGTCATATCCAATAGACCTGGCCAAACGCCGCCTTTAATGAAGCTAAATAACATGTACATAAACACACACTATGTAAATATTTAATCTAAGCTATCATTAATCAAAACACACGCTGATAAAAGTTGCTAAGCAAGAGTAACAGAAGATTAGCCGTAAATAAAAGAATTTAAACCAAAAAAAAAAAAAAAAAAAAAAAAAAAAAAAAATTGAAAGCTTCTGCCTGCGGTTGAAACGCAGCTGAGACCGCCAACTCTACTAAAGTTGTAACCGCCCATGTTTGGGTTTTTTTTAAATCAAAACTGGGATTCTACGAAGGTTATTATCTGAACCCTCTGAATTTGAATTTCCTGGTTTGGGTTCCCTATATTTTTGCAATGCCTTATTCATGGATCGCTGTGTAACACAATCAAACCACCAATCAACCGGAAAATCAACAAAATTATTAAGAAGTTAGCAAAACAAAATGGCAAACATAACACAATATTCTTATATTCAGATTTATTGTTATTACGGTACGAGAGTTCACGCAAACGTAAATATGATTGTTTTTGAGCAACTCACTTACATTGTTTTCGTTGGGGACTCCTGCGGCCTCGTTGAACAAAAAATTAATTATTGTGCTTTAACACACGCTTTAACACACTGACCAAATTGGCGTAGGTCAAAAGAGCGAAAACACACTGACCGATTTGATGCCGGTAACAAACACTTCTCTTTTCATTTGTAGAACCAAGGCTGACTTTATATTGTATTAATTAATCAGGCTTTTTGTTTAGGGCTCTTCACTTAGTTGGGCGCCAATTATGTATTCTTTGAGTGCAATAACTAACGATTTAATTTAAGTGCATTTATTTAAGGGCTCGGTGCCGGATAACTAGTATTACATTATTCAAATTCTTAAGAACTTAATACAAAATATGAAAAAATGACAATTTGACAATTCACTAAAACATACAGCTAAGTCGTGACCGGCAAACCAACCAAGCATATGTGCGATAATGGATATTGCATAACAGAGGTATCATCCGGCTGCAGCGGGCATGCTGACATGACGCTTTCAGTCGCCAGCATTGCGCGTGCAAGGGTTAGTTACCTTATACAACCGAGTGCATATTATATATATATTATGTTTTTTAGAAGATTGATGCGCATTAATTTGCCAGGCGGTGTCCTTCTTCATTATGGCGATAGCTATAAAATTAAAGATACTTGACCTGTGTATAAGATTCACGAAGCTACATGTTAGGGTTGGTGACTCTAGCTTAAAAAAGTAGGGTTGCTCAAAACAGGATGTCGATATTGGTGTTATCGATCGAGCATTAGAAACTCTTATAACCTCAATTCATCTTAATCCGACTTAGACAATTGAGCAAGAAGTGATAATTGCAAAAAGTGTAGTAAGCCATTTAATTATAAAAGTAATATAGAGGTCGTAATTTAATAGGGTGAAAAATTACATGCTAGTCATATTTATCGATAGAAGCTCAAAAACAAAATCAAAAAATTAGAATAATTTTCTTGGCTTTTGTATCGAGTCGAGCGACGACTTACTCTGTTCGCATTGGTGTTTCTTTAGGTGTTGACTATCCCCCTAAAGTTGGCGATAACCGTGGTACTGAAGTCAACACTTCTTGATTTAGTGAACTATAATTACTGAAGCTATCATTTTCATTAAGTTTGCCCTGTCTTTGCCGGTAGGTAAATCTGCTCCAATGCTGAACTCTCTTAGTCTCTGGTCTGCTATCGTATCAGCAGGCGGTGAATTTCTAATTTTGTTTGCTGGTGCTTACTGCTGTTTATTAAGGTGTGTTTTCTGGATTCTCTCTGTCTTTCTCCCTCTTTTAACCCTGTGCCTTGGATCTGGTTGATACATATGTATGTCTTTTGTAGAATTTATTATTGTGTCGAATTTCATATTGAAGTTCGTCGAATCGATCAAACAATCTCTCCTCGTATCCACTGATCCATTCACGGGTTTCCAGAAATGAAGTAAACTACATCTATAATCTCGAATTAGCGCTAAGTATGTAGAGGAGGCCGTCGTGCCAGGAAGTCGTGCGAGGAAGACTTCAACGCAGTATTCCTTCTTTTCATATGCCTCCAGTACATGGTTGACTACCCGATGGAACTGTTCGGGGCAGCCATGAGACTTCCTGAAGCCGAATTAATGGTCCGGGATCAGGCGCGTGACCTCTCGAGCTCCATTAGTCGACTTAGAAGGAGTCGCTCAAAGAATTTGGAGAGCGTCGGCAGCAGGCTTATATGGCTGTAGGATTCTAGCTCAGTAAGCGGTTTACCGGGTTTGGCGATCATGATGATTTTCGCTCGTTTCCACTGCTTTGGGAAGTGAACAAGCCTGAGCATTAAGTTGAAAATCAATGCGAGCGCCATGATGCCTTTGCGTGGGAGTGCTTTGGCCGCTCTGCTATCAATTTTATCATCATTTTGTTCAGCTCGAGCGTTTTTAGGTGGGCGCCGATTTCAGCAGGGAAGATGCTCCTTATTGGAAGAGCCATCTGCAGTGGCGCTTCGAGTGATTCAGTCACTTTGCGGCACTGTGCAATATCTACGAATTGGAATGGCGTGAAGGTCTCCTCCAGATGGATAGCAAACGCATTGGCCTTTTCCTTGATCCTTGATCGGAGAGGTAAAAATTGCTTGCCTTTTAATACTTCTGGTGAGTTTCCACACTGCGAAGGTGCTGTTGCCGTCAAGCCCTCGATGCCATCGGTCTCAATGGCAGAGAAGAGCGTTCTCCCTCGGGGGCCCGTGGCATTCCAGTCACCCCCTGCCAGGAATTTTGGGCCGAGCTGATCGAATATGGTGTGAAAGTGTGCTTCCCTCACTCTCAATGCCGGAGGGCAGTATACAGAGGCGAGGTTGAAGTCGCCTCTGCCGGATCCGAGTCGGGTAACGGCGGTTTGCATTTGCCCGTGGCAGGACGACTCAAGTGGGTGGTGGGACAAGGATGACCTGATCAATATTGCTGCTCCTCCATGTTGGCTGTTGTCTGGGTGGTTGACGGTGTGGAGTGTGTAGCCTAGTACTCTAAGGGTGATGCTGGAGCAGAAATGAATCTCCTTGAGCAGACATACATCGATGTGGCCCGATGAACAGTTGTTGCAAGCTGAGCTCGAGGGCTGAGTTGGGACTGTTGGGATTGTTGGCCGGGAGCGAAGCTGCGGGCTGGAGAGGCTGTCGGGGGCGACGATCCCTGGAGCGGCTTGCATCTCTGCCATTTGCCTTGTGCTGGTGTTTTTGTTGGAATGCTTACTGCAGGTATTTTTTGCAGCCCTTGAAGTTGGCTACGTGTGATTCGCCACAGTGGTAGCAGCAGCGATCCTCGTCATTTCCAAGTGAGCACTTGCTTGTGGGATGGTTGTCCCCACACTCCATCCACACATAATGTATCGAGCAGTAAGACTTGCTGTGGTCGTATTCTTGGCATCTGTTGCACTGGACTGGGCCCGACGTCTTGCGAGGCTTCTCCCACGATACTTTGTGTCTGCATAACACATTAATTGTCTTGTCCGCCTTTCTCAGGTCAACAAATTTCATGTTGAGTGATTCCTTGTTGACTCTTCTACGCGGGGTATAAATGCGGACAACTTGGTGTTCCTTGTCTGCTAGTTACGCAGAAATGTCGTCGGATGAGAGCTCGTGGTGAATGTTTCTTAACACTATGCGGTATGGCCGGTCCACTGTTAGTTGGTTGTGATGGAACATGCAGCCATTCTCGCTAATGTGCCTTGCAACGCTCGGTAGGCGTCTGAGTTGCGGCACTGAACTAGGAAGTCATCAGAGTTGAGCACTCTTACGGTGTAGGTGTCCGCTCCTAGGATGCTGTCAAGTTCCTTGCAGAACGTGCCGAAGCTAACGATATCTGGCACCGTAATTATACGCATCTTGGACGAGGGGCGCTCATTGAGGGACGCCGACTGGGTGGGTTGCGGGGCGCGCTTTTGATTTGCCATTTTCTGCCTGCTGGCCCTTGCGCGTGCTGCGTGCAAGGTGGATGGCCTATCGTCCCGGTCTTCATCATTAGCGTCTTTGTTGTTGGCAGTATTCCCTACCTGTATGTCGCTTGGACGGGGTAGCAGGTCTCTAGGAGCTGATGCCGTGTGCGAGGGACGGCGTTACCGTGGTCGTGCCTAGGGAGCAGGTAGTTGTCGTAATGCAGGACGTATTGGGCAGAGTAGTACCCCCGCACAGTGTGATATATGCCGGTAGAACATTTTCCCCAGGGTTATAAATGGGAGAGGCAGGATAGTCTTGGTAGGTTGATTTGGGCTGTTGGACGCCATTGGCTTGATAATTTACTTTTTATTTTTAGTTAGTGCACTTAGTTACAAAAATCGGCAGTCACTTTCGTGAACGAAGAGCGAAACGGTGACTGGAAAGTGTCAGCATTGTCACGGTCAGTGACTGACTTGCAAGCACTGGCTTTGCTCCTATTGGCTAGTGCTTTGCTTGTGTTGGAGAGTATTGGCAAAAGCTCTCTCTCAAAAGCTCTGCTCACTCACACACAAACACTAGGGCTGAGCTTAGGCGATCAGCTGAGCGCAGTTTGAGCTTAGCTAACGATTTCCCTCTTACGCTCGCACGCCGTTTTACTTTCGTAGAATAGACACTTATTTTGTAATTTAATTGTTTACACTTGGCACTTTGGCTGCTAGAGGCACCACTTATAGTTTTTTGCGCTCTACAGGCGCGATTTGCTCGTAAAGCCCTGCAGTTAGTGTCACTGTCACTGTAATTGTTCGCTTTTTGCCTGTGATGAACTGATACACACGCACGGGAGAGCACAAAAAACACGACCAATCTCCGCAGAAGTTCAAGGCGACTTGATTTGATAATTTACAGTAGGTTTATAGTTGCAAGTGATTCGTTATCATCCTATTTTTTTCGTTACCGCACATGTAGATACTTATTCTCAGTAGTCAGCTGGTTCGTAGAAGCCCCCAGCAATTTTTACTTCGATCTCTTTGGCATAAACAATACGCAGAGCAGCGCCAATGGTACATGTAAGTCAGTAGGTTTTACGTAAGCACTTGCCATGTTGGCTTAATCTCACGGTATTTGTAAATACTACGAGCAGAAACAATGCGCCTCCAGGATCCTGTCCTTGCTTGAACAGAGTCCCTTCAGTATCAATTGAATGTATGCTGTGCGAAAGCAATACATTCCCTCATTGGTGGGAGGTGCGACCGATCTAAAACCTCAAAAAAGCAATGTTTTGGTTGAAACGCAACTCCACATCGAGCAAAGCTTTACTCCTGGGCTCCTGGCTACCCATGGCACCAAATTTACTTACGGTTTTCGTCGACTGCCGTAGCATTCTACTACCCAGTTTAGTTTTCCTCCAGACAAAGAATGGGTCATCTTATTTCGCCGTTCGTATTAGCTGGTTGTCCAAATCAATTTTAGACAATGACTAATCATTTACGAAATACGCAACATGCCCTTCTACATCGGTCCATGGAATCCCACCGCCAATGGTACAGAACGTCTATATTTGTTTAACGTGGCGTGTACCCCGTAGGGGTTTACTACCACGGTACTCGAAAATACAGCGAGCCGAAACAAAGCGTCGGACTAGCGCCCCTCCGAGACACTGCATGTGCAGTGTCCCTTCGGTACCAAATTGAATGCATGCTTGTCGAACATGACATTCCCCCTTGGTGGGAGGCGAGGTCTATCTAAACCTCTGCTGGTCTATGGGTACAGCACCCGGTTGACACGCAACTCCACGCCGAGTGAAAACTCTTCCCGCATTTGGGTATTAAACACACGACCACCACGATACTCCCCGAAAGGCCGCACCAACTAGGACGGAACAAGTTCCGTGGGCTCCTGGTTACCCGTCGTACCAAATTACAGCTTTGGTCGGCTGTTCGTAGCAATTGCCACTCCCCAGTTTTGTTGACGACAAACACGGAATGGGTCGTCCATTGGTCGACTCACCCCAAATTGGGGCTTGTCTTCCAGATTAAGCTCTGGTGGGCTTCGTTACACAGTCCATGCCACTCCCAGTTTTGGCTAACGTCAGCCCGGCACTGGTCGGCCCTGTGTGGCTGCACTTCACTCCATCCCTCGCCGTCGTCTAGCAAACACCGCCCGCGCAAACATCTCCAGGAGTCGCAGCCGCTCTGGTGTCTGCAGAATCCGGGAAAATTCCCAACGGGTATCTTCTCTCCTGACACCAAGTCCGTCGAGGTCTCGCAGATCTGCATAGAGTGGGCACGCAACTAGCACGTGCTGCCAGTCTTCGTGCTCTGCACCGCATTGACATGCGGGCGTTGCACTCAGACTTCTCTGATGCAGGAATGCATTTAGCGACCCGTGGCCCGTCAGCAAGAATCCGGCGTGAAGACCGAATCCAAAGTCTCCCCGGCTGTAGACGAAGCATGCGTCCGGGATAAACTGATGAGTCGGTCGACCGTGCTCATCACTATCCCACCTCCGTTGCCACTCAGAGCACATGCTTTCGTCCAGCAACGCCTTCACCTGCACCTGATCTAGATTTGCCACATCTAGACAGAACAGCCAGTCACTATCCTCCAGCGGGTGGGCACGCTTGACCTTGAATCTGATTGCCAATTGCTTGGCAACCAAATCCAACGGTGGAGCTCCAGCAAGCACCTGCAGTGCCACGGTGGACACTGTACGGCATACCGGCAGGCATCCTAAGAGCATGACTTTTTGGCAGGAGATGAGGCGCCTCCTGGCCCCCGACTCTCCCCTGACCGCGGAAAACCATACCGAGGCACCAAACAGTGCACAAGGCACCATGAGCCCGGCATATACAGTACGTCTGGCTCGGGGACTGAGGCCCCAGTCAACCAGTAGAACGCGACTTAATTCTCCGACGACTCCAGTCAGCTTAACCCGCAATCCTGCGATATGCGGCTGAAAATTCAACCGTTCACCGACTGTGATGCCAAGGTACCGGTACTTGACGACGTATGGTAGGCTTGCTCCTGCAAACCGTACCACGGGCGGCCTGGAAACAGCAAAACGCCCCTTCAGCATCATCATTGCCGTCTTGCTGGTTGAGATCGATACTCCGACCTCGGCTCCCCAAGCTCCCACGACGGACGTCAGAGCAGCTGCTCGACGCTCCAGTTCGGCTCTCGACCTTCCCTCGACAGGAACCAGCAGGTCATCGGCATATGCACTAAATGTGCACAACGACTCCAGGCGTTGGAGCAGGACATCCATCATAGTGTTCCAGATGAACGGCCCACTAATGGATCCCTGGGGACACCCTCGTGTGACCTCCACCTCGACTTCGCCACATCTGCTGGTCATCCTGGCTTTCCTGCCACAGAAGAAGCTTCTCCACAAGCTAGCTTCCTTGCATCCCGCATCGATCAAGCGGCGCATCGCAGCGCTCCACTCGATGTTGTCAAAGGCGCCCTTAAAGTCCACGAAAAGACCAAGTACGTATACCGCCTGGCTGGCGGCAACGCTGGTCATTACGTGCTTCCAGGCGTCCTCGACACAGCGTCCAGGTCGAAAGCCAAATTGCCGTCTATTTCATCAGGAAGCACCTCCTTCATTCGATCCACCATGATTCCCTCAAGCACTTTGCCAAACACTGGCAACAGGCAGATGCCCCGATAGGACGCTGGATCGCTCCTATCCTTGGCGGGGCTCTTGAGGAGCGCAACCACACGCGGGCTCTTCCACTCAAGGGGAATACAACGCTGTCAGGTGCTCAGGGATGGCACGCCATACCGCCTTGCAGATCCCACCTGTAATGCCGTCAAGCCCGGGAGAGCGCCTGCTCTTCAACCGAGCGACACATACTCCAACCTCGAAAGCTTCGAGCGCTGGAGCAGCTTCGTCCGGAATGACGATGTCTTCACTCGACTCCGCAGCTGGAAAAAAGCTGTGGAGGAGGAGACTCGCGCAGTCGTGCCATGTTACGACCTGCCCGCCATCCGAACGAAGGCACCTCAAATCGGTAGACCGCTTTCGTCCCCGGCATATCCGGTAGACGTGCCCCAACGGATCATCTCTGTGGTCTCCAACGAAGCGTCGCCAGTTTTCCTCCTTCGTCTTCAGGATGAGCGTCTTGAACTCGCGGACGGCTGTCCGCAGATGAGCTGCAAGATACAGCGCAGATTCGTGGCCTCTGCGCAATGCATCCTGGAGCCTCCGCCTCAGTCTCCTGACCTCACGGCGTTTGGTACTTAGTTCGGCAGTCCACCATTTAACTTTTCCCTGGGCTCTCGACGGTCTTTGTCCTAACACTCTGTCGCACACAGACTGTACGGCAAGGCGTAGGGCAGACACCGCGGAATCTAACGGCAACGTCCTAATGTTCTCCTGGGAAAGGTGCTCCTCGATTTCCTCTACCAGCTTCAAATCGAACAATCGCCAATTAGCATCCGCGAGCATAGCTCTCAACTGCATTTGCTGGGGATGGCGAAATCGCAACAGTAATCATGTTGTGGTCGCTCAAATCCTACTCGTCCACACTCCAGTCATACGCGGCCCACGTAGACGCTGCTTCGTTGACGATTGTTACGTCGATATCGCTCTGTCCTCTTCGATTATCGAACGTGTACACCTCGCTGACTTGATTTAGCACGTTGGCACGACTTCCGAGTATCCACTCATCTAGCTGTTCGCCTCTTCCGTAGTTCAGCTGGCCACGAAAGAATTCGTGCCGTTTGCTTAACCACAGGGGAGACACAGCGTTTCCGTCCAGGCTAAAGATGACCGGTGTACTGCTCGCCAGTAGCAGTATGGCATCCATATAGCTCAATATCCTTATCAAGTCAGCATGAGCATGGCAGTATATGGAGGTCAAGTAAACTGTGCCATGTTTACATGTGACCCTCACACATACTCCAGCCTCGGTGGTCAGCGACTCCACTGGTAGGCAGATGGCAGATGGGTCGTCGATGATGACAGCTGCGCTCTTTTCCGGTCCTCGACAGTGTGGCTTCCGAAAACGCGCATCCCGGCTGGGAAGCCCGTAATCCTTCCAGCTATGTCCACATAGGGCTCCTGCAGCAGTGCAAAGGAGTGGCCGTGGTCACGCATACGTACACCGATATCAATGCACGCAGCGCGGCCCCAGCCACGGTTGGCTTGAATGAAGCTAAACATTAATGTTTAGCTTGCACCCTCGCCAACACTGCGCCATATATCGGGCAAGACCTCGAAAGCATATCATGCCCCGAGGGTAGCCCCTTGAAGCGGCAGTTCCGGCAGTCCACCGGATTTGCGCACTTCGCTGCGATATGCCCCATCTGCCCACACTGTCGGCATACGTTCTGCTTGAGGCGGCACTCTGACACCTTGTGGTCGAAGCCGACACACCTATGGCAAGCATAGGTGTGGACGAGGGACCGGCATCGGTACGAAAACCACTTTATATAGACCCGTCCGGTCTTTTCAAAAGTCGCCAAGACCCTCTCGTCAACTTCTAGCGTCAGATTAACACTGGCGCCATCAGTGACGGACCACGGCTTCGACTCAAGGTGTATCGCCTTGTTGAAAGCCGCTGCTGTCATCTCCTCCTTGAAATTGTTTAGGTACAGCTCCTCCATAAACACCTCGGACAGGATCTTCGTGTCCACATCGTACACCGTAATCTTCGGCTTCAACCCCTTGTTCGGCTGGATGTTGAGACCAACCTCCGCAAACTTGCTGTTTGCCACCACGTTGTTAAGCTCTCCCTTCGACGGTGTGCGGATAACAGCACCACCTCGCTTGAGCTCACGCACCTCATGGACACGCACTCCAAGGCTGGGTGCGACCTCCTCCATGATCCGCTTGGCAACGGTTTTACCGGACTCGCTTGGGTCCCTACTCGTGACCACTGCGGACCACGTCTCAACTGGCTTGTTGATCCGTGGGGCGGCGATCGGCACTCCTGGGACGGGGACAGCGGTACGGGCAGCATGGGTAGCAGCATGGTGGGCAACGTGGTTGGCAGCAGCTGGGGTGGGGGCGGCGAGCTGCGCTCCGGGCAGCATGCTTGAGAGCGTAGCCTCGGGGGCGACACCCACCAGGGCAACGCGGGTCGCGTCTGCAGCAGCCGAGAGCTCCGCGATGATCGCGCCTGTCCACTCGGCCACTATCCTCCATGCTGGGACCTGCGCAATGATGGGGGCGGCAGCGGCAGCGGCTCCAGTGTTTTCGTTTGCGGCAGCGGCTCTCTTTGCGGTGGCCCTAGTGGCAGTCCTGGCAAACTCATCTGCGCTTTCGCAGGGGGGGAAATCGTGCTACGGCCCCTCCCTCTCCTCACCTTCCTCCTTCCATCGGCGGCGACGCTGGCAACCGACTCAGCACTTGACCCAGTGCCGGTCACGCTTCTGGCGTCCATCATCGTGGCGCCCTCCATCGGCAACTCCACGCGATAACCCGGACACGAACCGTGTACCTAAGTCCCGAAACGCACTGCTTTGCACTTTCCGCTGCTTTGCACTGGCTCCAAACTGCTTGACAAGCAGTCGACTGTTTTAGCACTGCTTTGCACTGCTCCGCAAACCGGCTTTGGCACAAGCAGTTTTATTGCTTTTTACCGCAATATTTACCGCTATGTTTTTATGGCTTTGTTTACGCCGAAGTGAACACCTGCACTTTATTTTAGCTTCGAACACAAAAAACACCGCGACACGTCTGCTCGCGACGAACGTCTGGAACAAACGCCAATGGTACAGCTGGTCGAGCTACAGAGTCAAATATCGAATCGAATTTTGTTAGTAGTTGCTGTAGGTGTGCTATCTTACTCTTAGCCATTCCCGCCGCTTGTATTTCTATTGTTTTCACCACAATAACTTTTGTCGGGAGCATGTCAAGATCTATGCAGTTGGTGTTCAAAGTATCTTCTGTAAAGATTCCAATAAAATCTGTTTCTTTCCTTTTACTACATAATGATTTAGCTTACGTGTAGTCTTTCCGTCTTTTCATTCATTATGCTGCACGTAGCATTTGTGTATATTTGCATTGCTATTTGTATTCCATCAATCTTCATTGTTAAGATTTTTCTACCCACTGACTTGATGTCATTGATATTAGCACTAACCAAACAACATAAAAAAGTTATATATATATTTGCATCGACTTAAAAATACATATTTTCTACGTAGTCAATCTCAGTACAAAACATGCATTCGAATGTCAACACAAATTTAAGATACATAGTTAATGATCAGCGCTAGAAAACTAAGAAAATTGATTTATGTGCAAGCCAGAGACTTTGCCAGAGCAGTATTGCACTGTTATGTATGTATATTCACTCGCATACAAACAAAATTGCTTGCACGGCCCTCATAGAGCTTTTTCGCTCTCTCAGCTGTGAGATGCGTTCTCAATTATCAAAATATCAAGCTGCATAGTAGCATTTTGTTATATGGCGTTACATATCTAAGTGTTTACATATATAGTCTTTGGTATTAGATTATTGTATGTATAAATTGTATCTCCGGGTCGTCAGAATCTGTTGACTCGGGGATCATTCTCATATTGGTCTTAATTACCTTGCTTATATGCCCTACTTTATCACACAGGTCGCATTTTTCTTTTTCGAATTAGAAATCTCTAAGCAAATGTTGGGCTCCACATCCATAGTATTTGCTTCCTTGCTTCAATCCGCTTGAAGACTTCTTCATTTGTTCTGTTAGCATTCTGTCTAGAAGCGAGTCGTACTTACAAAATTATGCTGAATATTTCAAGCGTGGATCAAACGCTGCTAGTGACTCCTCTGTTTCCTGGCGGAGTTTGCGGAATTTGAAACTTTCTACGTAAATGTCTCGTTTGGCATAGAAATGATTAACTATCACTTCCTTAATCACGCTGAATTAAGGTGTTTCTGGTTGCCAAGGACTTATCAGGAAACGAAGCGCTGTATTCCGTTAAGCTCCTATATGCACCCTTGCATAATGGTGGTGGTCAGCATCAGGAATTTTACATAATTGCTGTACCCATTCGAATATTTGGAAGTAGTCTTGCATCTAAAGTCTTCTCCGCCCCAGAAGCTTGGCCTTGAAAACGGCGGTACTTTCGTAGAACTTGCTGCCCTAACTGTATTTTGACCCGCTTGTTACACTACTGACTGTATTTCGATGACGTCTTGTAAATGGTCATTTTGTGTTCTTAATTCATCTTTATTCAATTTCATTTACTTCACAATTACTGAAGTAAGCTACTTAATAATAAAAGTAATATAAACATCGTTATTCAATACGGCGATAGCTTACATTCTAAGAACTTATATTTGTCGATAGAAGATTAAATTAATTCAAACTTAACAGAACAAACGCGTACTGCGCGAGCACCAGGAGGACCTTCGTTTTAAATTTCAAGTCTCTAACTCTTATATGTTCTTTGACCCTTGCGTTAATACATACGGACAGACGGATATGGATAGATCTACTTGGCTATTGAAGTTGATCAAGAAAATTTATACTCTATAGGGTCGAAGATTCTTTCTTCTATCTGGACTACACATTTGCACAACCAATTTGCAAAACTTCTTATACCCTTTTACCCATTTTCAATGATTTAGAGCATGTTATTTTTCCAGATTTAAGTGCCAAATCTATATCTTTCGTTTATCAATTTCCAAAAACGCGAATACATACATTCAAAAAGTTTTTCTAAGCTTTACTTATTATCCTCGAAGGGTAGACTTTGCAAAAAGTGTAAAACACTTCTCAAATCAAAAAAAGATCTTTGAATCCGATCGGATGGTAACAAAAACTTTATGCAACCGTTTTTTGCGAATTCAGCTCTGTTGAGTGTAGAATTTCTTTAATCGCTGAAACGTTTATTTATTAAGTTTGTAGGGCTATAAGTAGGGAATTGAAAATAGTGCAAGAAAAGGAAAAAAGATCAAATTTAATTGTGAAACTTCACCCATCATATCTCTGACGTTCATTTATAGCAAGGAGAAGTGGATCTTCAGAAAAGTGTGAAACACCCTACAAATGATTGTGAACAAAGATCTTTGAAAATGATTTTGATGTCCTAAGGTAAGCAAAATGTTTTACACAGCCGTTTTTAGTGTTTCGTTAACTTGAGCTTTCTGGCTCTGAAGCTTGGACTGTGCGTTGATCAACAATCAATCATTCAGGGCAAACAGTTTTATATATAGAGCTATATGAGAAAGAAAGTTAGACTGCTTGTAACCGCAGCATGGTGCTGTGTACAGGGTGACAGTGGACTATAGGATAGTTTTAAGTTTACCTGTTTTTCAGTCGTATTTTGGAGAATTCTAAAGAGCACGGCCCGTGTGGGATGCATCTTAAGACATTGCTGGAACTGAGGTGTCTTTTTCACAGAGTAACGCTATGTTGTATATCTTTATCTCTCCCCCAATGCAGAGCCTATCACGGAGGTCATTGGCGGCCCCGAGCTACACATCAATAAAGGTTCCACTATTAACTTAACTTGCATCGTAAGATTTGCACCGGAACCACCTCCAACCGTCATCTGGTCGCACAATCGGCAGGTGAGTTTCAATCCTGAGTCATATCAAGTTCCACCTTGTTTCTGGAAAAAATGCACTACAACTTGGTATCATTAACAATTATGTATTTAAACAATTTAAACGCAAATTGAATGTGATACACAGCATGCACTTGGGATTTATGAAATGCTTATTATTCTGAATCATCACAGCTACTTCAACCTTTGGGCAATTTTATTCCATGCAACGTTGACTTATAAGTCTTTTTTCTTCCAATACTTGAGTGTCCTAAGAAGCTTCAAATTACACATGTGTAATTTATTTGTGTGAGTATCCTGTGCCCACTCAAAGAAAGCGGTCGGAGTATTATTCAAAGTCGTACTTGCCGGTAAGGAGCAAGAGGTTCACAAAATAAAATTGAAATGTATGGCAACAAGGACAACAAAATCGGTGTATTGGTTTAAATCTCTTAAATTATAGGAAGTAGAGCCACCAAATGGTACATGTAAATCTAGAATAGTATATACAAATCTATTATCTTTCATTTTATAGCTTTCGCCAACCCTCCGCAAGTCAATAATTGGAGATGCCCACAAATTATCGTCATAGTTAAGAAGTAATTTTTTGTTTTACGAGAATATATAACTGTCAGTGCTGGTATACGTGGCTCTATTGAATGAATTTGTTTAAAGTCAATGTACTCATACATAAGCGCGCTCACTCTCGGAGCGCCTAAAGTGCAAGATCAGCGATTAGCCGTCGTTCAACGGTCTCGCGCTGTCTTGGCCTGTTCAAGTGACATCATGTCACTTAGTTGCGCAGCACGGCACATATATATGTGCATCTTTATGTACATACATATATACGATCATATTTATGCTATGCGCTTGACTGTATGTATTTATAATTATTTAGACTTGCAACAAAGTGTTACAAGTTGAGTTATGTATGTATGTATATGTGTGTATGAGTACACTACATAACAATACTATAGCACAATAAGACCTACTGCTGAAAATTGTATCAGGATCGGTTAAGAAACACAGAAATTATTAACAAAATCGTGTGCTGACACATGTTTGCGGAAGCTATCGCAACTGAAAGAATTTGTGTTCACATGTACCCACACACATTCATGCCCTCTTTATTGAATTATATAAGCTGCGTTCCAATTGCGATTGTATTGTATTCAGTGTTGTGTGTAACAACCTGAGAAAGGAGTTTAAGCAACAGATAGCCGAGGTAATAGGCAAGCTTATAAGCACGCACATAATCTACCGGAGGTTTATTACTACTTAGCCTCGGTCAAATGTCAGCTATATATTTTTGGCTTATCATGTAGCCAGGCAGCCGCCGCCTATAAAATCTTCAAGCCCTTTAGTGACAGCTCTCGCCAGACAATGATTATTATTAGAAGAAAGATCAGTGGCCTGGCAGATGCAGTACTTGCTTCCTTCCATACAGCTATGTTTAATATTAAGAGAAGAAAATACTTAGCCTGTTGACTAAGAAAGTGAACATGTCTAACGACTTCCTTCTGGCAAGGGGGTAATTGTGAAATATTTAGAGGTTATGCTCTTCGTGTCTCAAGTCTAAAAAGAGCCCCCCTGATATGTTCTTCGCTAGACATCCACCCGAGTGGCCTTCGACACTCGCCCTGGCCCCAAAAGTTGTATCATATCACGCAAGGCACGCATTTGCGCCCAACTACACCAGAAACTTAGAAGAAAAGTCAAACAAGCCAGAATATGGACTACACAGAAAGCAAGGTAAGCCACAAGACCAGAATTGCGGGACCCAAAGTAATCAAAAGAAGGGTCTATTTTTTCACGCAGAGGGCACGTAACCCAGCGTAACCCCTATCGACAAACCGTTCAACGTGCATTCCATACACGCCTCTAACGGCATTAAGGAAAAGTGTTTGTTACCGATTCTCTACCATAGACGTACACACGGTAACTTTACCAAGATCGAAATCACGCACGCAAGCTCGTTGCCAGCCAAAAGATATATTTTTTTTAAATAACCTTTATGTTTCTTAACCGGTTTTTGATTCGATTTTCAGCATTGGATCTTATTGTACCATAGAATATTCGCGAATTCTTAAAATAACAATTGCACTAAATTTGTTTGTTGTTGAGCAATACAAATTGTAATTTTAACTTGATTAATAGCTATGTGGTGATAGCGGGGTGTTGGCGATTGCTGCAAATTAAAGATGCTTAACATATATATATTCTATTCTAGCTATATGCGAAGTTTTGTGACTCTAGCTCTTAAAAACTAGAGATTTGCTAAAAACCAGGATTTCAATATCGATTTTGATTGATTACTTGGAAACGCATAATTATCGATTATCGGAAACAAACTCGCACTGCGCGAAAACTAGGAGGACCTACAGCTAAAATTTCTTTAGCTCTTATAAGTTCTGATATCCTTGGTTCATACAAAAGGAGGAACGGACGGACATGGCTAGGCCGACTCGTCTGTTGATGCTGATCAAGAATATATATACTTTAAGGGTCGGAGATACTTCCTTTTGTATGTTACATAAATTTGCTCAAATACATTATACCTCTTTTACCCGTTTGCAGTAGGTTCAGGGTATAAAAATGACGAGCTTAGCAAGCGAAGCTGTGATCAACCACAAGGCTTCCGCATTTGCGCTCTTGTTTCTTTCACAGTCCACAACCGGATTGCGCCCTAAAGCCAGTAACGGGCATTCCAGTCGCCTCCCACTAAATATCTGCTTCCAGCCGAGTTGAGTATGACGTTGAAGTCTACAGTCGACGTCTGCTCATTTAGCCTGCAATAGACTGCTCCAAAGTCAACGCTACCAACATCAGTGGAGAATTTCACAGTCGAATATTGGCGTGTTTTTGTACTAGAGCCTCCAGCACTTATCCTGAAATGCCATTGGCATTCCAGATTAACATCTTCAGTGGTGCGTGTCAAAACCTGCTGTTGCATATCTGCCATCCTCTCGATAGCGCGGCTCATGTTCTTGATGGCTGAGGAAAGTCCTCCCCGTTTCCAGATGTCTGCTGTTGCTGCTCTTGCGCAGTCAGCCTCTTCTGTTGCTGTTCCCTCAGCAATCTATGTAGCCTAGCTTGCGCTGGTCCTTCTCGCTGGATAGCGCTGGGTACATTGTTCTCTTTGCTGAATGCAGCTTGTCCTCTTCAGGTGGCAGCGGCGTATGAAAGCCCTTCTACTTTTTCAGTGGGTGCTGTACGGGGGATGTCAACTGGTGTAGGCCCATGAACTTTATTGCTGCGGCCTCGGCTCGCTTGAGTCGATGGGAGATTTGTCAGTTAGGCGTGCTTTGGGGCTCCCGCACGCTTTGTAGATTCGGTGAACCACTCGCAGCCTTTATAGTTGGCAGGGTGGTTGAAACCGCAGTGGGCACATGTTGCTGGAACTGATTCGGGCCGTGTGTAATCGGCAGTGCGATGCATTTAACGCATTTGTATAGTTTTCTGTAGTATGTTGCTGTGTGCACGTACTCCTGACATCTATGGCATTGCACCACGTCCTGGTTTCTTCGAGCAGTCTCCACTTTGACCACCGCACATGCACAGTTTCCTGATGGTAAGACACTCCTTCTTGTTGGCCGCCGGTTTCAAGTTAATGAAGTGGGTATTCATGGGCTCCTTGGTGACATTGCTGTTCGGATTGTGCACATGGAGAGCGGTATGGGCCTGGCTCCGCAGGTCGTCGATGAGCTCTCGGTTGAGTGTGGAGTGGTGAAGGCCTTTAATGACTATGCGGTAGGGATTTTCCTTCTGCAGCTGGTATGAGTAGAATTGAATTTTTTGTTTTTCCAGTTTCTTTATGATGGGCCTGTATGTGGATTTGTAGGTTGGATTTGAGAGTCTGGTTGGATTTGATAGTTCAGGTCCACAACCTCAGATAGTATGAGCCACACGGCGTTGATGTCGTCGATGTCATTTAGGATGATGGGGTGTGGCTTCTTTCCTTCAGTGGGGGCATTGTTTTTGGACCTTTCTTCGGGCACGGAGGAGCTGGTGCTGGCCTGGGCGACGGCGTTGGGCTGGCTTCCGTCCCCAACCTGACGAGTCGCTGAGGCAGGCAAGTTCTCTTCTTGGGCTGAGCTTATCGGATGGCGCCAAGATAGCATATCTATTGGATGTATGTATTTGAACTGGATTGGTGTAAGTCTTGTTTTGTTTTCGCCGCGTGGCATGTGGGGACCTGCTGTCTAAGACTTTCCGCTTATCGTTTTTTTTTTTTTTTTCTGTGATTAAATCAGACGAGCCGCAGCTGCAGCAGGTGAATTGGGTTTGATGATATTTATTATATGCGCTAGGGTGTCAACGGAGCCTCTATTCATACTAGCACCAACATGTAGACTGCTGCTGGGATCGGAGACCAGTAAAGGGTAGGAAAGTGAAACTTAAGTACTTTTTGCAGACTGGGTGCATGTCAGCAAGGCAGCAAAGCCGACTAGTTCACTTAAAAAAAATTGCCTTGTCAGCAAGTAGTTATGTTTTATTTTCTGACGTTATTGTTTTTTCTTCTTTATGTTATTGGGTCACAATACTTGATGCGTTGCAATCTTTGTGCGGGATTGCAAAAGCCGCGCTTGGCCGTTTGGGCGTGCACCTGAATTTCAATTTTTGATTTTATTCCGCGAGTACGTCCGTTCACTTCGAACACCAAGAAGTGTATCGACTTAGAAATACTTAAAATAACTGAGGCGCAACTGATAAATTCGAACAATAGACAGATTAAAATAAATTCACAGACACAAGACCAAACAAAATTTTAAAATGCCCCAACAAAAAAATAATAGATACTGGTAACCTGTTTGCAGTCCGATTAGGAAGAAATAAGATGTTGATTACCGAGATTCATAATTTAATGTTCACTATCAGTCTATCAGTCTTAACCAGACATAATAAACCCGATCATTTAGTACCAGGAAAATTGGAAAATTCGAATTTTGGTTAATCTGTCCTTTGTCACTACCATTATAGAAGTAGCAACTGTTAAGGTTTTACAATCCAATGATGTAATGCCCTTTACTATTACTTTATTAATACCCTAAGATCAGGTTTTCCGGGTAGAAAGTCACTATATTTCCATTAGCGCACAACTGCAGGATGCTACCGCTACCGCATAACATCGTGGCTGAGTACTTATCTGAGATAGCCGCGGTCACAACCGCATCGCCATCTTCAATGGTACTAGTTTCGTAAACAGGGACAACATACAGAGTCGAGTCTCCGGAATAGTGGCGACCCCCAATTAAACATAACCAGCCACAGCGATATCCTGTGTCTACCATATCTACAACATCTGAACACCAGGAGTCTGGAGCTTATAAGGAAACTGAAGACTGGTATCGTTAGGGGTACTTCCCAGCACTAATAATCGGTGCTATCGGTAGGGGATTTATCTACTTCAAACGGTACTTAAGACGAACACAAGAGAAACGTAAGATCAGCGAACTGGTGGCGAGGATTCGCAACCCCGAAAACGCACCAAGGGGTGAATAGTTAACTGATGATGGCAGCAGTTAAGACCTCGTTGCGTAAGAGCTGACAAAACATAAACAACGGTCAGCATTGTGGTGGTCAGCGACAGCAAACGCTTTTATGGCAACCTGATGCCTTGCATGAGGCAAAAACTCAGTGTTCTCACTTTCAGCACTATCAGTCTTAAGAATAAGAATAAGAATAAGAATAAGAATATCAGCCGGTCGTGCCCAATAAATAACTTATACCTTACCCCTTATCGTCTGACGTTTGAGCCCGTCGGCCAACACTTACACCATCACTCGTTTGATCCCTTCATCGTCTGCTGCGCCCTTAGCTTAATACAAGCATTAAGAGGATACAGTTTATTTTATGTAATATTCAAGAAGCTACATGTCAAGTTTGTTGACTATAGCACTTATAACTTACGAGATTTGCTCAAATCTATATTTTGTAATCGATTTTATGGATTTTTTCTCGATTGGTCGGAAATGGGACAAGTTATCGCATATCGGAAACAAACACACGAGCACTAGCCTTCAACATTTACATGGCAGTAGTACGGCCTGTTCCCTGGTACGGATCGATCGTTTGGTGGCCAAAATTAAAATATTAAGTTTCTTATATATACGAGACTTCAAATAGCCGCCTGTGCACAAAAGCCCTGAAATCAGGCGCCGCCGCAGCTCGGAATATCGCAATCCTGAAATTATTACCAATTGCGCTTTGCATCATGTCCATTGTAGGTAGGTTAAAGCGCTTTAAGATTAAAAGCTGGCATCCTACAAACTACACGATCCCAGAACTGACTTCAAAAGGAATTATAAAACAAGCTTTCCCGTCAAAAGAAAAATGGGAGCAAGATTTGGTAGTCAACACTCGTGCGACAAGCCCATATTGCACTCAGAGAGTTTGAAGATACAACAGTTTTTCCATTTGCCAGTGCCTGCGACAGTATTCCAGGCTGAGATCTATGCAATATTTAAAGCCAACAAGCTCCTTACTGAACAGAAACTTACAGTTACAAAAGCATTAATTTACTCAGATCAAAATTCGTTACCCCAACGAATACCCATAACATTACCCACAACACATACTGGTATGCAATAACCATTATAGAAGCATCTCAGACAAAAGGAAGAAAAAACTTGCTTACTGCAATACCTTTCCATAAAAAAGAGAGATACCAGCCAAAGAACCGCAGAACTAACGAGACACTGAGCGGTAGGCACGCTTACCGAAAAGCTAGGAATCCCTCAAAACACAATATGCCGAAGCTGAACTTTTCTTTTTGCGTATCCATTTTTATACCCATGCAGAGGGTATTATAATTTTGTCGTGAAATGTGTAACGCATAGAAGGAGACATCTCCGACCCCTTAAAGTATATATATTCTTGATCAGCATCAACAGTCGAGTCGATATAGCCATGTCCGTCTGTCCGTCTGACCGTCTGTCCGGCTGTCTGTTTCTATGCAAACTAGTCTCTCAGTTTTAAAGCTATCTTAATGAAACTTTGCAGAAGTCCCTTTTTCTGTTGCACGCAGCACATATGTCAAAACCAGCTGGATCTGACTACTATATCATATAGCTGCCATAGGAAAGATCGGTCGAAAATTAAGTTTTTGTATGAAAAAACATTTTGTGTTTCAAGATATCTTGACCAAACCCGGCATTTATTAGTTTTACTAAGCTCCTCACATATATGCTAGATCCTATTAAGATCGGACCACTGTATCATATAGCTGCCATAGGAACGATCGGTCGAAAACTAGGTTTTTGATTAAAAGCCTTTTTTGTTTATCAAGATACTTTCACCAAGCTCGGCATTAACCATTTTCTCGGCATTAAAAGGTTGCAAGGGTATTAGATCTTCGGCGTGCCGAAGATAGCCTTTCTTCCTCGTTTTTTTTAAGTCTGTCGTGCGTTGACAGTTTTTAAATTTTTTCGTGGGAATTGAACAGGCTCTGTTTCATTAGTAGTTAGTTTGTGACGATGCTTAACAAGTCGTTGGGTTGAGGTGCCGGGAAGGGGTGCGAGTAGGTTAAGCAATTTGGCCTCATGAAAGGTCCACCACTCTCTGGAGCCTTCAGGTGGTGTTGCTGTTGTCCAGCAGGCCAATTGCTTCGTTGTTGTTGGGTACCGGGCCGGAATGTTAAAACAGCTCAAACCAAATGAAGATATAATGTAAACGTGCAGAGTGCAGCGATGTTTCTCACACGCACACTAAAATAATAGTTGCTCTTAATTTGTGTGAAGAGCACTGTTGTGCTTTGATCTTTTCGCTGCTCATCTTAGACAGCAGCGATAAGCCTCTTCGATAATTTGTAACCAGGAATTGTTCTCGAGCTCTGCAGTCAGACAGAAGCAATAAACGTGTAAAGAAGAAAGCTTGAGATTTTTCATTGCAAGCAAATTTCGGTATTTATTTAATTTTAATGAGCTTATCGTAGCTTACAAATTCAACTTAGCATAATTAAGTTAAAGCTAAGATAGTCTGAGAGGGAGAGCGTACTCATGCATATATAGTTTCATTAAAATATTAGTGCGCGTGCTGCTATGTATTTCTTGTAAATAGCGCTCCCGGGCTTCGCCCGATGCATGGTCAGCGCTTATGCTGTGCCGTGCATAAGACTGTGGCTGTCAAATGATCATATTACATTTGATCGAGTCATTGACTTGCGCTTATGTTTTGCTTAGGAAAAATTTAAGACTGGAATTTTAAAGCAGATGTGAGACCTCAAATACTTCGGAGTCATTCTCTTACATTTAAAAAGCATGTTCCCGAAGTAACCAACTATGCTAAAAACAAAGTCAGGAAATGACCTGTCTGCTCTATTCCAACAATGAACTCTCACTCCGAAACAATTCGATTATTTTCATTATTTTCAGGATGCACATCCTTAGCAAAGGAAGCTAGAACCTAGACTAGTCACAATAAAAAACAACATATAATTCAAAATACCTATACTAACTGTAAATACAATACTACTCAAACAAAAAACTATAGATAAGCTAAGTATGTTGTGTAGCACGAAAGTGTCCAGTAATTATTTTGACTCCAACCACGAGTAAAGTAATCAAATAACTTATTAATAATTTATGTAATTTTGTAGAAGCTAAATGTTAAATTTGGTCACTATAGTTTTTAAATCTTAGAGATTTGCTCAAAAAAGGATTCGATATCGCTTTTTATCGATTTTATCCAGATTTGACCGTTTGACCTAACGGCGGACGGTACTGCATCCTGCACAGGTGCAGTTCTCTCAGACAGACAGATATGGCTAGTTTGACCCGGATTGTGATGCTTATCAAGAATATATGCACTCAATAAGGTCGGAGATGCTTCCTTTAGCCTGTTGCAATCATTTGCACAAAATCATTATACACTAGAACATTAAACATATAATCGAAAAAATATCACACGAAATTGACATGTATACAGAAATAATTATGCAGTACACTATCTGCCACGGCGCTTGTCAATTAGTTTAGTTCTAGATGCTTGATATAATAATTGATCAAGTATAAGTTGATACAGTAAAGTGTTATTTGAAATAAAAACTAGTAAGAGATTCTAGTCGGCAGCTCCCGACTAGGGAATACCCTGCACCCTCTTATTCCAACACAAAATGCAGCAGGCGCTACGCGCTCGTTTGAAGTAATAAAGATTAATTTAAAAAAAGGTTCCCTTGACAGGGTTTGAACTCGCAACTGCGCGCATTATTTGCTGCTGTTTCTACTCAACAGCCACATCAGCAAAAAAAAAATAAAATAGTTTCCCCGGTAGGGCTCAAACTCACGACAGACATGAGCACTTGCCACTGCCTCTACTTAACAGCCACACCAATAATTGAGTCTTATTGAGAAAAAAAACCAAAACTGAGATGTGCACCCCAGCTTAAACCTTTACCTCACAAGTGTCGCCCGAGCCGAGACTTGAAGGCGTTAGGGGGCGTGGCACTAACGTAGCCTGAATACCCATTGAGGTGTCACATATCACTGGTAGAACTAGCAATTATCAGTAGGTGCAAAATCAGCTACAAGCACCATACATATATAGGGGAGGTGCTGTTTTCTTCCTGTGTGCCGGCGACCAAAGCTCACGTGCATGCAGAAATTTTACATAGAAGCAGACAAGCAAAATTTAAAGGACAGTCATTTAAGTTGTATGTCGAGAGGGCACGCGAGAGCGCTAGCAAACGCATAGACCCACACACTAACATGCGTATATACATACGAATGATGCTGGTGTCGAAGCATACAATAGGACGAATCTGATTCGCGCTCGACGAAAGCAGGAAGTCAGCGAACTTGTGGCGGCAAAATAGAGCTGATACGCAGCCAATATGAGAAATGACAAGAGAAAACGGTAACAAAGAAAAGGAAAAACAAGTAAGAGGTTCTAGTCGGAAGCTCCCGACTAGGGAATATCCTGAACCCTCTTATACCAACACCGAATGTAGCTCGTTTGAAATAGTAAAGATAAATTAAAAAAAAAAGTTGCATTGGCAGGTTCGAACTGCAACTCGCGTTGATCCCGACTGATCGCACTACTTGCCACTGCCTCTACTTAACAGCCACACTAATAATTGAATCTTATTGAGAAAAAACCAATTAAAATAGCAGCACAGAAAACAATCACAATTGTAATGCTGATAACAGAATTCGAAGACGTAAATGAATGTGTGTGTGCACATGTATACAGAAATTCTTGGGACTTGCGTGCGCAGTCACAATACCGAAAAACAAAATAAAAATCGATCTTTATGAAATTTTCTACACTATATCTTATTGTACCATAGAATATTTATGTATTCTCAAAAAGTCAAGTGCATTTAAATTATAACTTAAATTGGTTGGCAATACAAGTTGGGTTATTAACTTGATTTAAAGCTCTGTGGTAGTGGCGGGGAGATGGCAATAGGTATAAAATGAAAGATTCTTGATATAGATATAATATTCCAGAAGCAACGTATCAAGTTTAGTGACTCTAGTTCGTAATATTTACCCAATTTTCTCAAAAATTGTCGATATCGATTTTTATCGATTGCTTGGAAACGAAGTAAGTTATCGATTATCGGAAACAAACTCGATCTGCGTAGGGACTAGGAGGACCTACAGCTCAAATTTCAAGTCTCTAGCTATTATGGGTTCTGATATCCTTGCGTTCATACATATGGACGGACGTACGGACGGACAGACAGACGGACATGGATCGTCTCTCGGCTATTGATGCTGATCAAGGAAATATATACTTTATGGGGTCGGAGATACTACCTTCAGCCTGTTAAATACATTTACATTTTGCACAAAAATTGGGTTCAGGGTATAATAAAGACAGACCAGTTACAGTACATGGTTATACAAACAATGCGAGCGTTGTGAGACGGGTACGCATCTCAAATGCGGTGGGCTATTTGTGCGTCTGCTACGCAACTCCAACAAAAAAACAAACAATAAGAAAGAAAAAGAAATGTTAATCATAGTGGTGGAAAGTCGGGAGTTCCCGACTGGGGGATACCCTGAAGCCTCCTCTACCAACACCAAATGCAACTCTTGCTATGAGCTCGTTTGCTTCAGCAGTAATAAAAATAGATTAACAAAAAAAAAGTCCTCAATAGGACTCGAAGACTCTTTACAGAACGCACTACTTGCAACCGGATCTACTCAACAGCTATACCACCAATTCAATTTTGATAAATAAAAGAAAAAAACAAAGGAATTAAAACAGTAGCACAGTACACAAAAAAATCACAATTAAAATGCTGTTGATACATTTCAATAAAGTCGTGCATGACAGTGTGTATGTACATATATATAGCCAAAACACATTTTTTTTAATATCTTTTGTATGTCTTAACCAATCTTGATGAAATTTTCAACAGTAGATCTTATTATGCTATATAATATTTGTATGTTCTAAAAAAATTGCATAAAAATTGTGGCTTAAATCGGTGGGTAGTTGAAATATTTATTTATTTTCTTGGTTTATAGATGTGTTAATGCCAGGGTGGTAGCCATAGCTATAAAATGAAAGATACTACATATATACAAACTATTCTAGAAGCTTTATGTTTGGTGACTCTAGCTCTTATGACATATGAGGAGATTTGGTCAAAAAACTGGATTACAATATCGATCTTTATCGATTACTAAAAAAAAAAACAAGTTATCGATAATCGGAAACAAAATCGACCTGCGCGGCCGTTGAGTACGAGTCGACAATTCTCGCTGGCCGCATGATCTCAGAATGGGTGTCGGCAAGAAACGTATCCTGCTATCGGTCAGACGCATCCGGGTCGTTACCGTTGCAAGAGTGGAGAAACCAAATAGGATGATCATTCAGCACCGGGTATTTTTCCAGCGTGGACAAGCGTCAACGCCAACGAAGCCAGGAATTAGCGAACGCAGTGAAGGTCAGGGTAGCAAGTCGCATAAATAATGTGCCTCTGTCGATTATGTCGTCCATGTAAGACCAGCTGTGCGATAGGCCCAAGAATACGCTGCGGCAACAGCAAGCTGATTTTGGGGATGGTCGTGAGTCCGGAAATTAAGGACGCAGTTATAATCAGTTTCGGAGGGATAATCCCCGGAGTGCTATTGGCTAAGAACCGTAACAACCGTATCGGGAACGTATAGAGTCCCCGGCTGGGAAAAGGGAGAAAATGCAGGAGATGACGATGGTTAGTGAAGACGGGCATTCAGGGTCCGGTGGTGATTCTACACTCAGGAGCGCGAAGCTGGGGAAGACGAATCTTACTTGCTGCCCAATAAAAGCTATAGTAAGCGAAAGGGGCGTAGAGTGGAGCCATGCAGCTGGCGATTGCAATGCGACTAGCGTGGTTGGTGGGACTGTGAATGAGATATTCGAAAGGCGTAGGTCGTACCCTATATAGCTATCCATCGAATCATAATGAAAGAGAACGAATATCGGATTTACGAGGATTAAAGAATACTTGATCTGAAGCACGGATAGTGGTAGATAACTGACCCGTAGGCAGTATATACCCTAATGCTGGCCGGCAGTTGGTTGATACAAATCGCTACATTCCGCTTATGCCGCTTTTCAAAAGCCCTTGGACGTCGTAAGCTGGCCGAAGATTGAGCCTCATGCATTCGCGTATCTAGACGATATCATCGCACATGCCCAGAAAAGGGCAAGAACTTGGCGCTGCATAAGCAATCGATTATCCATGGTGTCGGTCTCGTACGCCAGCCGGGAACTTTTGAGGGCGGAAATCACCTATTCGGCCACAGAAGAGGGCATACTATAGTCAATCTACAAGTTGAGATGCTGCCTGGTAGCTAACGCTTCGATGTCATCACGCACTATATGGCACTCAAGTTGGTAAATTTAATCGACAGCCTGTCTGGAAGGATCGTACGATGGTACCATGTGCTGCAATAGTTCCTATGCAATCACGCAGTGATCCCCTCCGAGACGCTGAGCAGGCGGGAACAGGTGCTCAGGGACCCGGAGCAATTCCTAGACATAGAGCTGACAACGAGTATCACGCCCCATGAAAGCTATGCGTCAGCAAGTACCATCGAAAGAAAGTTCTGCGCAAATACCACAAGGGTCTCGCTGAGGGACACCTAGATGTACGTAAAAAAAACCGGCTTACGCAAATATATTATTGGCCAGGGATCGTCAGAGTTCTTTGAATGAAGTGCTGGAAGCGATAGACCTGACCGTGAATACGACCATGGTGGAACACAGCTTTCTTGGTACACGGCCGAGAGCATGCCCCCTGCAGCCCTGTATGACGAAGTCACGCCGGTTGCCACGAATACCCCACAGATGCTGGAGGTTTAAATAAGACGCCTGTAGGGGGTGCTCGAAGTCTTTGCTGCAATTTTCTGCGAACGTCCCGAGACCAAGGGTGTACCACACTTGCAAAGGATATCGGGATATCAGCGGGTTTGGCTGCGCCCCCCCAACACCCAAAAAAAAAACCAATTATCTCCCTCCTTAACATAGAGAGCTTCCTTCACATTATAATAGCATTAAGATAAAACTTGTGTCACTTTAATGATAACAAAAGCAACTAGAAATGAGTGTTAAAGTATTAAGTTAAAAGCAACTCCAGCTGGTGTAATATTCACAGGAGAAAAGTGGGAATAATTAAGTTTAAGTGAGGTAAGCTGGATTTTTTCGATCTTGTTCTTTATTTTCCTCCTAAAATCGCTAATGGCTGCTTACATTTAGTCGCTGGTTTGGTTTAATTGGTTCTCTTGCCGAATGTATCGGCTTGTTCTAGTCCACGGTTGCCTGTTATATTAGGTCGACCGTGTCGTCGAATTTTTCTATGATTAGACACCTCGCTATCTCCATGATCTACTGGACCATTGGAGGTGCTGTGCAATGGCGCGTCCACAACACACTCTTAACAGTTACGTGATTGTCTCTGAATTAAAATTGGACGAACTGTCACAGTAGACAGTTTTTGTGTTTGGGTATAGATTCATTAACTAATTATTAACGGTCCTCAATGATCGGCTGATCCAGCTGATGAAAGTCAAAATCTATTTCCTGTCCGTTAAGTAAATATCCATGTGTAGCATTTCGCCAACCCACTATAAGTTGGTATTGTAACAAATTCCGGCTCACTTTGCGAATTCAAGTTTTGCCACGAAAGAGCGTCCGTCACTGCCGGGCTTATGATTGAGGGTGTGATCGTCAACGATCACCTTTCAAATGGGCCTACCGTTTTGTGAAAGCGCTGCCCTTACCCCGGATGCAGAACAATCCGTCGTTAGGTTATACGGCTTTTTCAAATCTGTATATATGAGGGTAACATTCTCGGATACCAAAAAGTTTCTTATTTGGACACCTTTACGTGAGACTCAATTAAGCTGAAAACCAATCTTTGTGCCTGGCAAGCTCTTATTCGTTTTCTAAGAAAATGAATACATTGTCAACGTATACCTAAAAAATATGTCGTCTCGGAGTCATGCTCCATCAAGACCGTGTGGTAGTAACCTGTTTTCAGATTCAACGCTGTAAAGTATTAAGTTTTCTGCAAAGCTTCCTAAAGTCTATTACTAGACGTTTATTCTTATATCTAAGCTCGACGCGGACTTTTTTATCGCTAAACCAGGCTGGGTTCTCGAAGGGTGCTTTCGAAAGTCTGATTATTTTTTTGTTGTGCAGTGATTTTATTCACAAATTCAGCTTCTTCCATCGGTGGGAATTGTTGGCTTGGAGAATATCTGTATGTGCTTTAATAATTGAACTTGTTTTAAGCTACACAGGAAGACTGTACGTTGTCAACAATTGTGAAGTACCTCTGAAAAGGTACCTTAGTTGATCTTGCTTGTCTTTGTGTTCAGGGTAATACAAACCTGCGTAAGCAGATCGCGCTCGTTTGCTTCAGCAATGATAAAAATAAATTTTAAAAATAATTTTAAAAAAAACCAGTTCTGTCGGTGGGACTTGAGCTCTTAACAGACGGCACTGCTTGCTGCCGCCTCTTCTAAACAGGCATACCGCCATTTGACTAGCGAGAAAAAAAAAAATTAAAATGGCAACACATGCACACGGCACAAAATATAATACAATCGCAATTACAATGCTGTTGATAAATTCAAAGAAGACGCGCACCGATAAAACCAATACAATAATTAAAAGTGGGGAAGGCACTATATGCAAATCCCGGACTTAGCGGGTCGTCACACCAAGATATATATTCAAGAAACCAAAAAATTTTATATGCAACAACTGAAAAGATACACCATCTTATATCCAACACCTCTCTTATCCGTGTACGAGTGAGCCTTAGAGCTTTCGCAAGAAAGCTTTTAATCCGCTCACCAATACAAACGCTTCAGTGACTAATAAGGCACTCGCCAGTGCTGACACAACGGGCAAGAACAGTGACAGTGGTGAGTCTAAGTCAAACAACAACTATTACCGTTGCGTACCCTTGTCATCGGTATACGCACACACTGATGCAAGTAGATCTTCACCTGTTGACTTTGACGAGAAGCTCCTGTTCGCCCCTGAAGGGTAAAGACAAACGCTCCAGCTACTACTCTAACAGTATGGTATTGTGAACACAAAAACAACCACAACATTACAACCACCGCGTCCTCTAGTTGCGGCTGCAGGACGCCCTGGAGCTTATTGGAACACGGCACAAAACCACCAATGAGTCTTTCCAGCCCATCCCGGTAGCTACATATGGCGCTTTTCTCCGGCAGCCGCGACTTACAGCGCTAATAGCACCAAAACTCTGATCTGCACCCTCTAAGAAGCGAAGGGAATTCGCCAGCCTTTCAGGAAACGCTGGTCTACTTGCAAGCGGTTGGCTCAAAAAAACCGCGAGCGACAACGCTATTGGCCAAAGCTGAAAAAAAAATGGAAACGTATCGACTTAAAACCGGATAACTAGCAATGCTGGTGGTATTTCCACTGCTCCCAGCGCATCCCCGACAAATGGGAACAGATATTGATATTTGCGCTGGAATCGATCAGTGCCCTCTGATCTCTACCTAACGAATATTAATGGAATGATTTATAGTTACTACTATTAACTATAACTTATATAATATTTTCAGAGATGTTATTTACAAAGATGGAGAAGATGTTTTAAATAATACGCCTCCTAGGAAGGTGGTCGGGGTGAAGCCTTTGGAGGCGCCTCTCACTAATGGGGTCAGACAGGACCTTGGCGGCCGCATTCGGGTGCTGCAGCAGCTTATCGGCGTATCGGCTGCGAAAGAAGTTTAACTGATCTCCGACCTTTGTTGTTGTTACGTTACGTACCATGACCTGCGACCTTAAGTGCTGCCTTGGCTTGGACCACTCTTATGCGGCGCAGCTGGTGTGCTGATGCCGTGCCCCAGACTTGGATGGCGTATGTCCAGATAAGCGTTACCATTATTTTAATAAGCAGCGCCTTTGTGGAAATGTGGAGCTTGCCTTGCCGTTTCAAGAGCCAGTCGAGTTTTTGGAGCTTTCTTAGGCATTTAGCTTATGTTGCTGTGAGGTGGGATCCCCATATGAGCCTTCGTTCCATTGGACACCCATTTAGCAAAATGAGCTGGTGTGCTTAATGGTTCCTCCATCGAACCGAAGCCCCTGGCAACTATCTGGGCGCAGCGTGAATGTAACGCAAGCGGACTTGACACAGTTTATGGCGATGTTCCAATTAGCTGTCCTATTTTCAATCTGCATCAGCCAGTCTTGCACTGCATTTGTAGCAGCTTGCAGGTGGTCGAGCGAAGTTAGAAATGCGCTATCATCCGCGTACGTTGCCACCAGCAGCCTCGCGGAGCTGAAGGCCGTACTGTTTTGTCCTTGTATGGGGAGCTCCACCGTGTGCAGCGTCTACAGCATCGGGCCGAGGACGCTGTTTTGTGGGACACCTGCTCTAATGCCTTTGCTGCAAAAAATTTAGAAACCCACAGAGGCATTATTCGCAAAGTCACTGAGGTCTGTTCCAAGGAAGGCAGACCGTACCGCGTAGTGTTAAAAAATCAGAACCAAATTGAAGGTGCCTTTCAAGCATACGACAAACCTATACAACCCCAGGCCAGGCTGCCCACAAATAATGACACTGCTAACCACCAACGACTCGAGTCCCAACTACTGGTATGTAGACCTAAAGCAGACTCATAAGATTAGGGACACGCTTCGCATTAGTAAGGTTGGCCGACAACGATTCCAAGTTGAGCTCCCGAGAAATATCCACAATGCTGTTCATAGAATTCGTAGCAGTCACGCATGAATGTGTGTGTGTACATGTATACAGAAATTTGCGCTAGCTGCCGCAAAAACGTGTTTGTTAACCGATATTGATAAAATTTTCTACTGTATATCTTATTGTATTGTAGAATATTTGTTTATTCTCAAAAAGTCAATTTCATTAAAGTTGTAGCTTAAATAGGTGGGCAATACCAGTTGGGTTATTAGCTTGATTTATAGCTATGAGGTAGTAGCGGGGAGGTTGCGAAAGCTATAAAATGAAAGATACTATGATATACATGTATATAAATTATGTATTATTTAAGTGCAATAACTAACGACCCAATTTAAATGCATTTATTTAACGGCTCAGTGCCGGAGAACCGACATGGTGGGTCAAGGACGTTTCTTTGATAACTGATTTTACATTATTAAAATTCTTAAGAACTTAATATAAAATATCAAATAAGATGACAATTTGACAATTCATTTAAGCATACAGCTAATTCGTGGCCGGCCAGCCGACCAAGCATATATGCGATAGCCGATATTGCCCAACATAGATATCCGAGTACATCCGGCTGCAGCTGGCATGACGCTTTCATTCGCATTGCGCGTGCAATATTTAGTTAAAATGTCCACATGTAACATTTCCCCTGCCTGTCTCAGAGTGTATCGGAGTCTCCCCGAGTTTGCCCAGCACAATTTCATTAGCAATCTTGGTCATTTTTTGGAAATAATATTCCTCAGGGACCCGTTTAAGATTTTCCTGGGCTGCCCTATGAGCCCTGCTGTGAGGAGGATTTGTCTCCGGTTTTTGCAGTGCCAAAATTTGGTCGTCGGGAATTTCCGAACCAACTCATCTTGCACCAGCGCTAAAGTGGGCAAATCACACAATAGTGCATAGGGGCTGATGGTCTGTGAAGATGTTAAGATCTTCACCACGTACAAATAATGACGCAGTTTGCCAAGGGTCCACACGATATCTAGTAGATCTGTTTCGTTTGTAGCTTAATTAATCTTTGGACTCTTCAGTGTCCTGGAGATCATTGTGAAGACGAGCCCTTCTTGGGAGGGAACCACTCCTATACCATATCCCGAAGCATCTGTCGTTAGATCAAACGGCTTCTTCAAATCAGGATATCGGAGCATGACATTCTTAGACGCCAGTATGGTTCGAAGTTTTTGAAATGTGCTGCGCTGGAGATCAGAGAATTCGATCGGAATTTTTGTAGATCTATGTTTGCTGACTGACCCATTTTCGCCCTTTAAGATGTCTGAAATGGGTTTTGCTATTGCTGCAAAATCTTTAATGAAGCACCTGTAATAGCTAGCGAGTCCTAAAAATGATAACTTTTTCTGGGTCGGTTGTGGCACCATTGCGACTACAAGTCCAAAGAAATGTACGCTTTTCTTAAAAAATTGTGACTTTTCCCAGGACACCCTCACGTTTGCTTCATACAAACTTTTCAATACCCAATCAACATGTCTTACGTAAACAATGATTTAATCTACATAGATATAGCACGATATGCCGATTAGCTCTCGCAATATTTCGTCAATCGCTCTTTGAGAAATGCTGGCTGCATTTTTTGAGCCAGAGGGAAGTAAACGGAATTCGTACTTCCCTCCATTCACTGAAAAAAATTTTTGCTCAGTCACGTTCTGAAAGCGTGATCTGATGGTAGCTAGATTTCAGGTCTAAGGACGAAAGTCGAGGCACATGTTTCGATTACACAATTCATCCGTGTCCTTTTTATTAATCACCCAAATGGGGTTGTTATACGGAGATATAGGCCTTGTCCCTTGCATTGAAAGCTTCTGCCTGCGCTTGCAACGCAGCTGAGACCGCCGACTCTACTAAGGTTTTAACTAGTTGGGGGTCCATGTTTGGTTTGTTTATCAAAACTGGGATTCTACCAAAATCGTAACCTGAACCCTCTGAATAAGAATTTCCTGGTGTGGGGTCCCTGTATGACACAATCAAACCACCAATCAACCAGAAAATCAACAAAATTGTCAAGAAGTTAACAAAACAAAATGGTACACAGAACACAATATTATTATATTCAGATTTACTGTTATTACGGTAAGAGAGTTCACGCAAACTTAAAATATGATTGTTTTTGAGCAACTCACTTACATTGTTTTCGTTGGGGACGTCCCTAATCATTATATGATCTATTCGCTGGAAGAGAGCGAAAACACCCTGACCGTTTTGATGCCGGTCATAAACACTTTTTTTGTATTAAAGTTCTCTTTTCACAACGGAGGCTTGTCGCGAATTTGTAGAACCAAAGCTGACTTTATATTGTATTAATTTATCAGGCTTTTTGTTTAGGGTTCTTCACTTAGTTGGGCGCCAATTCAAGTTAAGTGCATTTATTTAACGACTCGGTGCCGGAGTACCGACGTGTTGACTCAACGACGATTCTTCTAGTTTTACATTATTAAAATTCTTAAGAACTAAATACAAAATATGAAAAAATGACATTTTGACAATTCATAAAAACATACAGCTAAGTCGTGGCCGGCAAACCGACCAAGCATATGTGCGATAATGTATATTGAATAACAGAGGTATCCGATTACATCCGGCTGCAGCTGGCATGATGACATGACGCTTTCATTCGCCAGCATTGCGCGTACAAGAGTTAATTATACATTAATTTATACATGTATGTATGAACGCAAGGATCTCAGAACCTAACTGAGTTAGAGACTTGAAATTTATGCTGTAGATCCTCATAGTCCATGCGCAGTACGAATGTGTTTCCAATAATCGATAACTTACTCCGTTTGCAATCTATCAATCAAAGTCGATATCGAAATCATGTTTTTGAGCAATTTTGGTAAATAATAACTTGACACGTAGCTTCTATAATGATAAACATATATCAAGTATCTTTCATTTTATACCTATCGCCACCTCTCTGATACCACCGAAAAGCTCTAAATCAACTTAATAACCCAATTTGTATTGCCAACCAATTTAAGCTACAATTTTAATGCCATTGTCATTTTGATAATACACGAATACTTTATAGTACAATAAGATCGAAAGCTGAAAACTTCATCGTAAGATCTGTTAAGAATTACAATATAAAATGAAGCTGACGAAAATTGCAAGAATTTCTTTATACATGTACACACATTTATGCGCATCTTCTTTGAATTCTATCAACAGCACTGCTATTGTATTGATTGTTTGTTCCATTAAATGTAGAGCAGCTATATTTATTGACATTGACTGTCCCATTTCTTGTTTCAAATTTGCGCTACACTATAAATTCCGTTTTGGAGCACTTATAAAGATAGCCTCTTCCCAGTTGCTAAGCTCTAAGTTCTAATCAGTTCTACATATTCATTTACATCCATCCGAAGCTAATGTGTTTTTCATTTCAGGTTATAAATTTTGATTCACCTCGAGGTGGCATATCACTGGTCACCGAAAAGGGTGTGCTGACCACCAGCAGGCTGCTAGTGCAGAAGGCCATCCAGCAAGATTCTGGGCTCTATACATGTACACCATCGAATGCCAATCCGACGTCGGTGCGGGTGCACATCGTCGATGGTGAGTAGCACGGTATGCAACAACTTTCGTTTCCACGCTCTTGTTTATTAAGTTATATTGTTGAAATATTCTGAGTGAAGAATTTACTAACGTACGAAAAATCACAAGTGAGAATATTTCAGTCGAAGGCAACCAATTTAGTAATACTCACTCATAGTCCAATAACAGCTTAATCTAGTACATGGAATTGAAGATGTTTTCTTTTGCCTGTAACAAACATCCGCACAGAAGCACTTTACTCATTTTTAAAATGTAGGCCAAATATGTTTATTTTGGTTTTTACAAACGAATGTAACAGCCAAATAAATCATCAGCATCAATAGTCGAGTCGATCTACCCATGGCTGCCTGACTATCCGTATGTATGAATGCAAGAATCATAGATCCTATAAGAGCTTGAGATTTTAAATGTAAGCCTAATGCCCGCACATATGAGTTTGTTTTCTGTTATCGATAACTTGTCCCGTTTCCACGCAATTGACATAAGGTTTAAGGTTTATAGCTGGAGTGACAACATTTGCCATGTATCTTTTAGTATAGCTGCCGCAAACATGTGGCTTGTCTTTAATAACTTCTGTATTTCTTAACGTCTTGTGAAATTTTTAGCAGTCGATATTACACTGCCATAGTATATTCCAAGAAAAACAGTAAGCGATGTCTCGATCCTGACACTAGAACCAACGCACTTCGCAAGGGCACTGCCAAGAGGGATACCAGCAAGAATGGGGCGAAATGCCTTATCCTTTGTTACCATCATGCCGACAAAATTTAGCTTCCAAGATTTTGCCTATTCCGTAATACCACTACGTCAGGGTGTGCCTTTGTTAGCTTCTCATCGACAGTGTCTGTCCCAGACGCCTTGCAACCCCTCTTAATTTGCTCTCACACTTCGTGTTCCACCACAAGCCAGATAATGAATTTCGACCATTTCATCTTCAGAGGGTTGACCTACGAAAAAACGGCAGCTTTAGTCTGTGGGAGCACCCTCAGGGTGCAAATCCGTGAATCAATGGCACTAGGCAGCCCTGAACTGATGACGGTCGTCCAATGCCAGTGGCAACAAACACAGAAACTGCCTATAGATGCGGTTTAGCCACGATTGCGGAAAGGTGGAAATTAAGCACCGAGCGGTGATGACTTCAGCATCACCGATAAGATTCTTAAAATTGGCTCAAGAAAGCGAGAAGGTTATTAGTTTATTGTCATCCACAGCATTCATCGCTCCTTCGGGCTCCCAATCAACTCTTCTGCTTTCAGGTCTGCCTAAAGTTGATTTTTTGTTTGTTAAGCGATAGAGAGACATTCCGATTTGCTACACACACTGATTCAAAACTTGAAATAGCAATTCCGTTGCTTATTTTGACGAAAGATTACATTTGTTTGTTATCTGTGGAAAAAAAAATCATAAGCAAAATCTCCGTATTAAAAATACAAACGCACTGTAAAACTTTTAAAAACAAGTAAGAGGCTCTACTCTGGAGTTCCCAATTAAGGGATACCCTGAATCCCCCAACCCAGCTCGCGCTACGAGCTCATTTATTATGTATTAAATATATATGAATTAGAGAAAGAAGGGCTATCTTCGGCATGTCGAAGATTTAATACCCGTGCACCGAACCTTTTGATAAAGCTCATATTGCTTTGCTCGTTTCTAAGCAGCCCTGGTAAAAGAGTTAATGCCCAGTATGGATAAGATATCTTGGAAAATAAAAGCTTTTTCATACAAGAAACTCATTTTCGACCGATCGTTCCTATGTCAGCAATATGATCTAGAGGTCCAATTGAAATAAGGTTTTGGATATATATAGGTATATATAGATATACCGATCGTTCCTATGTCAGCTATATGATCTAGAGATCCAATTGAAATAAGGTTTTGGATATATATAGGGATCATAGTGAAACTTATAAATGGCGAGTTAGGTCAAGATATTTGAAAAGCAAACACAACAACTTTATTTTCGACTGATCTTTCGTATGGAAACTATTTGATATAGTGGTCCGATCCAGCAAGTTTCTTGACGATTGCTTTAAACTGAGAGATAAGTTCGCATCAAAATAGGCAGACAGACAGACGGACATGGCTATATCGACTTGGCTTCTGATACTTATCAAGAATATATACACTTTATGGGGTCGGATATGCTTCCTTTTTCCTGTTACATTCATTTGCATAAATACGTCTTTGTCTTTATAACCTAAACCCACTTCTGCCCATTTTTAATGGGTTCAGGGTATAAAGATACTCAAACGGTGAATAACTACGCACTTAAATCTTTCATCATCTTTATGTTAAAATTCATTGTTTCGACTGACTAATTCAATAAATAACTGACTGGCTGATTGGTGATGAACATACAGCTCAAACCTTGATAGACATGACACCTAAATTCAAACTGTATTTAACCTATTTGATGGAGATGCACGTTGATATTGGATTTTTGCAAATTCCATTTGCAATTATGGATGAATCGCGAAAAACGGATGCAAGAAATACTTTTCTTTTCTATCCGAATGGCCTCAAACTCACTTTGTTAGATCCTTCTTCAAATTCATGTTAAGAGGGTAAAATAATTAGAGTGCGAAGCTTCGGGTTCAAAGTCTGTATCAAGGTTCTTTACGAAAAATCATTTCAGACGTGTTTCATAGTTTTTCGGGCAAACTGTAAGTACCCTCCGACCGGCCTTAATCTAATTTTCAAGCCCTACATAGGAAATAGTAATTGACGGAAAATAGGTCAATGCAAGTTTTTTATATCCATAGGCTTCAAGCTTATTTTCTTTGTAAATATTCATCTAATAAGTTTTTCATACTTTTAACGAAACCAACCCCTCTTGTATAATAAATGCGCTACTTTACCATCGATTTGGGGTCCGAGGACGCTGTTCAGGAAGTCTATTGTGTTGGAAGCAACATTTTCACTCAATTTTGTCTCAATTCTTTCGAAGGCTCCTCGGTTAAAAAAGCTGGTCAAAGATTTTTGAAGGATGTTTTAGGTTTCATCCGATCGGCCCTAAGCTTATTTTGACTTTAAATATTCTACTCGTAACTGTGGAAAACGGACTTATGAAAGTTTTCATTTTAGGAGAGTTTCACTTTTTTGGTATTACCCACCCCTCTTGGATGTTAATGCGGTTGAGAGTTGAATTTGCGAAGTTTGAAAGTTGAAAGTTTTATCAAGATCGTTTAAGAAACATAAAAGTTATTGAAGAAATCGTGTTTTGGCTGGCCACTTTTTGGCGGCAGCTAGCGCAAATTGAAAGAATTTCTGTACACATATACACATTATTGAATTCTGTAAAGGGCATTGCAATTGGTATTATATTGTATTCTGTGCTATGTGTATGTGCTGCTATTTTAAAAAATTTGTTGTTTCTGCTTTTCACGAAAATTTAGTTTCTGGTATGTCTGTCAGGTAGAGGCATTTCCAATTTGTGCTGTCTGTTACGAGTTCGCTTCTTATTGAGGGAAGTTTTTCTTATATTACTGCTGAAACAAACGAGCTCGTAGACCGAGCTGCAATTGGCGTAGGTAAAAGAAGGTTCAGGGTATGTCCTAGTCGGGGACTCTCGACAAAAGCGTCTTAGTTGTTTCAAATTAAAGGGATAGTGGACAGCTTAAAAAGCTTTAACAATGGATGAATAAGGGAAGCCCTACAACACTACTTGATTAGAAAATTATGAGTATTGTCAAGCCCATGATAATAAGATTTTAAAGAATTTACAGCTGAAAGGAGAGACGAATAAAAAATAATAGAACCAATTATAGTTCTAGAGTAAGTAGTATTATAGGAGTTAGGATATTATTAGGGCAAGGAGTAAGTTGATAAATCTGCAAAGAGGTTAGCAGCATCAGAGTCATTTCTATAAAATTGTCTCCGATTTTCAGCAAATTACCTTTTGCGTAAGATAATTCTCATATCATTGACAATCCATACATAGAAATTTGACTTAGCTATGGCCAAGTCAAGAGTCAATCCAGGGTTATGAAACGTATTTAGAATTTATTAGGTTGGATAGTCTGTGAGTAGACTTGGGTGGTTAAGAAGAAGCGGCCGAGGGGAATTTAGAACAGAATTCATATCAGCTGCGTCATGTAAGTAATACCAATCAGTTGCATGAATATGTTAATTAAGCAAAGAAAACTTTCATTTCCCGAACACAACGGCGAAGCTCGTTGAGCACTAGAACTGAAGTCATGCTGTGCTGAAGGTACAATATAATTATTGGCAGTGAACAATGACCAAGAGATATTCAGTATGTATCAGTATATATCACCCCACACAATAAGTAGGTCATTATCACGCACATTATTGAAAACTTCTTGAATATAAGTAAATGGTTGATGTAAGCTTGAATATCAGAAGACGGTGGAATATAGGAGAAGATGATATAAAAAGCTCGTGAAGGAGAAGTCACTTTAACTGACACAATCTTAGCATCAGCTGACGCAGTAGAACAAACGAACAAAAATAAACAGAGGCTTTAAAGGCTATTAATGCACCACCACCTCGAGGCGATCCATAAATTCTTTGCACAATAAAGTTGTTAGGAAACACTTCACCATAAAATTTGATTAAACATAACAATTTCTTTAAGAAGGCGATTAATCCGAAACAAAAGAAGTGCTAGCTATAACAAAAATTTTAAGCTTAGAAATAATGCCCATGACATTCTGAAACTTATTTGACACCTGGTCTCAAGGCAAATTTAGTTTTTTGTGAAATATTGGGAATAGTAGCGTTAACAAATATAAAGAGTTTTAAAAGCTTAGTAGCTGTTTCCATTAAATTTAGTATTTAAAAATGTGTTTTAGCTGTGTAAAGCAATAACCTATGCAACAAAGATGCTGACAGGGTTAATATAAGCTAATGAATGATTTCGTTGTTGGCTGGAGGCTGCTGCTCCTGACACAAAGTATTGATCCTTTCACTGCATATGAGATAGTCATGATCGCCATGATCCATGGAACGTAGTATTGCCACCATTATACATCAGGCTTGGACTCATCGAATACTTTGTAAATGCATTGAATACTGAAGGTGAATCAGTGCCTATTCAAAAACTGTAAAACCATTTCATTCAAAGACAAAGGTCAAAGGTGTAATCAAGTATTTATGCGGTTGTATGGGTGTATGATTGCCTGTTATTCCAATGCAAATTGGTCAAAAATTTAAGTTTTAAAAACTTCAGAATTTCCATCTCAACGTATACATAGCTATAGTCGTCCTGCCACTGGCATATGCAAACCGCCGTTATCCGACCCGGATGCGGCAGAGGCGACTTCAACCTCGCCTCTGTATACTGCCCCCCGGCATTGAGAGTGAGTGAAGCACACTTCCAAAGCCTATTCGATCAGCTTGGCCCTAATTCCTGGCAGGGTGTGACTGGAATGCCAAACACCGCTGGTGGGGAAACTACCGGATATGCCCCGAGGGAGAACTCTCTTCCCTGTCATCGCGACCGATGGCATCGAGGTAATATTCACTGGAGAGGTAAAGTGCTACCCTTATAGCTACTGCAACACCAAGTGCACTCGACATCGGGCTCTACAACGGATTCAGACAGGAACAGCTGAGAATAAGAAGCGTCCTGGACCTGATCTCGGATCACCTCCCACTGCTGATTGAGCTTGAGGAGACTCCCAATTGGCTTGTTGGCACCCGCAAAATGCTCCTGCCGCGCTCTAACTTGGACGTGTACCGGACCTGTCTCGAGGAGACCCTAGAGCTCAACGTCGCCATAAGCACGGCAAGCCAACTGGAGAGCTATGTTGACCACCTCACAGCGATAATAACAGAAGCTGCCAGATGTGCAGCCCCGCAAACGCTACCTTCTTTAGAAGCTCCCTACTAAACCCTGAAATCAGGAGTCTCCTTGCCGAAAAGAGACGCCTAAGGAGGCTGTATCTCCGCTCGGTGATCCCTCTGCCAAGGCTGAAATGGTCAGTGCGTCCAACCAGCTCCGACTACTGCTGGCTAGGACCCGAAGAGGAAACCTCGACAGCTTACTAGAAACAGCTGGGCATGACGGCAACAGCACCTTCTCAGTGTGGAAACTCACCAGAAGTATTAAAGGGCAAGCAATTTTTACCTCCCCGATCAAGGATCATTCCGGCCACTGGCTCCGATCGGACGAGGAAAAGGCCAATGCGTTTGCTATCCATCTGGAGGAGACCTTCACGCCATTCCAATTTGCAGATATTGCACAGTGCCGCAAAGTGACTGAATCACTCGAAGCGCCACTGCAGATGGCTCTTCCAATAAGGAGCATCTCCCCTGCTGAAATCGCTTGAGCTGAACAAAATGATGATGAAATTGATAACAGAGCGGTCAAGGCACTCCCACGCAAAGGCATCATGGCGCTCGCGTTGATCTTCAACTCAATGCTCAGGCTTGGTCACTTCCCAAAGCAGTGGAAACGAGCGAAAATCATCATGATCGCCAAATCCGGTAAAGCGCTTACTCAGCTGGAATCCAACAGCCATATAAGCCTGCTGCCGACCCTCTCCAAAGTCTTTGAGCGACTCCTTCTAAGTCGACTAATGGAGCCCGAAGAGGTCACGCGCCTGATCCCGGACTATCAAATCGGCTTCAGGAAGTCTCATGGCTGAACAGAACAGGTCCATCGAGTTGTCAACCATGTACTGGAGGCATATGAAAAGAAGGAATACTGCGTTGGAGTCTTCCTCGACGTCAAACAGGCGTTTGACAAGTCACGACGGCCTCCTTTGTAAAATCAAAGCCCTACTCCCTGCGCCATACTTCCGCATATTGAGCTCATTCCTGGCAGGACGCACCTTCAACGTGGCTGTCAAAGACCAAAGCTCATATGTCAAAGATATCAAAGCAGGTGTCCCACAAGGCAGTGTACTCGGCCCGGTGCTGTACACCCTGTACACAGCTGACCTCCCGAGAAGACGACAAAGCACTCCATCCTACAGCCCCGCGAAACTGCTGATGACAACGTAAGTGGATGACACCGCCTTCCTAGCTTCGCACGAACTTCTGCAAGCTGTGACAAATGCATTTCAGGACTGGCTGCTGGAAGTCGAAACATGGACAGCCAAGTGGAATATTGCCATTAACTGTGCCAAGTCCACGTGCGTGCCTTTTACGCTTCGTCCAGTTGTCAGGGGCTACGATTAGACGGAGGAACTATTGAGCACACCAGCTCATTCTGTTACTTAGGCGTCCACCTAGATCGAAGGCTCGTATGGGGATCCCACATCGCAGCAGCGAGAGCAAAATGCTTGCGAAGGCCTCGAAAGCTAGACTGCCTACTAAAGCCTTAAAGCAAGCTGCATGTTTCCACGAAGGAATTGCTTGTGAAAACGATGATAACGCCTATCTGGACATATGCCAGCCAAGTTTGGGGCACAGCGTCAGCACACCAGCTGCGCCGCATAAGAGTGGTCCAAGCCAAGGCTGCACGCAAGGTTGCCGTCCTGCCATGGTACGTGACAACCAACCGCCTAACAAAGGTCGGAGACCAACTAAATTTCTTTAGCAGTCGATACGCCGACAAGCTGCAACAGCACCCGAACGCGGCCGCCAGGGTCCTGGCTGACCCGATCAGAGAGAGGCACCTCCGAAGACTACACCCCGATGACCTACCTACGAGACGTATCAATTAAAGATCCCATCATTGTTAATAAAATCTTTGTAAATATCATACAAGTTAAATAATAGTAACTAGACTATATTAAAACCTATTCGCTTGGTAAAGATCAGAAGGCACTGATCGATTCCAGCACAAAAACGAGGAAGAAAGGCTATCTTCGGCACGCCGAAGATCTAATACCCTTGCAACCTTTGAATGCCGAGAAAATGGTTAATGCCGAGTTTGGTTTTTAATCAAAAACCTAGTTTTCGACCGATCGTTCCTATGGCAGCTACATATATGATATAGAGGTCCGATCTTAATAGGATTTTGCATATATATGAGGAGCTTAGTAAAACTAAAAAATGCCGAGTTTGGTCAAGATATCTTGAAAAACAAAATGTTTTTTTATGCAAAAACTTAATTTTCGACCGATCGTTCCTATGGCAGCTATATGATATAGAGGTCCGATCTTAATAGAATTTTGCATATATATGAGGAGCTTAGTAAAACTAATAAATGCCGAATTTGGTCAAGATATCTTCAAAAACAAAAGGTTTTTTCCTACAAAAACTTAATTTTCGACCGATCGTTCCTATGGCAGCTATATGATATAGTGCTCCGATCTTAATAGGATTTTGCATATATATGAGGAGCTTAGTAAAACTAATAAATGCCGAGATTGGTCAAGGTATCTTGAAAAACAAAATGTTTTTTCATACAAAAACTTAATTTTCGACCGATCTTTCCTATGGCAGCTATATGATATAGTAGTCAGATCCAGCTGGTTTTGACATATGTACTGCGTGCAACAGAAAAAGGAACTTCTGCAAAGTTTCATTAAGATAGCTTTAAAACTGAGAGACTAGTTCGCATAGAAACAGACAGACGGACAGACGGACATGGCTATATCGACTCGGCTTTTGATGCTGATCAAGAATATATATACTTTATGGGGTCGGAGATGTCTCCTTCTATGCGTTACACATTTCACGACAAAATTATAATACCCTCTGCAAGGCTATAATAAAATAAGTAAAAAATAAAGCTAAATGTGTATAAGATCTTGGTTGCAAAACCAAATTTTCAAGCAGTTGACTTTTATACGAATAACCTATGCATATATCAATGAGCGAGCAGACAATATTTTGCGCTTCGTTTTGTTTTCTGGCTTTTATAAAAACAACGGCGGTAATAATAATCTCTATAAATAAAACTGTTTGTCCTGACAGACTGACTGACTGATTGGTGATCAACGCCCAAACGGTAAGAGCTAGAAAGCTGAAATGTTCACTGTAGTTATCTAATGTGATGAAGGTGCACGCTAAGAAGGGCTTCCGGGAAATTCCACCCGCAAGTATGGAAAAATCGCGAAAAACGTTTGTATGAAACTTTTTTGTTAACCATCCGATCGGCCTCAAACTCAATTTCAAAGTTCTTTGTTCAAATTCATTTGACGGGTGTTTTACACTTTCCCAAAAATTTATTCTTCCTTGGTGGAAATGGGGGTCAAAGATTTGGTGAATTACGCCGTGCGCTCATATTCATTATCAATAATCTATATGAAAAATCATTTGAGACGTGAGCAGAAATTCCACTTGCAACAGTGGTAAAATGGCGGAAAGCTTTTATATGAAAGTAGTTCATTTACCGTCCGCTCAGTTTCAAAATCATTTCCAAATGTTTTTGAGAACATTGATTTTATAACAAACGTGCCACGGGCAAAGCCGGGCTATACCCGCTAGTTCAAAATATATATATACGACCTATTTTTTTTTTTTTTTAATTTTTTTTTTTTAATTTTTGTTTTATCGCGGTTGCATACTTGTTAATTTTTACATACGCCTTTCGTAACCCGTGCTTTGTTATATTTTATGTATTCACTAAATATTCTCTTAATGATTGAATTTTATCCGAGTCGTCCGCTGTCGTAGTACTTATTTCTTGTAGAGCGACAGAGACTGTAGCCGATGGTGTTCTCCCTACCGCAACTGTGGTGCCTTAGCCTCTAGTGGGTGTTCATTTCTCATCGGATTATGCAAAAATCTTAATACAGGCTAAAATTTAAGCCCTAAGCATAACGGTGTACAAATTTAAGCTTGCCCATAAGAGGAATATGTCAAACTTCAAAATAAATATTCTATCAGAAATATTAATAAGCATTTGTAGTATAGAGTTTTGGCGGGAACATTAAATAGTCAAAGAATACAAACTCAAAAAGATCGAGAAAGCTAGGCTATCTTCGGCACACCGAAGGTTTAATACCATTGCAGACCCAACTTTTTCATTAAGCTCATAATGCTTTGCCCGTATCTAATAAGCATAGGGAAATTAGTTTGGTTAAGATATCTTGAAAAACAAAGAAGTTTTCCATAAAACACCCTAGGAATTGACCGATCGTTCCTATGGCAGCTATATGATATAGTGGTCCGATCTTAATAGGATTCTTCATATATATGGGCATTGTAAAGCTAATAAATGCCGAGATTGGTCAAGATATATAAATAAACACAATGATTTTTGTACAAGAACCTACTTTTCGACCGATCGTTTCTATGTCATCAATATAATATAATGGTCTGATTTCAAAAGGATTTCACATACATGGGGAACATAGTAAAACTAATAAATGTCGAGTTTGGTCAAGATGTCTAAATAAACACAATGAGTTTCATACAAGCAACTACTTTTCGACCGATCGTTCCTGTGGCAGATATATGATTTACTGCGTGCAACAGAAAGAGGCACTTCTGCAAAGATAGCTTTAAAACTGAGATACTAGTTTGAATAGAAACAGACAGACCGACATGTTTATATCGACTCGGTTGTTAATACTAATTAAGAATATGTATAGTACTTTACAGGGCGGAGATGCCTCATTCTATGCGTTACACATTTCACGAAAAAATTAAAATACCCTCTGCGGGTGTAAAAATCGAACTCCGATCTTATGAATATCTAGTGGCGCTTAAACTTTAGCTGCAGGGTCAAAAACAAACTTTTTCGCTTAAATCTTAAATTATAACTTCCTACCTCTTATGTAGATTTTCCTACCTTCAGTAAAAAGATCGCCTTTACTGAGACCTGGCTAAAACCGGACATCTCAAATTCTTCAATAGTTCATTACCAAATACACCAAATACACTTACTGGTATGATCGAGCTTCGAGCTGTTGAATCCACTCTTTCGTCTGAACTCCTAGCACTTTCCATTGCGAAGATTCTAGTTTGTGGATGTAAAAGTGGCATTTGATGGTCTCTGTGTCTTTATTTTATGATCCTATATTTCCCCTCTATTTAATATGTCTATTACCTGTAACCAACTTAACGCTATTAAATTTATTTTCATCCTACTTTCTGATAAGCACTTCTCGGTCGTTCTTGCTGGCTTAAATCTTCAATAGGATGCGTGGGCAGCGTCAATGGATTCAACCTTATGGTGCCCTCTATGTACTATGTACTATACTATTTTGAAACTTCTTGTATTATCTGTAAAACTTCAATTTTCCCGACCATTTGGAAAGACTCGTTTATTATCCCTCTCCTTAAGAAAGGAAGTTAATCCGCATTCGAAAACTATAGAGGTATTTCCAAATGATTTGCAACACGTAAAGCTTATTAAGGCAATTATAACATCTCAGCTGCTACATTTACGTAGCTTTATTATTTCAGCATCTCAGCATGGGTTCATAAAGCGTGGCTTGCAACCACTAACCTTCTTAAGTTTACTTCCCTACTGATGGTTTTAGGAAAAGATTTCAAGCTGACTTCATCTATACTGATTTTGACTCCGTTAATCTCTCCCCATACTTCAGAAGTGACCGACTTTCCAGTCAATCTTCTAAACTGGATTTCAGAGTATATACACAAAAGATTTTTTTATAACTTCGTGCACGATTCACTATTCAGGTGAGTTTTGGTGTTCACCAAGGTAGACAGCTGGGCCCGCTGGTCTTTACTCTTTTCATTAATGACTTTTCCTCAATACTGTCTCACTCTCGAGAGGTAATGAATGCTGATGATGTAAAGTTGTGACTTGCATATAAAGATATGGCATCATGTAATATTTTATAAGCCGACGTTGATGGCTTTCCGTCTTGGTGTCAAGTTAGCCCGTTAAATCAAAATGGTTCCAAATGTAAGGTATTGACTTTCTATAGAAGCCCTCTCAAAATGGTTACTTACTCAAAGTGGTTACTTGATAGCTGACCGCTCGGGCGTGTCAAAAGTAACAGTAAAGAAGCTAATGATCTAGATGTCATTCTTGATCATTAACTTAAACTCAATTATCATGTTACGACCGATGCCAATGGCCAATGCCACAATTGTTTTGGGTTTCATCAAGCGAGGGTCAAAGGAGCTTGACGATCCTTACCGTATCCGTATACCCAAGGGTGTTATAAAATAATCTTATTAAATGACTGTACAGTTGTACATTTTACTTTAATTCTCGATATTGGCTTACAGGACATGAAAGCAGTTCCTTTGCACAACACTGTTAAATGAAATTCCACAATGTCAAATCAATTGATCAGTCTCTTGAGTTGCGCACCAGACTAACGTGCTCTAGGAACAACTTATGTAAACCGTCAAAGAATTAATTTGAAGTAGAAGGCGACAGAAGAGCAGAATTCATCGATCAATACGTCATTATCAGCTTAGGCAGCTTAGTTAAATATATGTCTAAGCGTTTCGGGGAATATATGAACTTGAAATAAAAGTGCCACTTAAACACCCACAAGCCCGATCTCCGAGATTGAAAGCTCAATGAGGTTCGACGAAAGCGCAGATTTAATAGCTATAAGAACATCTCCGAAACGGGAAGCTCAGTCAAATGTGTAGGTGTTATATTTGAAAAGAAGTTCTAAAGATTCTGCGATATCCGGCTTTAATCTAGTCTCAGTAAATGCAATGATATCAAAATCGAAAGCAAGCGATTTTTTATAAGACGTTGGTGTTGCTGTCGTTGATTTTAAAGGTTATTCTTCTTTTGGAACATCTAAAGTGCGCAGAGTATAGATACGGATTGTTTGATTATAAAATCTCCTCAGCAGCCCGATTCTATTTTAATGTTGGGCGTATGGAAAATGAAGATGTGGTTCGAATATTCGTCGTTGATTTCCTATGTCTTTGGTCTCACAGTTACCCGTTTTGTTATGAAGTATATACAATCTTGGATAATTATCTTATTTTCGCTATCTTTAATTTAACAAATGTTTGTGAAGTGTATTCTTATACAGGGTTTCTTAAAGTATTAAAGTTATTTAATGGAAGCGCTATGTGTCGTGTATTAATAAGGGTATTTTTATTATGAATATAAATTGAATTTTGGCATAACAGTTAGCTTTGAAAACTATATCATTTCTGCGATTTTATTAATATGATTAAATATGATAATATATAAATGATGCTAGTACTTCCGACCTTTCCATATTATAAATATTTTATTAGCTGGCTCAAGGTGCGGGGTTTTTATTCAAGACAAAAAAGAACCACAATTTTGCTTAAATTTTCACCGATTCATTTCGGCTGCAACACAAAACTAAATTAAACAATTAGTAAAGAATTTAAATCATACATCGCTTTACATATCTGCGCTATTTGACATGGAGGTTGAAATTATTTCGCAGTTCGAGATGTGTCTTTAAAACCGAGCGCAGATTTCGGTGTCCATTTTTTATTCTACTGTCGTAATCTAATAATTGAATTTTCGTATTTACATCGCTAATATTCTTGTAGATCTTGCCTTGGTGTATTTCAAGAAAGGTTTTTATAACGTCTTGTTCGTCGTTTATTTGTTCTGGTAGATGCTCGTTGTTATCAGTCGTTTGCGACTTCAAATTACTAGTCAGGTCGTATGTGTTTATTTGTAAATTATTTAAGGTGCTCTTGATTACTTTCGCGTATGTAGCGTATTCAAAGGCTTCACTTCGGACTTGCAGTCCCATGGCCCTAACAGCATTAGCGGGCCAACGAGGCCTTAAATAAAAGAGTTAAGCCACAAAGTTGCAAATTTCTTTAATAGACCATTGCATTATTTCAGGATTTCCTGATTTATCGAGAATTCGCTACGTCTGTCAAAGAATTCTTTGGCGGGAGCTTTCTTAATTTCATCGCACTTAAGCGTCGGCCTGGTCTAAAATCTCGCTATTTATTGCTGATTGCTCGTAAGAGTAGTTGATCCCAAAGCGTTTGGTCACTTCCCCTGACCATCATAAGTATTTATTCTGTATGGGGGTGTGTGTAACAAGGTATTTTTTTCCCAATATTGGGGCTGTGCTGTGCTGTGATAGTGTGACTTAACAGTCCTGCTTCATCTGGAAATAGTGTGCACTGCCCACGTTCCGTTAAAATAAAATACAGTGACTTACAATTCTCGTCAAATATTGATATCTCAACTAAACAAGTATGAGTGCTCTAATCTGGAGTCTCCGACACGGAGGTACTCTAAACTGTCCACCGGGACAGAGTGACAATGATATGAAACAAAGCCGATCTGAACAAGTAATAAAATTAATTTTTATTCCCTCTTTATCGGTTTTCGATGGGCTTTGCGTATACTTAAAATCCGTAACCCTCTTTAACCGACACCAAATTTAGCCCGCTCTACGCGCTCGTTTGCTTTAGCAGCAATAAAAATAAATTTAAAAAAAAATTAGTTCCGACGAAAGGACTCTAACTGATCACACTACTTGCCGCCGCCTCTACTCAACAGTCATACCACCAATTGACACTTGCCGTAAAAAAAAAAAACAATTCAGATATCAACAAATAAATACACACAGATCATAATACAATACAATCACACTTATAATGCTGTTGATAAACTTCAATAATATAGAAATTCTTGTGCTTTGCGCTAGCTGCTGCTGACACGTGGGTTGGCTATGTATAAATTAGGATTTAAATAAGAAGGCCTCGCGGATTATTTTAATAGGATTTTATTTTGATAATGATTTATAAAACACTAGGCCAATTCGCCGTAGTGAGTGAGTTAAATTATACGCGAAGTCGCTGGTCCGATGTGCCTCAGTAAAAGTCGAATTAAAAACTAGATTTACAAAAGATTGATCAAAAATACCTAAGCTATTGTGTGCTTTTCACAACGGCCGCTAGAATGCTTAGCTTGCGTCTCGTGCGCTGCAAGAACATCCGGCCCAGTGCTATATCAGCATCTGGAGCTGGTGTCGTTGGCCTCTGTTAACTGCTCCCCTTTTAAGTTAAGTCCGCCTTCGGCCGCTCCTATCTCGGCGATCACCTTCTTAATCTCCTTGGCCGATGCCATGTTTTTGGTGAAACGACGGTAGGTGACTCCGACGCAAATTATGGTGCAACACACAGCACCCAATAAGAAGGCTATTACCACGCTGTCGACGCTTCCAATTTCGTCCTTGACTTCCTTGATGATCTCCAGGTTACGTTCATTGAAGCGATGAAGGTAAGGGAGACTCAGCACGTCTTGGTGGCCGTTGTCGTTCAGAAGGGGAGATCCCGCGATGCCGGGGAACTTACTCTGGACGTTGTTGCAATTCAAGTACTTAGTTTCGTTGATCAGAGCCCAATTATTGAACGTGATTAGATTCGTTCCGTGAACCCAAGTCTCAGTACCGTTGTCAGTGCAAACTTTAGCAGGCCTGTTATTGATGATCAGAATTCCGTCATCGACCCATGTGATCGGGTCTAAGTGACTCGGCTGCATTTGGCAGTTTGCCAAGCCACCAGCATGCAGCTCTCTGGCATAAGAGCTGGTCGGTGAAAGTTGACAAAAGGTTCCTCCCGGCGTGCAAGTGCAATTCTTAAGGGCAAGCACTTGATCTCCGCACTCAGCTATAATGTTGTCGTCACTTTGTAGCACAGCATTCTCATGTGCAACTGGATACAGCATCACCTTTCTGCAAGCCATTTTGATTTTCGGGAACTTAATGATAAAGTGAAGGGCATTAGCAGATTGTAATACTTTCACGGACGCAACGGACATAAGGTCAGCTATTGAAGTACCTGTGGGTTCACCGATCCAAATAGATTTCAAATCTCCGTGATCTAATATATTTGGGCCTATGATATTAATTTTTGTAAGGGTAACAGCAAGCATCAAATTCTGCATTTCCATCAGCAACATTCTATTCCGAGCTAAAAGAGTTTCGTATGAATGCTCAGAATCTATCTGATTCTTTTTTGCAGCTTTTAGTAATGTGTTGACACTTGTAGTGAGTTGATTGATTTGTTCCTGAACTTGTGTGTTGATAGCTACCTGTCGGTTGTTAGAGTTCACCAACTGTAACTCAGTGAATTTGATCTTCTCGAAGTCACTGGCGTCAGGTGTTCCCGCAACTACTTTGAGGGCTGTGCCCAAGAAATCTAAACTTCTTGCCACCCTGTGGTGTACGCCAAGATCTTCTATCAGATCTCTGAGGTGGGACGCATCTACGCTTAGAAGCTTTCTCATGTGAGACTGCGGAAACATTTCACATAGCTCTATTGTTTCGTTTACCATTTAATCGTACTCAGAGATGTTTGCTGTGTGCCTGACGAAATTGAATTCCTCCCAGACCAGAACTTGGCCCTCAACAATGGGAATATACTTGGCGTGTGAGTAATTACTCACACGCGCTGCCGCACTTGCAAAAAATAGAAATAGCATAAACCGGAACCTGCGGAAGACAGATAAAACGGACCAAACTATTACTACGTGTCTTCCTAAAGGAAATGCCAAGTGGCGTAAATATAAAATCATTATGGTGAAGCCTAGTGGCTCAAATGTTGAAACTTATAGTTAAATTCAAGATGCATATAATCGATGTTTTATTTCAGCTCTCGCCCTACTTAAGGTTGTCCTTGTGAACCACCCTCCCTCCAATGAGAACGGTCGTGCCCAGGTCTGCCTCTACGATCCGTTCTTCACATAAGGGCGTGAGTTTATTGCCAAGCCTGCGGTTTCTTTTTACTAGGACTTTTTCGCCTACTTCAAAGACTCTATTCTGTCGCTGGTCGTTCAGACTAGCCCGGAGCGCATCTTGTGCACTCCTTAATTTTGCTGATATTTCCCTTTCAGGTTCGCCTGGAGGGCATCAACGGGTCTCTTGTTGATGACCGAATGTATTGTCTTGTTATACTCGATCGTGGCTATCATTATGACTTCGACTGAGTCACTGATGTTTCTCTCCAGCTTGAGGCAACGTGCCAGTTCGGCTAGAGTGCTATGGAAGCGCTCGACTTGGCCATTGGAGGTGCTATGCAGCGGTGGCGCATTAACAATATGGACTCCGTAGTTGTTTAACAACAGGGTCTTTATCGTTTGAGAGTTCATCGAAGGCTCGTTGTCGCAATAAATTGTTCTGGCTCGTGGAAAGAAATTCATGAGCTGCAGTAGAGGAACTTTTAAATCCCCGATAGTGCGCGACTGAATTGGTTGTTCGATTGCAAATTTAGAGAACTTATCAACACAGGTAAAAAAAAATTTTTTGTCCGTGGAAAAAATATCAATGTGTAGCAATTCCCCAGGAGTCTCAGGGATCGGAGTTTCTCCCAGCTCCTGTCTTTTCGGGTGCCTATCGTATTTGGCTGCTGAGCAGATTCTACAATTTTCCGCAATTTCCTTAGCCAACTTCGCCATTTTAGGGAAATAGTATTCTGATATCACTTGCTTAACATTTTCTTGAGCTGCTCTGTACGCTCTATTATGTTCGGCAACGAGAATTTCTCTCCTCTCATCAACGTTGAAGACATCTGCAACTCGGTTTTTGCAGTGCCTGAACTTTGTGCCTGGAAACGTGCGAACTAAGCCATCCTGCATCTGTGCTAGTGTGTGCAGGTTGCAATAGAGGGCATTGACTGCATTTGGATTAATCAAGTCAAGGAGCTCATCTAGAAGGGCTGTGCGATCAGTGAAGCTCACTTCATGACGCCTCTTGTCCCCGAAAAGAATGAAGTTGCGTTTGGTGGGGACGCGTGCCTCTTCAATGACAATTTGATTTTGGAAACAATTAAGTGGCTTTTCGGTCGACTCAATTGTATAGGTCAAGAACAGCTCACTGTGGACTGTGGCTGCGCAGGAATCAGTATTCAGCTCGTTAAGAGTGTTGAGCTGTTGTCCCGATAGCGCATCAGCAACTAAATTCTCCTTGCCTGGCTTATAAAATATTCGCGCATTCGTTTCCTCAATGCGCGCCTTCCATCTTCTAATTTTGGCGTTCACCTCCGGGGGCTTCAATGTTCTGGAAATCATTGAGATGGGGCAACCCTCTTGAGAAAGCACTGCCCCTATGCCGTAAGCTGAAGCGTCTGTCGTTAGATCAAACGGCTTCTTAAAGTCAGGGTATCTGAGCATGACGTTTTCTGATGACAAAATGTTGCGTAGCTTTTGGAATGCGTGACGCTGAAGCTCAGAGAATTCTACCGGGATGTTTCGCGATCTATGTTTACTTACTGACCCATTCTCGCCCTTTAGAAGATCAGAAATGGGTTTTGCTATTGAGTCAAAGTCTTTGATGAAACACCTATAGTAACTGGCCTGTCCTAAAAAGATCTGATCTCGAATATATTCTTCGGTTCTGGGAACTCCTGAATCGCTTTGACTTTTTCAGGGTCCGTTGTAGCTCCATTACTGGTTACCACGAAACCAAGAAACCCCTCGCTTTTCTTAAAAAAACGCGACTTTTCCTTGGAGATTCTCATATTTGCCTCGTGCAGGCTCTTTAAGACCCACTCTACATGTTGGACATGAGAACTTTCGTTTTTTTAGAAGACGATGACATCGTCAACGTAGACATAGCAAGATTTGCCAATTTGCTCACGCAGTACGTCGTCAACAGTTCTTTTGGAAGATGCTGGCCGCGTTCTTCAACCCAAAGGGAAGTCGACAAAATTCGTACTTCCACCCGTTAACTGCAAAGGCTCATTTTTCACGCTCTGCTATCGTGATCTGGTGATAGCTGGATTTTAGGTCCAATGTCGAAAAGTATTTAGCTTTGCCAAGATTCCCCAAAATCATTGGAATGTTAGGCATAGGGTATCTGTCTGCGATGGTTTTCTCGTTAAGTTTGCGAAAATCCATTAATAGGCACAATCTTGTTACTAAACTCATCCGTCCCCTTCTTGTCCACCACCCAAATGGGGTTGTTGTAGGGGGAAACAGATTTTTTGATGATACCGTTCTTCAGAAGACTTTGAATCTCTTTATTAACGAATTCCTCTGCTCCCATGGGGTAGGGGTACAGCATCTTTAGGAATGCATCTTTTACAGCATCGGGCGCGTCGGCGCAGTCAACATTGCTAAAGTTAACATCAGCGCACCTGTGGAATTCGATTTGTTCAGTTTCTGCGCCACATTTGAGTTGGCCAGAAGAAAGACAAAGCCCCACAGTTCCATCAAATGTGGACAGGTTTGGCAGTAAGAAAAATGTGGCAGTTTTGCCGAACAGAGATATAAGGCACTTATGAGTAATCTTCGTGGTGCCGTGTATAGAATGGGTAGAGAAGGTAGAATTTACTGGGCACACACCTTTTAGATTTTTATGTGGCCTGATATAATTCATGGAAGTGCCCGTGTCGATGAGAAATCTCATCTGGATCCCTGCTACTCTTCTACTGATGTAGGGCAACAGGAAGCTTCCACTAAAAAATTGAGAGTGCTGTTCTGCTGCTGCTGCAGAGCTAGCATACGAACCTGAATCTTGATCAGGCTCGTGAGCTGTGTAATTAACTCTCTGCCACCTCTGTCCGCTTAAACGCCCAGACGTGGCCGTTTTCTTGTAGTCTTGAGGAGCGCTAGAGTTAACGTAGGCTGGTGCTTGCAATGGTTGTAGAATTTTAGACACAGATGGATCGACGTCCATTGGTTCCTGTGACCCGCCACTTTTGTTCCACCTGCCACTCTGTTGCTCAAATTGACTTTGTTACTGTTTCTATTGTTTAGTGAAGTGAGGATTTTTTGAACCGTTGGGTTGCGGATCCCCCTGCTGTTGACCCCTTTCTTGCTGACGGACTTGCGGCCTCGGGGTCACTTTTTGTTCCCTATCTTCTTGCCCTTTAGCGAAGCTAGCGGCAAAGGCGTACCTCTCATGGTTTGCCTCTACCTCTTGCGATAGAGCTAGGGCCGACGGTAAGTCCTTGGGCTTTGCCGCGAACAGGACATCCGTCAGGCTACGCTTTAGGCCTGAGACAAAAACACGCAACGCATCATCTCTAAACTTTGTACAAAGCCCTTGTGCATTGTTTGGTTCATAGGACATATTGACCTAATTGGTGAGAAGAGTAAGCTTTTTCTCAACCTCGTCATAGTATTGTGAAATTGTTAATGAGCCCTGTCTTAGGGTGCTCATCTCTTGCTCTATGACGTGAATGCCTCTCTTATCCCTGTATGTGAAATCGAGACGGTTTATTTTGGCATCAAAATTCATTACTGTGCCAAACTGACCCAAAACGCAGTCAGCTGCCCCTCTAATTTTGCTCTTTATAATAATGACCGCCTGGTAGTGGCGTGAGCTGCCGTCGTATGGCTTGTAAATTTTATATGCCGCTATCGAAGCTTGTCTCCAAGAGCCGTACGTCTCTGGCACCCCCGTAAATTCTGGTAAGCATTAAACGGTGTCCAATGGTTCATTACATTGGACGTCGTTTCTGATTTCCACCGGCTCAAATGCCTGGACCGACGGTGTTTCTATAATACTGGTAGATATTTTGCCTGTCAATTCTTGTATCTGAGCGTCTAAGGAGGCCCTCAGTTCTGCATCTCTTTGCCTCAATATTGCGCTCTGTGCTTCTAAGGCGGAGGCCACTGCGGCCTGCACCAAAGCCCTAAGCTGCTCAGGCACCATTCCTATTTTACACCAGTTGTCAGCAATTTTTTGCGGGACGGCTTCCCTATCTAAGGTGGTGGAGTCGTCTGACTCAGATCCCCTCGCAGAGCGGTCTCTGTACCTGAGAAACGAGCTGTTCGTGGACTATACTTTCAACAATAATAACAACACAATTTTAAGAGCAAATCAACAACAGTTAACTAAATGAATGCTAACAGAGGAGAGTTTATTGATTTTTGAGAATTGTGTTACTCAAAGTTAGTTGGGAATTACTGCAATTTTAATATTTCTACTTATGTATTTTTGAATTTCATTTTGAATAAATCACGCAAATTGAAAAAAGTTTGTGCCAAATGATGGCCCACTTACATTTTATTTAATCCTAGAAGAATTGTATGTTCTACGTCTAAGACTACTGCTTCCCACGCTGCAGTCGCGAATGCTTTTTTATGATCCCTCGCTGAAGTCTATGGTGTTGGCTTACCTCGTTTGACAAGTCACTGGCCGAAGAGCTCCAGCGGTTTCGGTGTATCAAATGGCTTTTTATTGGGCTTGTGCCGCTGACGTAAATTGATGTAGGTCAGGGACAGCTTTTATTGTTTGCACTGGTAGGTTGGATATTGTTATTACAGAGCGCGAAGTGTCTTGTACTGGTAGATTAGTTCTTTACACCGCACAGCACACAAAATAATTATAGAACAAAATGGTCCGAAAAAGGTTGGGCGCAAATTAGGATTTAAATAAGAAGCCCTCGCGGATTATTTTAATAGGATTTTATTTTGATAATGATTTATAAAACACTACGCCAATACGCCGTAGTGAGTGAGTTAAATTATACGCGAAGTCGCTGGGCCGATGTGCCTCAGTGTAAGTCGGATTAAAAAACTGAATTTACAAAAGATTGATCAAAAATACCTAAGTTATTGTGTGCTTTCACAACGGACGCTAGAATGCTTAGCTTGCGCCTCGTGCTCTGCCGTTGTGCAAGAACATCTGGCCCAGAGTTATGTCAGCATCTGTGGCTGGTGTTATATTGCATTTTGCTGACCCCTGTTAGCTCGTAAGAACATCCGGCCCAGTGCTATATCAGCATCTGGAGCTGGGGTCGTTGGCCTCTGTTAACTTATACATATATCCGCCATGATTTTCTTTTAAATCTTCTGTGTTTCTTTACCGATCTGAATGGAATTTTCAACAGATAGCAGTAACAAGTGAGATAGTAGTAACAAATACTATAGTGTATTTGTATATTCTCAAAAGGTCAATTGCATTAAATTGTGGCTTAAATTGGTGGGCAGTTCAAATTGGTGTATTTACTTGATTTATATCTTAGTGGTCGTAGCGGGGAGGTGGTGATAGCTGTAAAGTGAAAAATACTTGATATATACATACTATTCTAGAAACTGCATGTCGAGCCTTTAGCTCCTATAACTTACGAAATACAAAAAGCAGGATTTCGATTTTTAACGATTACTTGAAAACGGGGCAAGTTATCGATTATCGGAAACGAACGCGTACTGCGCGGGCACTAAGAGGACCACCCATACATTCGAATTTCAGTCTCTAGCTTTAATAGGTTCAGAGATCCTTGCATTCATCCATAGGATTCACAGACGGAAACACGGTCGGACAGACAGATCGAGTCGGCTATTGATTCTGATCAAGAATATATATATTTTTTATGGGGTAGGAGATGCCTCCATCTGCCTGTTATATACTGTTGCTAGCGGGTATAGCCCGGCCTTGCCCATGGCACGTTTGTTATAAAATCAATGTTCTCAAAAAGCTTTGAAAATGATTTTGATACTGAGCGGACGGTAAACAAACTACTTTCATATTAAAGTTTTTCGCCAAGTTTTTACCACTGTTGCAAGTGGAATTTCATCACGTTCTTATGTAGAGCCTTAAAAATAAGTTTGCAAATCAAACAAAACCTAAATTTCACCAAAATAATCTTTGAAATGTACTTTTCACCGAAAGAGTTTAGATTTTGCAAAATATGTGAAACACGTCTTAAATGATTTTTCATATAGATTATTGAAAATGAATATGAGCGCAAAACGTCATACACCAAATCTTTGACCTCCATTTCCACCAAGGAGGAATACATTTTTGGGAAAGTGTGAAACACCCGTCAAATGAATTTGAACAAAAAACTTCGAAATTGATTTTTCCATACTTGCGGGAGGAATATCCCGAAACCCCGTCTTAACGTGCACTTACCTAAAGTGAAAATTTCAGCTTCCTAGCTCTTATAGTTACAGTCTTACAGTCAGTCAATCATTCAGTCAGTCAGTCAGGACAAACAGTTTTATAAACAGAGATATATTGCACAAATACATTATATCCATTTGACCCATTTTTAATGGTTTCAAGGTATAATACGAACATCATGTGTATCAACTAATGTTTCCCATAGATACACATTGGTGTACTTTTATCCTTTGGTATATGTGGGACCGCAGTTGAGAAAGAAGATAAATACAGACCAAAATTGAGAGAAAACGAAATGAAATTCGCAAGAAATAAAAAATAATTTAACCCATTGTCTTGGCCCTAAGAAATCTGCAGCACTATTTATACGATACCAGATATGTCTAAAAGTTATGTCTAAAAAGAATGTCCCCATAGTTATGTGAATTCAATAAACTGCGACTTTCCAACTTTAGTGAGCAGCCAACATCATTTGGTGTAATGCTTCCCGTCGACCATGTTCATACATTTCAAAAGCATGGTCACGGATATTTACGATCCGAACGACCAAAGAGAAATTATCGCCGCAGAGCACAGCCGTACCCATAGAACATAGAACTACACAAAGACATTTTCTAAATGGACAAGAAATATTTTGTGACGTGCGTTGATACATTTTCTAAATTCGCAGTGGTTTAGCCGATACCATCTAGCACAATCACAGACATAAAAGCTCCTATCCCACATTTAATAAAAATGTTTCCAAGTGCAAAATCTATCTAGTGTGACAATAATGTGTCTTTTAACACTTCACTGTTAAGAGACCGTTTTGCCGTAAGCGTTGTGAACGCGTCGGCTTTGCACAGTACTCCCAATGGTCAAGTGGCGCGAGTCCACAGCACGATCCAAGAGATAACGAGATGTCTGAACATAGAATACAAATCGACGACACTCTCGATTACTAACAACCGTAAAGTACAACCGAAATATTAATTCGGTCACAGACAAAAACCCATCAACATAATGCAAGCAGATCCTAGCGACTTTAGGAAGGAAATTAAGAACAATATCGTAAAAGCCTAGCAAATAAAGCTAGAGAGGAGTAACCCTGCAGGGAAGAAAAGAGTTTTTGACGTTGGAGAAAATGTGTTGGTGAAAATCAATAGGCTTATGCTCGGAAAAAAGGAAGAAGCAGATTTTGGAACAACATTTCTAATGAAGAGCAGGGTGGTCCATAAGGACAACCTTTTCTTTTCTTATTTGACTTTGGAAAAAAACAACTTTGTTAGTCCGACCATATAAGACACCACAGATGTCGAGGTAATCATTGTTAACGAAAGCGAAGCAACGGGTTAAGTCGACGGAGATAAGCAAACCACCATTAGCGGCACTTGTCTTCTAAGCTTTCAAAAACCCTGCGTGTATTAATGGTTCCAAGTTTGACGACTGCAATTGCATCCCAAACAGATTGCTAACAGTAGCATAAATGCCCGTGATTAACATCAACAGTGACCACAAGGTTTTGACCTTACCTTACCTTTAAAAGTTAAATGAGGTCAACCTACGCTACATCAAGAGAATGGAGGATTCCTATACCAAAAAGCCACTGCTGTTAATGGGCAAAGACTTCGCCGTGTTTTTTTGTGTCTGCGTCATTATAACCATGCTGCGCCACTATAGGAAGAAGCAAAGAGATTGAAGAGCTCCGGGAGACGTTGGCAGCATTAACCAAGGCCAAGGATGCCCTTGAATTTGAAGAGAGAGCAGTTACCGCTGGGCACTATCAGGTTCTTTCAATCAGACAAGAGCAGACAATCGGACATGTCTAGATCGGCTCGACTATTAATGCTGGTCAGGATATTATGAGGTCTATTATGTATGATATTATGAGGTCGCAGATGCTTATTCTTGCCTATTATATACATTTGCATAAAAACATTATAGCCCTTTTACCCATTTTCATATAAAAAAAATGAGAAAGTAAGATATTTTCAGCACAGCGAAGATTTAATACCCTTGTAGATATTTGCCTTGTTTTGCGGATATGCAAGAATAGTGAAGCTCGTTAATGATGAGTTCGTTAAAAATATCTTGACAATCGGAATTTTTACCATTCACGATCGTTCCAACGGCAGCTATATGCTACTGTTCTCCAATCCCGCAAGTTGCGATACATATTAAAGCCTCACCAGTCGGCCCACTTGTGGGCCCTGAAAAGGAATTTTGCCAATATGGACTTCTGATCACCCTTGATGAAAACAACGACCTGAAAAATCTTTTGTTGGCTTCTTCGCTTGGTTCAATCTTATTCGTTGTTGACTCTTTCGCAGTTTGTTGTTGATAACGCCAATACATTTTAGCAACATACTCTGATCAAGATTACCGAGTATCAGAATCAAGCTGTATTTCTAGTAGAGATTGTGTCGTTTTCTATATGTATAGTATATTTCACAGTGTTCAGTGAACTAACATAATATGAAATTATCATTGTCATCGCCGTTCATTATGTGTGATCTCCATTTGCCGTTCGCAGTACTGCACCAGATAAACATTAAATTAATGTTTGAATTTCTCAACAAGTTTTCAAAACTACACGTAAAGATTGCATTCTTCCCTCTTAACCGAGGCAAACGCTTTTGCATTAGCTGTGAGGTTTGTTATTAAATGCGGCGGTAATAAATCATGATTACTAAGTAGAACGTTTCACTTTCGTAATGACCAACAAAGCTTATTCAGAGATGCGCTCATATTCCACTGTTGCACTAGAATCTTTGGTAAGGATCAAAATATCGACGTCAGATTAGAAAATTGCTGACATCTACCACTCAAATCATAGCAGCAAAATAGGAAGTCAAAAAATACCGGATTTTGTACTCCGAAATTCTGCATTGAAAAACACCTGCATGAGAAAGTACAGTGCTATCTAGCACTGACCGCCCATATAACGTTATACGCATACTGTTTTTTTTTTGTTGCCACTGATTTTCAGGTTTTTTTTTATTTGTCAGCAATCCGTGGTGAAGATTTGAAAGAAAATATTTCTTTCAATGGAAAGACGTGTTTCATGGGGAAGGGCCATCGTAGCTAAAATATCAAGGAGGCGCCTTAGGGTGCCCTGCATTCTCTTAGAGCGAGAGTGCATGGTTTGCCTGATACACTCGGAGAGAATATGCGAAAGACCTTCAAGATGCCCTTGGCCTTCCGGACGGTCGTTGACTGAGATATGCAATTGGGCAGAAGCTGGCACTTAGGATCAAATAGCTTATGAATCAAATGGCCATTCTTCCTGACCACCAATTTGGGTTCAGGGATGGGCATGGCGCTGTTGAACAGGTTCACATATTGTGGACCATATTCTTAAGGCTTACGACGATAAAGACTACTGCTATGGAGTACTTGTAGACGTTAAGAAGGCCTTTGACCGAGTCTAGATTGATGGATTGCTCCAAAATTGCTTCATATCAAGATGGATCTAACCGCCCACTTCTTTCTACTTCGGCACTATTTTCTAATGAAGCGAAAGTTCGAAGTCTCACTTAAAGCAACAATCTCTCCTGTTCGCAAAATGAAGGCGGGTGTCCTTCAAGGCATTGAAATAGGCCTCCTTCTCTACAACTTTTACAATGCAGTTCAATTCAATGCAACAAACATTTACAAAAAAAAAAAAAAAAAGAAACTGGGACGACCACATGAATGTGTGCGTACGCACATTTAACTAAACTACTTTAGGAAGTGATTAAAACAATAAAAACTGTTAAATTTAGCCAAACTCATTTTTTTCAAAAATATTAGTGACGGCAACTCACAAGGTGCCCCTCTTGCTCAACCCAAAATAAATGTCCAAGGCATCGTCACCTTCGCCACGTTTTGCAGGGATCTGGACAATATCCTTGGCGCACGCACATACACGGTTAGAGCGCTCAGATCTTTTTATTGTAACATCGACTGTCGGAACGAAAAAATCCACTGCGACCTTCTCACGCAGACCCTCTTCTGCTCCCGTATCAGTTCTAGAGTTCCGCGCTATACTCTGAACTCAGCCAACCACCCAGACAACAGCCAACATTGATGAGTAGCAATCCTAATTAGGTCGACATTGTACTACCATCCGCTGGAGTCAAACTGCCACTGGCAGGATCCGACAGCGGCGACTTCAACCTCGCGTCAGTACACTGCCCATCTGGTTTCCAAGTGACAGATGCGCAGTTTCAATCTATCTTCGATCAGCTTGGCACAAAACTCCTGGCAGCGGGAGAGTGGAACGCCACTGGGGAAACCCGGGATAGTCAATCCACGCTCTGGAAGCAGTCGAGCAGAAGGCAAACTGCGATCAGTATTTCTGAACGAACACTGTGCAAGACTGGCTGCTGCTGGTCGAAACGTGGACAACATCCTGGCGCCACCTTCACGCAACGCACAAATACTTGCCAAGGGCTACAGTTTGATGGCGGGACTATCGAGCATACTAATTCGTTCTGCTATCTGGGCGTCCACCCAGACCGCAGGCTCATCGGTGGGTTCTAACTTACAGCAACCAGACCAAAATGGTTGAGAAGGCTCAAAAGGCTCGACTGGCTTGTAAATTTCAACAAGGGGACTGCTAATAAAAACGATGCTGAAGCCTATGTGGACCTAAAACGAGGAAGAAAGGCTATCTTCGGCACGCCGAAGATCTAATACCCTTGCAACCTTTTAATGCCGAGAAAATGGTTAATGCCGAGCTTGGTGAAGGTATCTTGATAAACAAAAAAGGCTTTTAATCAAAAACCTAGTTTTCGACCGATCGTTCCTATGGCAGCTATATGATATAGTGGTCCGATCTTAATAGGATTTTGCATATACATGAGGAGCTTAGTAAAACTAATAAATGCCGAGTTTGGTCAAGATATCTTGAAAAACAAAATGTTTTTTCATTCGAAAACTTAATTTTCGACCGATCTTTCCTATGGCAGCTATATGATATAGTAGTCAGATCCAGCTGGTTTTGACATATGTGCTGCGTGCAACAGAAAAAGGGACTCTGCAAAGTTCATAAGATAGCTAAAACTGAGAGACTAGTCGCATAGAAACAGACAGCCGGACAGACGGACAGACGGATATGGCTATATCGACACGACTGTTGATGCTGATCAAGAATATATATACTTTATGGGGTCGGAGATGTCTCCTTCTATGCGTTACACATTCACGACAAAATTATAATACCCTCTGCAAGGGTATAAAAAGGCTTTTAATCAAAAACCTAGTTTTCGACCGATCGTTCCTATGGCAGCTATATGATATAGTGGTCCGATCTTAAAAGGCTTTTGCATATATATGAGGAGCTTAGTAAAACTTATAAATGCCGAGTTTGGTGAAGATATCTTGAAAAACAAAATGTTTTTTCATACAAAATCTTAATTTTCGACCGATCGTTCCTATGGCAGCTATATGATATAGTGGTCCGATCTTAATAGGATTTTGCATATATATGAGGAGCTTAGTAAAACTAATAAATGCCGAGCTTGGTCAAGATATCTTGAAACAGAAAATGTTTTTTCATACAAAAACTTAATTTTCAACCGATCGTTCCTATGGCAGCTATATGATATAGTAGTCCGATCCAGCTGGTTTTGACATATGTGCTGCGTGCAACAGAAAAAGGGACTTCTGCAAAGTTTCATTAAGATAGCTTTAAAACTGAGAGACTAGTTCGCATAGAAACAGACATCCGGACAGACGGACAGACGGATATGGCTATATTGACACGACAGTTGATGCTGATCAAGAATATATATACTTTATGGGGTCGGAGATGTCTCCTTCTATGCGTTACACATTTCACGACAAAATTATAATACCCTCTGCAAGGGTATAAAAAGGCTTTTAATCAAAAACCTAGTTTTCGACCGATCGTTCCTATGGCAGCTATATGATATAGTGGTCCGATCTTAAAAGGCTTTTGCATATATATGAGGAGCTTAGTAAAACTTATAAATGCCGAGTTTGGTCAAGATATCTTGAAAAACAAAATGTTTTTTCAAACAAAATCTTAATTTTCGACCGATCGTTCCTATGACAGCTATATGATATAGTGGTCTGATCTTAATAGGATTTTGCATTAGAGGAGCTCGTAACAAGCCGAGGTGGTGAAGATATCTTGAAAAACAAAATGTTTTTCAACAAAAACTTAATTTCAACCGATCGTTCCTAGGCAGCTATAGATATAGTGGTCTGATCTTAAAGGATTTGCAAATATGAGGAGCTCGTAAAACTAAAAAGCCGAGGTTGGTGAAGATATCTTGAAAAACAAAATGTTTTTTCATACAAAAACTAATTTTCAACCGATCGTTCCTAGGCAGCTAAGATATAGTGGTCCGATCTTAAAGGATTTTGCATATATAGAGGAGCTTAGTAAAACTAATAAATGCCGAGTTTGGTCAAGATATCTTGAAAAACAAAATGTTTTTTCATACAAAAACTTAATTTTCAACCGATCGTTCCTATGGCAGCTATATGATATAGTGGTCCGATCTTAAAGGATTTTGCATATAAGAGGAGCTTAGTAAAACTAATAAATGCCTAGTTTAGTCAAGATATCTTGAAACACAAAATGTTTTTTCATACAAAAACTTAATTTTCGACCGATCTTTCCTATGGCAGCTATATGATATAGTAGTCAGATCCAGCTGGTTTTGACATATGTGCTGCGGCAACAGAAAACGGGACTTCTGCAAAGTTTCATTAAGATAGCTTTAAAACTGAGAGACTAGTTCGCTTAGAAACAGACAGCAGGACATGGCTATATCGACTCGACTGTTGATGCTGATCAAGAATATATATACTTTATGGGGTCGGAGATGTCTCCTTCTATGCGTTACACATTTCACGACAAAATTTTAATACCCTCTGCAAGGGTATAAAAGGCTTTAATCAAAAACCTAGTTTTCGACCGATCGTTCCTATGACAGCTATATGATATAGTGGTCCGATCTTAAAAGGATTTTGCATATATATGAGGAGCTTAGTAAAACTTATAAATGCCGAGTTTGGTCAAGATATATTGAAAAACAAAATGTTTTTTCATACAAAATCTTAATTTTCGACCGATCGTTCCTATGGCAGCTATATGATATAGTGGTCCGATCGTAATAGGATCTAGCATATATATGAGGAGCTTAGTAAAACTAATAAATGCCGAGTTTGGTCAAGATATCTTGAAAAACAAAATGTTTTTTCATACAAAATCTTAATTTTCGACCGATCGTTCCTATGGCAGCTATATGATATAGTGGTCCGATCTTAATAGGATTTTGCATATATATGAGGAGCTTAGTAAAACTAAAAAATGTCGAGTTTGGTCAAGATATCTTGAAACACAAAATGTTTATTCATACAAAAACTTAGTTTTCAACCGATCTTTCCTATGGCAGCTATATGATATAGTGGTCCGATCCAGCTGGTTTTGACATATGTGCTGCGTGCAACAGAAAAAGGGACTTCTGCAAAGTTTCATTAAGATAGCTTTAAAACTGAGAGACTAGTTCGCATAGAAACAGACAGCCGGACAGACGGACAGACGGACATGGCTTTATCGACTCGACTGTTGATGCTGATCAAGAATATATATACTTTATGGGATCGGAGATGTCTCCTTCTATGCGTTACACATTTCACGACAAAATTATAGTACCCTCTGCAAGGGTATAAAAAATCCACAATTGTATTCACACATAACCAACCGAACTACTTGCCACCACACCCACTTAACAGCAAAACCAACATTTTAACTTTGATTAAAAAACCAATTAAAATATCAGAGCATACTAACAGCACATAATATAATACAATCGCTATTGCAATGCTGTTTACATAATTCAATAAAGACGCTCATGAAGTGTGTGTGTCCAGAAATTCTTGTTATTTGCTGTAATAGCAGCAAATTTGTGGCTTGTAAATATCTATATGAGCACCCGTTTTTTAGACCCTGAACCCATTGAAAACTGACTCGCGATCAGTTACAAGTTCAAACCCTGCCAAGGAAACTTTTTTTATTTCTATACCCTTGCAGGGGTATTTTGTCGTGGGAACGCAGGGACACTCCGATCCCATAAATCTGATCCATCGCGAGTCGAAAGTCCCGTCCGTCTGTCCGTCTCCGGGTCTGTCTAGCGAACTAGTTCTCGTTAATATCTAAGAAACTTTGCAGAGACCCTTTTTCTGTTGCACGCAGCAATAGTCACCGACGAACTAATCATAACGAAGAAAGACGGTCGAAAATAGTTTTGTAGAAAAAACATTTGTGTCAGATCTTGACCAAACTCGAATTATAGTACTAGCTCCTCAATATGCAAAATCCTATAGATTGACCACTATATCAATAACGCCAAGGAACGATCGGTCGAAAAAGGTTTGATAAAAGCCTTTTTTATCAGGATACCTCACCAAGCTCGGCATTAACCATTTTCTCGGCATTAAAAGGTGCAGGTATTAGATCTTCGGCGTGCCGAAGATAGCCTTTCTTCCTCGTTTTATTTATCTTTATTACTACAAACGAGCGCGTAGCGCCAGCTGCATTTGGTGTTGGCATAAGAGGGTTCAGGGTACCCCTAGTCGGGAGTTCCCGACTAAAACCTCTTACATGTTTTAAATTTATTTATCTTACTACCAAAGCAAAAGAGCGCATAGAGATAGCTGAATTTGATGTTGGAATAAGAGGGTTCAGGTAATTCCCTATTCGGTAGCTCCCGACTAGAACCTCTTACTTGTTTTTTAATCACTTCTGTGTTTCTTAGCCCATCTTAATGAAATGTTCAGCAGTAGATTTTATTATTGCTAATGGTTTCAGGGTATAAAAAAAATTAAATCGAGAGAAAAGGGCTAACATATCTTAAAAAACAAAAAGTTTTCCATAGAACGACTTAATTTTAATTAATTATTTAATATTTTTATAAATGGAGAAATGGGAACGTGAGTAAAGTTTCTTGACGATAGCTTTAAAACTGAGAATATTCGTTCGCGTGCTTGTTGACTAAAAGATATACTCTTTGCAAACAGGCGTTGCCTTATGTACACATATTCTAGCTAAGCATAAATAAATTGAGTAATAAATATATATATTTATTACTCAATGGCCTCCATAGTTAAGTCGATTTAGCGATTTCCGTCTGTTCGTATTCATAAGCAAATAATACTTTATTCTCCAGTTCGGTGCCTGACGAAAGCTTTTTTTTAACGAAAGGCATTGAGACATTGAGTAATAAACAGAAGGAGATGAAAAGTCACTCTAAGCTTTAATTACTGTTTTAAAACTTAAACTTAAGCAAGGTGCACTTCTTATGGAGTGTTGCGATGCTTCCTGTTGGTCTTATTTGGCACTGTGAGAACTTATTTGTTTTTAACATTTCCCCCTTTAGTTTGAGCTTGTCCTCAAGCGACCATTAAAAGAAGGTTATGTTATTGAACCGAAGGCTGTTTGTATCTTCGTTTTGTTCTTGCGTTTATTCTTTTCTGTTTCAGCTGTAGTATTATTTCTTTGTCTTACCTCTTGAATACATATAATGTACAGGTAAGAAAGAAGACGACTGTGAACAGAGTTATAAGCCCAACTCTATTTGCTTTAGAGTGTATTTGAAGTTTTTGCATATTTTTATACCCTGAACTCATTCAAAGTTGGGATTAAAGGCGTTAAATGTATTTGTGCAAATGTATGTAGCAAAAGTAGCATCTCCGACCCCATAAAGTATGTATATTTTTGATCAGCATCAACAGCCAAGTCGATCAGCGTTGTCCGTCTGACTGTTGAAGTGGCACTTGTTACCAAAACTAGTTTGGACTGTTTACCAAGTGTGCACAAAAGTTAGCAATACAATTTTTTATGCAGTTGTGATTAATAATTGACATTAAGATGTTTCTTTTAGTTTTCTTCCTTTTTTTAATTATTGCACAAATAGTGTCTCGAGCAGTTGGACTTGGTGTGCCCGTACTCTTGGCATCTATTGAATTGGACTGGGCCCGACGTATCTCGAGATTTCTCCCACGATACTTTATGTATGAATAAAACATTTTTGGAGTTGACTAGGTTGTTGTTCTCCGCCTTCCTCAGGTCAACAAATCTCATATTGTCTCGTTATTAACTCTGCTACGCGGGAAGTATATGCGGACAACGTGCTGCCCCTTGTCTGCCAATTGAGCTGAAATATCTTCAGATGGGATGTCGTGGTGGATGTTTCTCAGCACAATGCGGTATGGTCGGTCCTCTGTCAGTTGGTGGTGATGGAACCAGTCGCCAGAGTTGAGCGCTCTCTCAGTGTAGGGGCTCGCGACGTGGCGAAGTCTACGATACCTGGCACAGTAATTGTGGGCACCTTAGTGGAATGGCGTTCATTAAAAGTCGCCGTCTGGGTGGGTTTCAGGTGCGTGGATAGCTCCTGCTTTACCGTTTGTTGCTAGTCTATTACCTTCATCTACAAAATTGGCGACGATATTGTTGGCAGTTAGCTCTTCCTACATGTCTATGCAGCTTTTCTCGTCGTCACAGAGGGCCGAGAACCGGTTTTGACTGACTCGTCTCGGTGCTCGCCTTCTTGCGAGATATACTGCGCGAGAGAGCACCACCTTCTCTTTTTAGCGTCGTTTCTTTTGATACCTCGATGCAGTCTTGAGCGGGTATTTGCTCAAAAAGGCATGGAGGTTCAAAATATTTAAAAAGTAAGAGGCTTTAACCGGGAGCTGCCGACTAGGAGATACCCTAAACCCTCTTCTACCAATACCAAATGCAGTTCACGCTACAGTGTGCGTGAACATGTGTGCAGAAATCCTAGCTTTGCGCTAGGTGCTGTTGACACTTGGGCTGCCAATATATATATATATATATATATAAGCACGCTTTTTTTTTTTTAAGTTTTTGTGTTTCTTGAACGAACTTAATGAAATTTTCAACAGTAGATTCTATTGTGCTATAAAATATATATTCTCAAGAAGTCAAATGCTGCTGATCAGAAATATATATACTTTATGGAGTCGGAGATACTATTTCTGCTACATACATTTGCACAAATACATTATACCCCTTTGATCCCCATTTTTAATGGGTTCAGGGTATAAAAATATGCAAAAACTCAAAATATACTCTAAAGCAATTAGAGTTGGGCTTATAACTCTGTTCACAGTTGCCGTCCTTCTTTCCTGTACATTACATGTATTTAAGAGGAAAAACAAATAAATGATACTACAGCTGAACCAATAACAACAGAAAAGAATCAACACAAAAACAAAACGAATGTACAAACAGCCTTCGATTCAATGGCATAACCATCTTTTGTTGTTCGCTTGAGGACAAGCTCAAACTAAAGGGAAAAGAGTTCACTCAGTGTCAAATACAGTTAGAGCAACAGAAAAGGTGTTCGTCTGCAAGCAAGCGTCCGAATATTCGCAATTTATCTTTTACGGGGATTTGGTATTAATACCCTTGCAGAGGGTATTGTAGTTTTGTCTCGAAATAAGTAACGCATAGCAGTCCGCATTAGGTATATATATATTCTAGATCAGTATCAACAGCTTAGTCGATATAGCCATGCCTGATTCTATGGGAACTAGTAGCTAAGTTTTAAAGCTATCGTCATGAAACTTTGCACATGTTCAATATTTCTATTTCGCCAATTATACGTTTCACTATGCTCCCTACATTTTGCAAAATTTTATTCACATCGCACTTCTATATCATTTGGCTGTCATAGGAACGATCGATTGAAAATTAAACTGTTGTGTGGACAACTTTTTTGTTGATCAAAATATCTTGAACAAACTCAGCATTTATTAGTTTTGTTATGCTCCTTCGATGTATTCCAAATCTTATTCACATCAATCTTTATATCATATCGTTTCCATAGAAACGATCGGTCGAAAATTAAGTTGTTCTATTAAAAACTTTTTTGTTACGAGCATTTTGAAAAGGCTGGGTCTACCAGGGTATTAAATCTTCGGCGTGCCGAAGATAACCCTTCTTTCTCATTAATCTTGCGCTTTATATATTTTCTAACTTAATGTACCAATTTTGCAGGAGAGCATCCTGCGGCCATGCATCATGGAAACTCTGCGCCCTTGCAGCCGCCGGAATTCTTTTTACTAGTGCTGCTTTCATGTGGATTATTGTTCTTTTTGGAGTCACACGCGCAGTCTATCCATCGCTCTACCACATACCACAACATAACCGGTTCAACCACATCCACGCAAGGAAGCCCAATCGTCCTAATCAACTGCCTAGAGCAGCAACGTCATCGACTACACCGAAACCAACTGGAGAGTAGCATTTGGCCGCCAGCCACATAGCTACCTGAAATACAATGCGGATGTACATACACAAGCAACTCCTAAGTTTCCTAGGGTTCTGAGTTTGTCTCATGTTTTTAGATCTCGTTATTACTAAATTAAAAAACCAGTTTACTTAAGCCAACCCGGAAATTTTGATAAATTTTCTTAATATATTATTGAATAATAGGAGTTTTTAAATTCTGCATGTTGGCTTTGAAATGCAGCATGTTTGGGAATGGTGCTTGATAAAACAGGTACGGTAATATACAACATTGATATACACACAGACACTCTCAATCCGATATTGTAAATAATGCTATTAGTCTAATTTTTCTATTTGTCATTACTTAAAGTAAGTTTCAAAGGTCAGTCTTTGTCAGTTAGAGCTTGAATATTTGTCAGTTCTATTTCGCTTCCTCAAGAGATAACAATTGATAAGTAAGCAACTAGCATACTTTCAACGTATATTATACATATGTCTAAATTTGTATAATTACAGGCCCCAAAGAAAATGTATTTTATTTGTCGTTGTTTCGTCTAGAATATATGTATGTAGCCAAATATAAGAAAATAAGCGTTTACAAGAGTTCATTATATGCAGATTACAATACATATATTGATATATGTACGTATATAAATATAAAAATATACATACGTATACTCTAGGCTGGGCCCAATATAAATTTGTTGGAAATTTTAACGGGACACTCCAATTTTTTTTATCTTTCATGAGATATTGCCAATTGTGGCACATGCCCACATTTGGCATGAAGAAATAGTATAATTGGGTTGCGTAAAATATGATGCAAATATGTCAGTGATTAATTAATAACAGAAAGAGATAAATACTATTGGCATCGATGGACAGTCTGATGATCGACCGTTATTTTGTTCAATTGCATCTGCACGAATAGTATGTGCGCATCGAAGAGAGTTGAAAATTAAAATAAAATTGATCTGAATACCAAGTACTTTTTATTTAATTGGCAAGCTGGGAATTTTTCAACTTATATTAGAAACAATAGTCCCGGACACAATTAAATTAAAATAATTGTTGCTTTGGTGCTCAAAATACAATTAAATAAGCAACTTTAAATAACTTGTGACTTGTGCGAAGGAATAAGGACCATTTATGCGAAAAAGTGAATCTGCAAACAATAAAACAAAAATAATATTGTGAAAAATACTTAAATAAAAGAAAAGTAAATATAAAAAAAAAATGTATTCATTTCACAGCAATAATTGCCTGCGCTTACCGTTAAAAACCCAAATATTAAAATACATATGTATGTATGTGTATGAAAGCATACGCTTTAATACATATGTATGTGGGATCACAATGGCAAATATGCGCGGGGCTCTATAATAATAAAAAGAAGAAGCGGAGAAGCGGAAGCTACTATGAGCATTTATTACCGTTTTAAAGCTGATGCGAGGCTCATTGGGTTCGTCTGCAGAAGCAGTACCATACAGAAGCAAGTAAGTGCCTCTAGTCGGGAGCACCCGACTAGGGGATACTCTGAACTCTCTTCTACTAACACTAAATGGAGCTTGCGCTACGAGCTCCTTTGCTTTAACAGTAACAAAATTAAATTTAACGAGGAAGAAAGGCTATCTTCGGCACGCCGAAGATCTAATACCCTTGCAACCTTTTAATGCCGAGAAAATGGTTAATGCCGAGCTTAGTGAAGGTATCTTGATAAACAAAAAAGGCTTTTAATCAAAAACCTAGTTTTCGACCGATCGTTCCTATGGAAGCTATATGATATAGTGGTCCGATCTTAAAAGGATTTTGCATATATATGAGGAGCTTAGTAAAACTTATAAATGCCGAGTTTGGTCAAGATATCTTGAAAAACAAAATGTTTTTTCATACAAAATCTCAATTTTCGACCGATCGTTCCTATGGCAGCTATATGATATAGTGGTCCGATCTTAATAGGATCTAGCATATATGTGAGGAGCTTAGTAAAACTAATAAATGCCGAGTTTGGTCAAGATATCTTAAAAAACAAAATGTTTTTTCATACAAAATCTTAATTTTCGACCGATCGTTCCTATGGCAGCTATATGATATAGTGGTCCGATCTTAATAGGATTTTGCATATATATGAGGAGCTTAGTAAAACTAATAAATGCCGAGTTTGGACAAGATATCTTGAAAAACAAAATGTTTTTTCATACAAAATCTTAATTTTCGATCGATCGTTCCTATGGCAGCTATATGATATAGTAGTCAGATCCAGCTGGTTTTGACATATGTGCTGCGTGCAACAGAAAAAGGGACTTCTGCAAAGTTTCAATAAGATAGCTTTAAAACTGAGAGACAAGTTCGCATAGAAACAGACAGCCGGACAGACGGACAGACGGACATGGCTATATCGACTCGACTGTTGATGCTGATCAAGAATATATATACTTTATGGGGTCGGAGATGTCTCCTTCTATGCGTTACACATTTCACGACAAATTAATAATACCCTCTGCAAGGGTATAAAAAGGCTTTTAATCAAAAACCTAGTTTTCGACCGATCGTTCCTATGGCAGCTATATGATATAGTGGTCCGATCTTAAAAGGATTTTGCATATATATGAGGAGCTTAGTAAAACTTATAAATGCCGAGTTTGGTCAAGATATCTTGAAAAAAAAAATGTTTTTTCATACAAAATCTTAATTTTCGACCGATCGTTCCTATGGCAGCTATATGATATAGTGGTCCGATCTTAAAAGGATTTTGGATATATATGAGGAGCTTAGTAAAACTTATAAATGCCGAGTTTGGTCAAGATATCTTGAAAAAAAAAATGTTTTTTCATACAAAAACTTAATTTTCAACCGATCGTTCCTATGGCAGCTATATGATATAGTTGTCCGATCTTAATAGGATCTAGCGTATATGTGAGGAGCTTAGTAAAACTAATAAATGCCAGCTAGCGCAAATTGCAAGAACTTCTGCCCTTACATGCACACGCGTCTTCTTTGAATTCTCTTAACAGCATTGCAATTGCGATTGTTTTAGTAATGTGGTCTGTTACGAGTTCAAGTCCTATAGACAGAACTAATTTTTTATACCCTTGCAGAGGGTATTATAATTTTGTCGTGAAGTGTGTAACGCATAGAAGGAGACATCTCCGACCCCATAAAGTATATATATTCTTGATCAGCATCAACAGCCGAGTCGATATAGCCATGTCCGTCTGTCCGGCTGTCTGTTTCTATGCGAACTAGTCTCTCAGTTTTAAAGCTATCTTAATGAAACTTTGCAGAAGTCCCTTTTTCTGTTGCACGCAGCACATATGTCAAAACCAGCTGGATCTGACTACTATATCATATATCTGCCATAGGAAAGATCGGTCGAAAATTAAGTTTTCGAATGAAAAAACATTTTGTTTTTCAAGATATCTTGACCAAACTCGGCATTTATTAGTTTTACTAAGCTCCTCATATATATGCTAGATCCTATTAAGATCGGACCACTATATCATATAGCTGCCATAGGAACGATCGGTCGAAAACTAGGTTTTTGATTAAAAGCCTTTTTTGTTTATCAAGATACCTTCACCAAGCTCGGCATTAACCATTTTCTCGGCATTAAAAGGTTGCAAGGGTATTAGATCTTCGGCGTGCCGAAGATAGCCTTTCTCCCTCGTTTTATTTTAATTTATTTTTATTACTGCTAGAGCAAACGAGCGCGTGGCAAGTAGTATTTTGTGTAAGTAGAAGAGGGTTCCAGGAATAATCTAGTCGGGAGCTCCCGACTAGAGCCTCTCACTTGGTTGTGTTTCATTTTGCGTTTGCAGACCAACCTTATGTACCTTGCTTGAGTTTTAATATTTTATTATTACTTAATGGAATTTCCATCGACCAAACAAAGTTTTGAATGAAAATCAGTTAAATTAAATTCAAGACTCGCAATTAAATACATTTTGTAATTTTGAAAAAAAAAAAGTAAACAAAATATTAAATCGTGCGAAATAAGAATATACAAATTATACATATGTATGTATGATTTTTATAATAATATTTATTTAGCCGAGATAAAAAGTATAACCGTAAATACACATTTAAGACAAACGAAAAACAACTCAAGAAACACCACAAAATTAGGAACAAAATAAAACAACAAGTGGTTCCGGTAGCGAAGGGATCCACGCTGAGGACTCCAAGCTGTCCATTATTTTCTGGAACCAGATTTCAAACAAGGCAAGAAGGCATTCCCGGCTTTTTTTTCCACGGCGCTGATCCAAGGAGCCGAAGTGGGCGAGACATCGGCCGAATTAATCCAGTGAATCCTTTCGGTGAAGTCATTCCTCACCCCAAGCAGGAAGCAATGGCAGAATCAGCCTGAAATATAGCCCAAATTTTAATGCGCTTTTGATTTCCGCAAGGAATTAATATAATTAGACTTGTTCCTTTTTCTTTTAATGTACATATGTAAAATATGTTAATTCCACTTGGTTCTTGTGTTGGCCGAGGAGCGCAGCAGATAATGAATGTTTATATGTACATACATACTATATATAAAGGGTATTTCCTTTCTTATCGCCCTTTATCAGCGCCAGACAACTCTTTAGGCAGGGAAAGGTAGATTATGTGATATGAAACATAAGCACATTCTACAAAAATTACAATTTTGTATTCATTCATATATATTTATTTATTTCAGTATATTATTCCACATTTGTGCAGACAACCTTCATTTATTCGTGTTCCTTTGTTTCTCTTTCACTTGTTTCCTTTTTCGTAGATAAAATTTGTTGATTTTAGTTTGTCCTTAAATATATTAGTTTATGTTAAGCTTAATATTATTTAATTGATAAATGCATAGGAATGCTACTAATTATACGCACCTATTGAAAATAGAATCAAAATCCCAAAATCGATCAGTGTGTAATGGGATCTGAGAAGCGCAATGGTGGGTCGAAACGTTTGCGACAGTTCATCATAGACAGGTGGTAGCCGCAATGACAAAATGATCCTGAGATAAAAATGTGATATTGAGGTAGTTTTCTTCAATGTTATTTATTACGTACTATTTGTTTTGTGTCATTCTATGCTTACACCGAATGTGTGCTGGCCGGAGTTATAGGAGCTTTGGAGACAGGTACCAGAACGAAATAGATTCGCTCCTGCCCGCACCTGACACACAGCATACTCCAAGTCTGGCCAGAAGTGCAACGGAAGCCAAATAGCCTGCAAAGTAGAGTTGGCCCCAAAATACAAGATTTGGGGAGCGACACATGGATGCAATGATGTTGGCTGCCCCGCGAGTGGCTCGGGCGAGTTTCCGCAAGCTCAGGATAACGATGCGCCAAGTCATGCAAGCTACCAGGCTGGAAGAGAGCATAGACGCACGTGTGTTTACAGATGTGGAAGTCGCTGCGTACAACATGAAAGGTCTGTTAGATATGGGAGCCTCTGTAAGTCTGCTGGGACGAAGATGCCGGGAGTTAGTGGAGAAATTGGAATGGGCAGCGCAGCGATATACATCGGCGTTTACAGTTCGTGGAAGGTCACTGTATCAATTCCGTCACATGCCACTCGGGCTCTGCAACGCTTAGCAATTATGCAGCCTCATGGACAGATTGATCCCGGTGATGTGAGGTTAAACGAATTTGTGTACCTGGATGCTCTGTTGATCATTTCGACAGATCTTCAGAAACATGAAATGGAATCGGTGGCCGAATGCTTGAAGAGAGCAAGTCGTGCTTTTGCAGCTGGATGACAAACAGCAGTAGAGGTCAATCACGTTCTTTTCGGCGAAACTTAAAATACACCAGGTGATTTATACGGTGACGAGAGAAGGAATGCCTAGCAGCCAAATTTGGCACACATCGATTACGGCTGTACGTGGAGATGATCACAGATCACGCGAGCCTGCATGAGTCTCAAAGACTTAAGTGGGAGACTGGCCAGGTGGTCACTGACGCTTCACGTTATCCAGAAGCGTGGAAGAGGTAGAGGATTTGTTCGGATGTCAGACCCTGGAAAATGACCGGACTTGCGATTAAAGAACGGACGCCCGTTCAAAGGGACGACACCTGAATCCTTGGAAGGTCGAAGTGCGCACCGATCTTCGGTCTTAAAAGATCTACATCGAGGGCATGCGTGGATGTTCAAAATCTTAGACCACTCCTCGAAGGGACGTTCCTGAAAGCCATCAGAGAACCCAACGCAGCATTAGTTGTTGACTTCCTCTTACATTAAGTTTTTTTCAAGTTGAACGTGCCTGAGGTGATGTAGTCGGATTAATGGCGTCAATTCATCTCCTTTATTTATTTTTTTTTAATGATGGTTTTGGCGACCTTTCCATTTTTATAATAGTTTAGTTAGCTGTTCAATACATTATTATACTTACATTATGAAAATTTAATGCTAAAGGCCTAGTTAGAGTACCCACATTTTTCACCAAGGAGTTTTACTTGCTCGTCCGGCCAGCTATGCCCCTTCTCACAGCTAATTTTGTCAGTGACGCTATTGAAACCTATAGCTAAGAAGAAGGGTGTTAATAGAGAAAAAAGTGTTGAGTAAAATTAAAAATAGTCTTAATTTGCTATATTATTAAAGAAAATGATATAAATAGGAAAAATAATGTTCGAATTTGTTAATAAAGTAAAGAAATATATGCTAGAGATATAGAGTGTTGAGTAGATAGGATAGAGAGATAGTAATGGGATATCATCCATGATTTGTCAATTGTATAGCTGATAAGATAAGTTGTAGTACGATTGAAGGTCTTAAACATACACTTTGAACAATTTAGATGCAATTGATTGGTCGAACACCAAAGTTGCATAGCGTTCAAATCGTTTTGTAGACGAGAATGATGTAGGGGATTAGTGTATGATAGAATAAGTTTCACATACAGAAGTACCCGAGCAAGTGATATAACCGAGGGGAGATCGTTTATAAAAAGGGTAAGGAGTAAACGACCAAGATGACTACCTTGAGGAACACTAGAAGTAACGTGAACTTGTTTTGAGGTAGTCAGCCTCAGCCTTACTTTTTCGGTCCAAACTTTTAAATAAGATCTAATCCAAGGCAAAAGAGACGGAAGGAAACCTTATCGGTCTAGTTAAAGAAGTAAAATATCATGGTGGTCAGAGCTAATTGCCTTACTGAAGTCAGTGTAAATGGAATCAGTTTGCATTTTCGAAAGGAAAGCATCATTTACCAAGGAAGTAAACTCTATCAGATTGGTCGTAGTTGACCGATTCTTTACGAATCCCCGTTGAACAGGGGAGACAACTGATCTTCAGAAATGCTGCAAGTTCGAAGTGATTATTCTTATACCCTGAACCTATTGAAAATAAGTAAAAAGGGTATATTGTATTTGTGCAAATGTATGTTACAGGCAGAAGAAAGCATCTCCGACCCCATTAAGTATATTCTTGATCAGCATCAACAGCCGGGTCGATCTAGCCATATCCGTCTATCTGTCCGTCCGTCCGGGGTTCAATGGACCGTTGTAGAAGAGCATGTTGCGTATTTCGTAAATCATTAGTCAAGTCGACTCGAAGGCACAATGTGCCCCACAAATATTATTAAAGTGGCCTCCTAGGCGATTGTCCAAAGTCCACGCCACGTTGAATAAATGCAGACTTTCTGTCCGTCTGTCCTTCCGTCCGTATGTATGAACGCAAGGATCTTATAATTCATAAGAGCTAGAGATTGAAATTTTAGGTCCTCCTAGTCCATGCGCAGATCGTGTTTGTTTCCCATAATCAACAACTAACTCAGATTCCAAGCAATCGATAAAAATCGATTTCGAAATCTTGTTTTTTGAGCAAATTGGGTTAATATTATAAAAGCTAGAGTCACCAAAAGTGATATGTTTATTCTAGAATAGTTTATATATCAAGTATCTTTCATTTTCAACTATCGCCACCTTCCCGCTACTACCTCATAGCTATAAATCATGTTAATAACCCAAATTGTATTACCCACCAATGTAGGCCACAATTTTAAAGCAATTTACTTCTTGAGATTACACAAAAATTGTATTGTTCAATTAGATATACTCAAGAAAATTTCATTAAGATCGGTTCAGAAATGTTATGTTAAGTTATGTGTTTTGATTGCCAATGTGTATACATGTACACACATACATTCATACGCGTTTGCTTCGAATCCATCGACAGAATTGCAATTGCGATTGTATCGTTTTCTGTGCTGCTATTTTAATTCGTTCTTTTCTCACTGAGACTTAAATATTGGTGAGGCTGTTGAGTAGATGCGGCGGCAAGTAAGGTTAGTTGCGAGTTCAAACCCTGCCTAGGGAACTTTTTTTTTAAATTTATCTTTGTTACTACAAACGAGCGCGCAGCGCGAGATGCATTTGGTGTTGGAATAATGGGGTTCAGGGTATCCCCTAGTCGGGAGCTGCTGACTAGAACCTCTTACTTTTTTAAAATAATTTAGGAATAGCGGACAGTTTTGCAATGCCCCTGTAATTTTGTACATCAGACTTTCCACCTTTCTTGTGGAGAGGATGATATAAGATTCTTTTCAAAAAAAATTTAAAGACAGAAGATTCAAGGGAAAGATTAAAAAGCTTTAGCAATGAATAAACAAGGGAAGTACTACACTCCTTGAGTAGACAACTAGGAATATTGTCAGGACCAGGAGAATAAGAAGATTTAAAAAAATTAAAAGCTAAAAGTAGAGAGGAATGGGAAATAATAGGAGGAGGTATAGAACTAGAGGAAGTAATAGTATAAGGGTAAGAATTATTATTAGGACTGACTGAAGAGTAAGTTGATTGGAAAAAATTAGCAAAGAGGTTAGCAGAATCAGAGTCATTACTAGCTTTATCCATCCCGAAAGAAAAGGAAGTTGGCAAACTTGAAGATTTACGCTTCAAGTTTACAAAATTGTAAAACTGTCTCAGATTTTGTTCAATTTGCCTTTTGCAACGAGTTAGATAATTCTCATAGCATTGAGAATTATGTAAAAAAAGTTCGACTTGGCTATGGGATATTTAGCCAAGTCTGTACACGAACCAGACTTATTAAACTTTTTAAAATATTTATATTTTTGATTTGACAATCTGGAATAAACCAGGATGGTTTAGAAGAAGTAGTCGAAGGAATTGACTTGGGAATACACATATCTAAGAGAGAGTTTAGGATATTAAAACAAAAATTTATAGCAGTATTCATATCAACCGAGTCATATAAGAAAGACCAATCGTTTGCATTAATAAGCTGATTCAGCAATGCATTATTATTATTATTTCCTTTGCGAAAGTAACGGCGAGGCTTATTGGTAGCTGATTAATACGAAATAAAAGGACTGCAATTGAACATTACAGCCTCTAAAGTAGGATGATGCACATCCTCAGGAAGAGATGAAGAAGAGGACCTAGACACATTAGCAATAAGGTCGTCGGTAACAAATACAAGATGAAGTGTTATATTATAATAATTAGAAATTGAATTGATTTGAAGCAACAAAACATATACAGGTATAAAGCATGCAATCATTAAAGTAATGCTTTGCTGACGGGACTAGATAATTTGTGTTTGCAATTTGTGTTTCCAACCTCAGAATCTCGCTTCAAGTATTTTGAAAAAGGGCTTTTGATCTAAAAGCCTCCTGTGTATATTTATTACTCAATGGAGATGCCCAGAGGTACACAAAGCAATGAGTGAGTGCGAAATTCACTCTGTACTCTGGCATTTAAGGAATGCAAAACAGACTTATGAAGAAAAACAACTGTAGTGACTTTGTGCACTGAGCGACGAGAAAATGGGCGTAAGCATCATGGGTATGTTGCAAAAGAAAATCAACTAATTTTTTGTCAACTTAAAGTCTCTAATTATTATATGCTTAATGGTAATAAAATTTTTTTGTAAGCTGTAACAAATCTGTGTATTTATGTTGTCGTTGAAAAGGTCAAAAGCACAAAAGTGCATCAATGAACATGGGCGAGACACACTCTGTACATGTATATACTTACACATACGTTTCTAGTCTGTACGGAAATCAAAACAACTAGTTATAGAAATCAGGAATTGTATCAATGCCTTAAATGAATTCATATAAATATAAATGATACTGTTGACTTAAAAATAACCTTTAAAAAATACGTTATTTGTAAGAAGATTATTATTGACTATGTAGATTCTGTTTGGGCAGGAAGTGAGGCATCTACGGAGAAGCATTATGGTTAAAGACACTACAACGTAATAAAGCCAACAACTCTACCTGCCACAATCGAGCAAGCAATAGATATCTAGTAAAATTTCACTTAAGGAACTCATTTCATAATTATATATACACAGACATGCATTGGCTGATATCCGACGAACCTGCAGCAGCAAGATTCCTAAATTTAAGCTCACAATTGGGACTTTGAATGAATCGAAAAAATTTCCTTATATACAATGAATACTATTAATTGAAATACATTTAAAACATAAAATATAATTTGAACAAGACAATATGGATATCTTTTGCACGCCGAGCATAAAATACCCTTGTAAGTATTTCCCATATTTACATTTATGCGATATCTTATTTACATCGAACCACTATATCATTTAGCTGCCATAAGAATTATAGATTAAAAATGAGGTTCTTGTATGAATATGATTTTGAAAAACTAATGCAATTTTGAAATGTTCATTTTTCAATTTTTATTACTTGCATAGTTTTTCTAATCATACGCACCAAATGCTGGATCATAAAAATTTGTTGTTCCCAGAATCCAGAAGCTCAAAAAATAATGTTAATTTTAATTATGATGAATCAAATAAACATCGACTAGACGATGCCCACATATGGTACAACCGATCTTTCCGTAGGTACGCGTATCGCTTCATGTGCGATGTGCGCTAGAGTTATTAGGGGGTGCCGCAAGGACTGTCGCCTAATGCGAACTAATACTACGTAATACTACGTACGTATTAGGAAAAATAGTCCTACAGGGTCTCGAATACGGAGTGAGGTAAAAAAAATGAGCTGCAAAGCTCTGTTCTCATTTCTTCTTTTTCACAGGAGTGCTACTTACGATCACTCGTTCCAAAGTGAAACTTGAGCGCAGCTTCTTCATACATTATTCTCTCTCTCACACTCTTCACCTCGTGGAGAGAACTCATAACTTAGCCCTAATTACTTCTCCTTTTCCTATTACATATAAAGGCCAGAGGTACAATTATGTTATTATTTTATTTTTTTGTGTCCATGTGTTACATGATACAACACAGGACATCGCAGACTCCCATGAATCTGGTCATACAGACCATCGACAACCTCGATAAGGTGTCGACCCTTATGGGGACCAGCGGCGCAAGAAAATCGCCAGGCATAGAGTCCACCTTGTCCAGCTTGCGATTCCGTCACCGATAGGATTTTTTTTTTTTTTTTTTTTTTGCCTCGCTACCCGGGAACAGCCGCATGCTGATACGCGGAATCTTGCAGACTTAGTCCATTTTCTAGTGGCACGGCGCGAACGGGCGGTAGAACATCAGTCTGTCAACGCGTTCCTCTGACACGGCAACAAGCTCTACCGGGTGGTCCTTTCGGCCATTCCAATCGACATCTTCTCTCTGAGTTAAGCTGTTGATGGTGAAGGCGTCCGCAATCTTCTCAGGAAGGGCCGTCGCATCATATCCACAGATTATTCGTCCCTCGCTGACTCTAACAGCGCGAGCATTGGCGGTGGTGACTCTGGATCGGTCACGTACGGCGAGTCATTGCGATAGGCTGGGATACGAAAGCAATATTTGTAGCCTTGATGCGGCTTTAGGCCCCGAACTCGACGTGGAACTCTACGTAATTTTATTCCTCTGTAAATGCAGTGTTCCGCCGTGGGAACTGTTATCCTCGGAGGTCTCGACTCCTGCGTAGCTCCTCTGGTTCGGGGACAAGGTTGCTGTCCTCGTCCATCGACGCGAGCACACTGGGTTCTCGTCACGATCACAGGCCCCCACCGTAATCGTCGCTTCCGCCCGCGAGCTTCACCAACACCCAACCCTCGCCGCTAATATCTATAACGTCAAACATGCTTTCTGTGGGGTCGTAAAATATAATATCTTCGCAATTATGTGCAGCTTACAAATTGGTGTCTCTTAATTCCTTGTTCATGAAATAATTGAACACTCTTCAGCTTTACTAAATTAAGGTTATAGCCATTGGTGTAGGCACCCGCCGCCTTCCGCCTCTACCAGTTCTGCGTTGCTGCTCCATTAGTCGGTAGGGTTTCAGTTGAACGATGTGAGCTACTCGTATCTCTTCAGATGCGCCAGATGTGATATTGATTTGCGAATAGAACAGGACAGAACTCTCTTCAGATGGTTACTGCTGTCGCATAGCGTCTATGATGGCGTCCACGATTGTGGTCCTTGCGTTCCCGTATGCTCATGGTCCACCTGATGCTGATGCTCCTTCACTGCCTGATTACATACCTATTGCGGTTACCTCGAGTGGGAATCTGCTACCGCATTCAACGGGTATGCACCAGGTATTCAAATATATGATTTCATCTGGGTACTGGGTACGCGTCTGGGACTGAATGTGCATTGAGCTATTGAGCTATCTCGCTCCCCTCGTTTGCCTACTAACGTCACTTCTAATATGGTGAGAGAACGATTCATATGCCCTTGGTATCCGGCCACCCTTCCCAGGCTAGCGTCCTGGTTGCCGACGAAACTTTTCACCCAGTTAATGATTATCCAGCTGAGCTACAAGAAGTCTGCATTACGACAAATGCTAGCTTTAAATTCGGGATAAAATCCCCAAGTGCTGCAATGGCTGCAGGCATGCTCTTTGACGCCTTAAACACACGAATTCCTCGCTGGCAGTTCCCAAGCTTTGTGAAAATACCCCGATTCCAAGAATTTCATAAGCCAGTTCGAAACTCTTGTTTATATAGACCATGTCATTCCGAGTATAGAGAATATCGATCATCTTATCTTATTCTCCGCTGGTCTCTAATCACCGAGGACAGTTATTTGATAGCATAGAACAGCGTACGACAATGAATGATCAATAGGATTCAATGGGAATATAGTTGATTAACTTAAGTTTTAGTTAAGTTGTCGAATTATTCGAATCTTTTCAGCACGAAGCGCACATAATTCCCAAAAATGTGGTTTACTTTTAAAAAGGCACCAACAATTTGCGTTTTATAATTATATGAATTCATATAATTTCTTATTCTTGTGATCTGCTAGCTGTCCTTTGCGCGGACCATTAGGGCGACTTTTAGTCCTGACCCACCCGCAAGACGTTGCTTAGTTCGAACCTCTCGAATCGAATGGGTAACTATCCTTTTTGCACGGGCTTCGCGAATTACCGTGTCAGTCGTCGCTGAGAATGTGGCCTTTCCTAGTAATGCATTCACATAGTTCAGGTCCCGTTGGCATTGACACCCACCCGATCGCGCTCTGGGTGGCGCCTCTGCCCGTTTCCGGTGGCTCGCAATACTCCTGGCCGCTAACTCTTTAGCACGACAAATATTGTCCACATTGAAAACATACCTGGCGCTGCTTAGCTGTTGTTTGCATTGGTAACTACTCGGTAGATTACTTCACCGGACGCTTTCCCGATTGTCGGATATGGAGTATTTCGGAACGGCTTGTCGAAATATAGTGGCGGCAGAAAGAACTGCAGAATAACGCCGCGTCTGGTATATTCCCGAATATATGTGTTATGTATGACTTTAATGTAAGCTACTATCTATATATACATTCTAAGCATGTAAGTTATCGCCCAATTGAATTTCGATCTCTAGCATCTCTCTCTCTTATGATGAAATAGGTGAACACGCGACTTGTGAAATTACCTAATTTAAATAAAGCTGATTAAAGAACACAAAAGTGGTGTCAGAAGTAGTCAAAATGAGCATTATTAACGAACAACTACGAGAGGTCTTCAGTTCACTGACTAGCGCCATTCAGTCAGCAGTGCAACAAGCAGGTCAAAATGCAAGATGCAATGCAAAATGCAGCAATCTCTACGAAAGTACCGCCGTTTGCAATGCCAAACTTCAAGGGCGGAAAAGACTGTACAGTGCAAGACTACTTCCAACGATTCGAATGGGCACTGCAACTGGGTAAAATTCCTGATGCTGACCCCCACCATTATGCAAGGGTGCATATGGGAGCTGAACTGAATTCAGCGCTAAGTATTCTGATAAGTCCAAGGCAACCAGAAACACTTTAATTCAGCGAGATTAAGGAAGTGCTAATTAATCACTTCGATGGCAAACGAAACATTTACGCAGAGAGCTTCAAATTCCGCCAACTACGCCAGGAACCAGAGGAGTCACTAGCAGCGTTTGTTCTACGCTTAAAACACGCAGCATCATTTTGCAAGTACGACTCGTTTTTAGACAGAATGCTAACAGAACAAATGCTTATCGGCATGCAAAATCGCAGCACTTGTGATGAGGTAATCGCAAAACAGCCAACAACATTTGCAGTAGCATACGAGGCAGCATATTCCAGGGAATTGTTACTACGATCAGCAAACACAGTTAATGACAACCAAGCTACAGATACAGAGCCTACATGCAAACTGGGCTTCTCGCCAATCAGGAGGAAGCCGTCAAGCGGAGTGAAACAAGGAAGCAAATGCGCAAGGATTGCAAATTCAAAAACGAGAAATGCTACGTGTGTGGTAAAGTAGGGCATATAAGTAAGGTATGTAAAGCCAATACGAATCAGATTTCCGAGTCAACAGAAAATTAAACCTTTAATACAATTAAAGAAAACTGACCGCAAATTTTCAAGTTATACAGGGCATAGGATCAACTGCTGTGGACGGGCAGTTGTTAACGTGACTTATGGAAAGACTACACGTAAACTAAATCTGTATGTAGTAGAAGGATACCTGGATACCCAATTTGCAAAAGCAATTGATTTTACTGGGATCCTTACAAACAATTCTGGTAACACTAACGATATAGATCTGGAAATGCTCTCGAGGAAAGGAAGCGCGATGAAAACAATAGCAGTACAAACGGCGGTACTGACTACGAGTAAGAGGACACAACTAGAGCAAATATTAACAAAATTTGATGCGATATTTGACTCTGCAGCAGGAACCTTCAAAGGACCAGCTATTAAGGTGCACCTAAACCCGGACGCGAAACCAATTTTTGCTCGAGCAAGAGATGTACCATTCGCGCTGCGTGATTCTTATGCCAAAGAGATCGACGCAAAAATTGCTGCAGGCTTCTACAAACGAGTTGATTACTCAGAATGGGCATCCACAACACATGTGGTAACGAAGAAAACGGGAGGTATACGAATCACTGGCAACTACAAACCTGATCAGATGATCATCGATGAGCATCCGATTCCAAGGACAGAGGATATATTTAACCAAATGAAAGGATGCACAGTGTTCGCACACTTGGATGTAACTGATGCATATTCACATTTGCGCATTGATGAAGAATTCGCACACGTACTGACATTGAATACGGCAACACACGGACTCATTCGACCGACTCGGGCAGTGTACGGAGCAGCGAACATACCGGCAATTTGGCAGAGAACAATAGAGACCGCACCGAAAAATATTCCTAACGTACGTAACTTCTTTGACGATATTCTAATATTTGCAAAAGATGTTGATGAGTTGCTAAGAACCTTAGAAGCAACATTAGAAAAATTACAGAGCCTGGGATTTAAATTGAACAAATCAAAATTTGTATTCGCCGCATCTTCGGTTGAGTTTCTGGGACACAAGATTGACGCTGAAGGCATACATAAATCAACTAAACATATTGAGGCCATCTTAAAAGCAACGAAACCATCTACAATCGAACACGTGCAACTGTTTCTTGGGAAAGCAGCTTACTACCCAAAGTTCATACCAAATCTGTCAACCTTGGAAAGACCGCTGCGTGATATACTCAAAGGACGACAATTCTACTGGTCAGAAGAGACGGAATTAGCTTACAACAGAATCAAACAAATTCTAGTTTCACCGCAGGTGCTGACGCCTTATGACCCAACACTTCCATTAGTGCTAGCAACGGACGCCAGCAAAATAGGTATAGGCGCTGTACTATCGCATCGCTTGGAAAATGGTGGCGAACGACCAATTGCATACGCAAGCCGTACAATGCGTCCCCCAGAACAGCGATATACACAAATGGACAAGGAAGCTCTAGCAATTGTATGGGCGGTACAAAGATTCTTCAAATTTGTATACGCCAGAAGCTGGACATTGGTTACCGATAACAAACCACTCGCACAAATTTTACACCTTACCAAATCTCTACCGACGCTATGCATCTCTAGGATGGCAAACTATGCAGATTTTTTAAGCAACTTCCATTTCACAGTAACTACCAAAACATCAAAGGAAAATGTAAGTGCTGACTACTTTTCCCGATTACCACTCAACACGAGTAATGGTATCCATTCTAACACAGCAAATCGGGACGAATTCGATAATTTTATAATACGACAAATAAATCAGCTTCCAGTTACAGCTTCGCTAGTTGCTCGAGAAACTAGAAAATACCAGCATTTGGGCAAAATCCTGCAAATACTGGAGAGCGGCTAATGTCATACAAGAAATGGATATAAATCACCAGAGTGCAAGTATGAGATATCATTTGGCTGCATTACTTTCGAACATCGTGTGGTTATCCCGACTAAACTTCAAAAACTGATTCTGGACGAACTACACAGGGCCCACTTGGGTATAGTAAAAATGAAGGGTATTGCACGCTCTTTTGTCTACTGGCCAGGAATCGATAAGGACATCGGGAATGCAGCAAGAACATGCGAGTACTGTGCAAAACATGCGAATCGACCTCCAAAACGCTCAGATCACTATTGGGAATACCCTAAGTCACCATGGGAGCGCATTCACATCGACTTCGCGGGACCAGTTGAAGGTGCGATGCTTTTGATAGTTACGGATGCATACTCAAAGTAGTTGGACGTTAAGATCACAAAGTCAATTACGGGAACAACAACAAGCGAATTACTAGATGATTTATTTGCTGGGTATGGCGTCCACCTAATGGTAGTGTCCGATAACGGGACAAATTTCACTTCGGCCGAATTTAAGCAATACCTCACATCTGTTGGCGTCAAATACCACAAGTTATCAGCACCCTATCACCCCGCAACAAACGGTCAAGCAGAAAGAAATGTCCAAACGGTAAAAAGTGCGCTAAAAGCAATAGGAACGACACCCAAGACACTTAAAAGAAACGTAATCGAATTCTTACAGCAATACAGAAACGCTCCGCATAGCACAACTGGCGAAGCCCCAGCGAAACTCTTCTTGGGTCGAAAATTACGTACACGACTGGATTTGATCAGACCAGAAACCACCAAGGAAAAGGTATCAACAAAACAATTTTTAAAATGCAAGCAATCGTGGCTCCAATTTGAGGTTAAGGATGTAGTTTACTTCATTTCTGGAAACCCGAGAATGGATAAGTGGATACGAGGAGAGATCGTAAGACGGTTGGGTGACCTTCATTATAAAATTCGACACAACAATAAATACCATAAAAGACATATCAATCAGATACGAGGCACAGGGTGGGAGGACGGAAGACAACAACAACAAAACATATAGGGAAGGAATCCAGAAAAGACACCTTACTACACAGCAGTGAGCATCAGCAAAACTAGAGATTCACCACCTGCTCATAACACAACAGAGCAGAGACCAAGGGAGTACAGCATTGGATCAGATTTAACGACCGACAACAGGCAGGGTGGTCAGGCCGACGAAAATGATAGCTTCAGAACACCGAAAGCTTTGCGCACAACTGAAAATAATAGTTCACTAAATCAAGTCGTACTTATGTCAGCACCAAGGGGATCGCCAATGTTACGGGGATCGTCAACACCTATAGAAACACCAATGCGAACAGAGCAAAGTGTACGTCGCTCGACTCGAGTAGTTAAACCAAAAAGGATATTCTCACCAGTCCCTTAGAAGGGGAAGAAATGCTATGTATGACTTTAATTTAAGCTACTATCTATATACATATTCTTAGCATGTAAGTTATCGCCCAATTGAATTGCGATCTCTAGCATCTCTCTCTCTCTCTTGTGATGAAATAGCTGAACACACGACTAGTAAAATTACCTAATTTAAATAAAGATGAATTAAAAACACAAAAATATGTTTATTTATTTTGGATTCCTTACGGCCCATAACCATATATGCCTCTATTTCTTCATCTCAGACAAAATATTTGGCATCGGCATTTTAAAGAAAGAAGTCAAATCTAATGCCAACGTACGAAAAATATATTATCTATTATTTAATACATATATTTATATATATACATATATATATATATGAATATATGCATATACTAACGGCCTTTCCCGTGGCACGTATGCTATAAAAAATTATTTTTAAACTGAGCGGATGGTAAACAAACCAATTTCATAAAAAAGTTTTCCGCCACTTTACCACTGTTGCAAGTGGAATTTCCCAAATCGCTGAAACACGTATTCATCACGTTCTTATGTAGAGCTTTGAAAATAAGTTTGCAAATCAGACAACACTAAAAAATACCTTGAGAAGCACTTTCCACCGAAGTAGATTAGTTTTTGCGAAATATGTAAAATACGTCTCAAATGATTTCTTGTGTAGATCGTTGGAAATGAATTTGAGCGCCAAGGAGGGATACATTTTTGGAAAAGTGTGAGACACCTCTCACATTAATTTGAGCAAAGATCTTTGAAATTGAGTTTGAAGCCGATCGGATGGTAAACACAAAAGTTTCACACAAACATTTTCCGCTAATTACCCACTGCTGTGGGTGGAATTTCCCAAATCGCTGAAACATATATTTATTAAGTTCTTATGTAGAGCCCTGAAAATAAATTTGTAGCAAATCGGACGAAACTTAAAACTTCACCAAAAAATTCATAGAAATGCACTTTTTACTGAGGATGTTTTGATTTTGCAAAAAATGTGAAACACGTCCCAACTGATTTTTCATATAGATTCTTAAAAAAATGGACACGAGCGCAAATCTTTGACCCCCATTTCCACCAAGGCGGAATGCATTTTTGGAAAAAGTGTTGGAAAAAGTGTGAAACACTTGAGTTTCAGGCCGATCGGATTGTAATCAAAAAAGTTTCATACAAACGTTTTTTGCGATTTTTCCACACTGGCGGGTGGAATTTATATATATGTTTATTGTATTGAATCAAAAATTTATTATTATTAATATTTTCTATATGCGATAAAAGTCTCAATCAAATAGTTGGTAATCATTATTTGTTTGCCTGGCTCGAGGTCCGGGGATTTTTTATTCAAGACAAACTGAAAACGCAATTTTGTTTGAATATAACCAATATATTTCGACCGTACTTCGGCATTCGTCTTCAGGGCACTAACAGGAAAACAAAAAAAAGATACATTGAATAAAATTAAAACAATATTTGACGTAGAGGTTGAAACTATTTGACAATTCAATAGATGTCTATATAAGTGAGCGCAGTGCCTTCATATCCAGAGATGTAACCTGTTACATTTAAGATACAAAAGTGAACTATCAATATATAACGTGCTATTTGTATTGTTTACAAACATATTCATATGTGGCGACAAGCAGTTTCAGTTCTGTCTATTTTGATTAACAAATATACAAAACTTGAATTAAGTTTTAAATCTAGACTTTAGATATTACAACCTTCCACATAAGTATTTGAATATTTGATGTAAAACCGTTTTTCTCCTTTCAAGATTGTTTTCTGCTATATTAAAATTGGTTATTCTTTGTCAACGAACTTGTATGCTTATTATACTAAATATTTCGTTGATAATGAATTGGCTATGCCTGAGCTGTCTACAATTTCTTAAATTATTTTATTTTAGACACAGAATATTTGTTTTGCCACTTTAAATTAAAATTTTAAATATACAATATGAACAAACTTCCAATACTAACTGCAGATCTGATCCAGAAGATGTTTCAACATGGACGAATTGAGCGAAACACAACTGATGGCGGCATGTGTGAAACATTAGGTTATGGCATTGCAATAACAACTCAAAAGGACAAAAGAGATATTTTACCGGAGTCAAACAAAGATATAGGCAGTAAGGAATCGCTCGCCCTACTCTGCATCAAAAGCAAGTTGCGCAATCGGTTTAGTCAAAAAGAAACAAGTCCTTATACTTTTTAGTCTGGAAATTATTAGACAGATAATACGGTTCGGTACGGGCACCAATAAATTATTAAAATCTCCACAACAAAACAATACCCGTTGATTTGATTGTGAACTTAAAATAAGAAGTGCAGAAGCAAAAGGAATCAACGCATTGAAGGGTTTCAAGGAGTTTAACAAAATAAACCAAAATAAGCCAAGAGGGAAATATAAAATTATAAAAAAAAATAATAATACGTGGTAATTTCAAAAAATTAAATAAATAAGTTAACAAAAGAAAATTTAAAGTAATAGTTCATATACAAATATTTAAATATGTTTAATTAAATTCACTAGTGCTATCGGACTAAGAGTGCCACTAAACGGAAAGTGCGGCAGAGAAGCCCATCGAGATTAAGGTCTCCAGAGAAGCGGATTGGCCACCACCTCTTTATACAATAGTATTCATACAATTAATATTATACAGGTGTAATGTTATTTTAATAGAATCAGGTAGAGAGTTCTCAGTGGAGAGTGATTGACGTGTTTTACATGTGCTCCAAGATTTTTATATATTTTTGCGCATTAATCCTGCTTTTTAAAGCTTTTATGACGTGCAAAGTGTTATCTGTTGTGCAGCGTAAGTCTGTTAATAATTGCATTTATTAAACGCGGTGTCAGTTCCGTATTGTTGTTATTGTCTATTTTGATTCTTTTACTTTGGTGCTCCCCTGTGCATACATTTGTTTGAGCGTAATCGCAATCTCGCAATTTTTGCTGTTGCTTTCCGCTCCAAACAATTTGTTTGTGTACGAATAGTTATTTTTTGAGCGGTTACTTGCTCTACTTTCGTGCACTGTGTTTTGTTTTGCGCTCGCAACTTCTGCTTACCTTTTAAACGCTGGTAGGTTTTATGCCTTGCACGTCAAGCAGGCTGATGATTCTCCACTGCCGCAATTTGTTAATTGCTGGCTGTGTGAGAATATGATGCATGCTAAATGTGGAGGTCTCACTGGGCGTGATTGCAACAAGATCGCCGCATTCTCCAGAATGTATAGGTCTGTGAGAAATCAGTTCTTGAAACTCAATAACATGGCTATTAATTTTAACTCGAGTTTTCAGATGCTTGGCAAATACATATTCGAGTCTCCAACCAATCGCCGGTTGGAGCCTCAATTTTTGCAGTTGTCCTCTCCATCTGTTCAGACATCTACGCCTGTTTTGTCCCTGCCTAGCAACTTAGAGTTATCTCCAATGTTGTCATTATCGTCTTCTCCGAGCGACTGCCCAAAAATTTCCCCCGTTTCATCCCCTGAAATAGTCCCATTAGTCCCCGTACCTGAAGCTGTCCCAGTTAGCCAAACTGTCTCAGCCCCGTCAGCTCCCGGCCGCAATCTTGCCCAGATTGTTAATGGTTAAATGTTATGGTGCATCTTTGGCCCCACCAAATCCTGTATTACCTATGGCCCCATCCGCTCCTACCTTAACTGTTGTTGCCCCTCGTAGGCAAGTTTTTGTGTCTCAACTTTCGTCAGACACCACTTCTGAGCAAATCTTCTGCTAGCGTGTCAATTACCAAATTTAATTTCTACACTCCTCGTGAAATATCATCATTCAAAATAAATGTTTCATATGATATGTTCCCAATCATTTGTGATCCAAAACTTTGGCTTCCACACAGGATTGTTCACGAGTTCAAGCCAAACAAGTAAAAGGTTCTAGTCGGGAGCTCCCGACTAGGGGATACCCTGAACCCACTTCTACCAACACAAAATGAAGATATAAGTATATACTATTCTAAAAGCTTCATGTCAAGTTTGGTCTCTATTTCTTATGACTCTATCTCTTATTATTTACAAAAATTGCTCAAAAAACAGGATGTTGTTATCTATTTTTATTGATTGCTTGTAAACGGAGTAAGTTATCGATTATCGGAAACAATTATTAAAATTAAATTAAATTATATTAAAATTTCAAGTCTCTTATAGGTTCTGTGATCCTTGCGTTTATCCATATGGACGGACGGACGGACAGACAAACGGACATGGCTAGATCGACTCGGCTATTAATGCTGATCCAGAATATATATACTTTATGGGGTGGGAGATGCTTCCTTCTGCCTGTTACATACATATTCATGCATACCCATTTTTAATGGGTTCAGAGTATAAAAAGCGTAACCAGCCTGTTACCCTTCCACTCCCTTCAATACAGGGTACTATTTCCGCCCCAAAAAACTAACTTCGTCTTCTGACCAAATCTCTATTTATTATGAGAATGTCAGAGGTCTCTTTTCTAAACATAAAAATCTTTTCATGGCCAGCATTTCCTTCGATTCGGATATAATCGCATTTTCAGAAACATAGTAAAATTCAACCATATCTGATTTTTAAGTTTTTTCGAATAATTTTATTTTGCATAGAAATGATCGGCCGGCTCGAGGTGGTGGGGTATTAATTGCCGTTAAAGCCACTCTCCAGTCAGAGCTGAGATTGTCTCAGTCAAGATATCTTGTCCTACACGGAATATCTATATTACATGCTCTTATGTTCCTCCCTTTCTGATATTTAAGTTTATATGAAACATATTACTTGTATTAAAGAATTTTTTCACATGTGCGTGATAATGACCTATTTATGGTTTTGGGTGATTTTAATTTGGCGAATATCGCTTGGTCATTATTCACTGCCGATAATTATCTAGATTGCATGCTAGACCTTTTCTTGTTGCAAATAAATTCAATTTCCAATCATTTGAATAGGCCTCTTCATCTGGTGTTTGTTAATACCTCATTGCTAATGTGTCCAGGTCCTCTCCTTTATCCCTTTCTGAGGATGTCCTACTTTAGAGGTTGCAATGTTCAATTGCAATTTTACAGCTACCTATAAGCCCCGCCATTGCTTTCAAAAGGGACACTATTTCCTGCTTTTGGAAATCTGCTGCGATTGGGCTTTTTATATGACGCGGTTGATATGAATATTGCTATTTATATTTTTTTTGTAACACCCTGAACTCCATCTTAGATGATTGCACTCCTAATTCAATTCCCTCAATTGCTTCCTCAAAACCACCCTGGTTCGCTCCCAGACTATCAAACCTTTAAGCTATAAAGTTTAAATATTTTAAAAAGTTTAAAAGGTCTGGTTCGAATATTGACTTGGCCAAATATTCCATAGCCAAGCCGAACTTCTTTCTCCTTAAATCTCGTTGCAAAAGGCAATTTTTCCAAAACCCAAAACAGTTTTATAATTTCCTAAACTTGAAGCGTAAGTCTTCAAGTTTGCCATCTTCTGTTTTTCTCGGGATAGATAAAGCTATCAACGATTCCGATTCTGCTAGCCTCTTTGCTAATTTTTTCCAATCAACTTATTCTTCCGTCTGTCCCAATAATAATTCTTACCATTGCAATATTACTTCAATCGGTACTTTACCTGCTCCATTTATTTCCCAATCCTCTCATGGATTGGTAAGGAGTCGGTCAACTACAACCCATCTGCTAGAGTTTACTTCCTTGGTAAATTATGATTTCCTTTCGAAAATGCAAACTGATGTCATTTACACTGACTTCAGTAAGGCAATTTACTCTGTCCACCATGACATCTTACTTTTTAAACTTGACCGATTAGGTTTCCCTCCATCTCTTTTGCTTTGGATTACTTTTTATTTACAAGGTAGGACCTAATGCTAAGACAGATCACCTCTAAGCATGTTCACGTTACTTCTGGTGTCATCTTGGTCCTTTACTCCTTACTCTTTTTATAAACGATCTCCCCTCGGTTATATCACATGCCCGGGTACTTCTGTATGCGGATGATGTGAAAATTATTCTATCATACACTAATCCCCTACATCAATCTCGTCTACAAGACGATTTGAACGCTATGCAACTTTGGTGTTCGGTCAATCAATTGCATCTAAATTGTTCAAAGTGTATGCTTATGACCTTCATTCGTACTACACCTTATCTTATCAGCTATACAATTAACAATACTCCATTGAAACGTATACTAACAGTTAAGGATCTAGGCGTTCTTTTTGATTCTAACTCTGTTTCTATCTGCATATACACACCATCGTTAATGAGGCAAACGGTATACTTGGATTCATTAAACGATGGTTTAAAGAGTTTAACGATCCTTTTACAACAAAACTTATGTATATATCTCTCTTGTTCGCCCTATCCTTGAAAATATCAATTTCTGCATTTTGCCAACGAGGTTTAAATTGGGACCCTAATCTTCGGTTGCCATCTTACCCCAGCAGACTGCTTCTTCTTAATCTTCCATCGTTAACCAACCGTAGGACAATTCTCGGTGTTGTCTTCCTACATAAGTTGTATATTGGATAGAAAGATTCTCCTTTTCTGTTAGGGCGTCTTCAATTCTCTGTTCCGTCCAGACCATCCAGAAATGATCGCCCCTTACTCCTATCTACGTGCACAACAGACTACGCTATGATCAATCCTTTTCGCGCGCTATGTAAAAATTACAATAGTTTGCATCACGTTTTCTCTACTGACTCTCTCTCTACCACTAATAAAATCATTGCTTTCAGGATACCTTCGAGAAGTCACTGACCATTCCCAGCTATGAGCAGGGGCATAGCTTGCCGGACCGGCTATACATATTCTCCCACCATTTCCCATTAGAATCTATCTATCCTATCTACATAACATTCTATATATTTTGTTTAAATTCCCTTACATTATTAGTAACTTATTTCTTTCTTTTTCCGTTTATATTTTTTGTCTTAATCAATACAGTAAATTCAAATTATTTTTAAATTTTACTAAAGAACACTATTTTCTCTACTAACACCCTTCTTCTTAGTTGTAGGCTCTAACAGCGTCACTGACAAAATAAGCTGAAAAAAGGGGCACAGCTGGCCGGACTGGCAAATAAAACACCTCCATCGGTCGGTGATACTATTAGAAAATTGTGTTCTCTAATTAGGCTTATAGCATTTAATTTTCATTATATATGTATAATCTATTGAATAATGAGAAAGACACTCGTTTTGTCGACCATTAATAAATAAATAAAATAAGTCAATAAATAATTAAATGATTATTTTATATAATTGTGTTCTTCTCTTTATCAATAATAGGCATTGGCTATTACTTATAGGTAGCGGTCACGCGCAAGCGGCAGTGACTTGAATTTATTTATTTTCAATATTTATAATTCATGATATTCTTGATCATCATCAATAGCCGAGTCGATCTTTCCATTTCCGGCTGTCTGCCTTTATTAGTGTTTGTTAAGTGATAGCTTGGCCCGTTTTCAAGCAGTCGATAAAAATCGATGAACAAATATCAAAAGTGTTTAGAGCTAGAGTCACCAAATTTCAATTTACAATTGTTGTTCCGCCTTGTTCTATTAACAAATAGAATTTGAGAAAACGGACATTAAAAGCTTAAATTTTGCATTAGTAGAATAAGACGAACTAGACCGATAAGCAGCCGCCTGACATCTAATTTTTCTCACCCACAGAAATCTTTAGTAAGCGTGAAAATACGTATAAATAGTTATGTAAGCTGAACTGAACTGAGAGAACTGAAAGAATGCGATCCAGATATCTGTTCCAACTAAAAAGCAGTTTACCATAAGAGGCCATGATAGACTGCCTGAGCCGCCGGATACCAACACAGTAGGTGTCACGGGAGACAACGATGGACAATCGACGACGGCAGCAACTCTAAGCAGCAGAAAATGTCAGCGGTTGCCAGCGAAATAATATCGACTGTAAATGTGGCGATGTTTCAGGCCCCAGAAACATATCGGAATAACATGGCCTCAGAATTCACATGCTCCATTTAATAAGGCAGATCTGAAACAGCGTACCCAAGATGAGAGCAGACGCTGGAACATGACAGCGTGAGGAAGTGGCAGCTCACCGGGTGAAACATGGCCTGGACCAAGGCCTCAAACCTGAATCCTGTCTTAGTACCAATGAGAGCTGACCTTCTGTCAATTCGGCCAGGGCTATCGATCATCCTTTGCTGGAAGCCGCTCAGAGAATCGAAGCAGATCCGGCAAATTACATATTTGTTGGTGGGAATTGCCGGTGTCCGAATTAATCTTTCGTTTGGAATACCTGCACCTGGCTTACCAGAGAGAAGTGTTAAGCAATTTCCCCGTCCTAGTTGAGTGTCAAGCAAAGGAGAGGTATTGGACGTATAACGACAACAGCCGCAGCGTTAAAGCCGGATTTCCACTTCTGTTTAAAGGGCAATCCAAGCCGGTGTTTGGTTTTATGGCAGCAACAAATTATAAAAAAAAATAAGTAAGAGGTTCTAGTCGGGAGCTCCCGACCAGAGCAAACTCTGAACCCTCTTCTTCCAACAACAAATGCAGCTCGCGCTATGCGCTCAATTAATTAAGTAGTAACAAAGATAAATAAAAGAAAAAAGTTTCCTTGGCAGAGTTCAAACTTGCAACTAACCGCACTACAACTACTCTACTCAACAGCCACACCAGAAAAAAAACAATCGCAATTGCAATGCTGTTGATAGAATTCAAAGCAGACGGTTGCATTTGTGGCGGGAAGGTGATGATAGCTATAAAATGAAGGAAACTTGATATATATTAACTATTCTAGAAGCTACATGTCAAGTTTTATTACGGTAGCTTTTATTATTTACCAAAATTGCTCAACAACAGGATTTCCATATCGATTTTTATTGATTTCTCGGAAACGGAAGAATATCGCAAACAAAATCGATCTGCGCAGGCACCGGGAGCAGCTACAGCTAAAATTTGTCTAGCTCTTATATGTTCTGAGATCCGTGCGTTCATACATTCGGACATACGGACAGACGGATGGACAGGCAGACAGACAGACGGAAATGGCTAGATCGGCTATTGATGCTGATCAAGAATATATATACTTAATGAGGTCGGAGATGCTTCCTTCTGCCTGTTACATCTATTTGCACAAATGCATTGCACCCTTTTTACCCATTTTAATGGGCTTAGGGTATTATAATACTACAACAAAACAGTACGATGATTTGATTGTTAACTGAAGATGGGCAGTGCAGTTGGAAAGTATCGATAGATTTGAATGTTGCGTTACAATTGGAGCCACAAGTTCCAAAGCTTAACTATGAAAGAGAGAGGGGTTATTGTTGTTAAGAGAAGCATTAAAAAAAGCCAGGCAAAGTCCGGGTCACCAGAGGAGCGGATTGACCATCATCTCTGGGAAGCTTAAGGTTTTTCAAAAGCAAGAGGTGACGTCCTCACCGGCAGGGTACGCAACAGTTTCTCTCAAATTGTGCTCTACGCACAAAAATCAAAGAAATAAAATGCTCTTTTCGGGAGTTCCCGACTAGCGCATACCCTGAACTCTCTTCTAGGAACACCAAATGCAGCTCATGGTACGTGCTCGTTTGATTTTATCATTAATACTTATTATAAAAAAATTTCTCTTTCAATAGGAGTCGAACCCTAAACATACCATACAATTTCTAAGCCCCTACTCAACAGCCACACCACAAAATTCATATTCAACGAAAAATAAGTCTTAAAACGTCAGCACAGAAAACAATGCAATTGCATTTGCAAGGCTGTTTAAATAATTCAATAAAGACGCGCGTCAATGTGTGTGTGTACATGTACAGATAAATTCTTGTGATTTTCGGCAGCTGCTGCAAACTCGTGTCAATATAAGCACCAACCCTCCTTAAAGACTTCTGTGCTTCTTAACCGCTCTTGGTGAAATTTCAACAGTAGATCTTATTATACTACAGATATTTTCATATTCTTAAAAAGGCAATTGTTTTTGAATTGTGGCCATATTTGGAGAGTATTTCCAATTCGTTTATTTATTTGATTCGAAGTCGAGGGCTGCGATTGCTACCAAATGAAAGGGGCGTGATATATATGTCAAGATTGGTGACTCTAGCTCTTAAAAATAATTTTGTTATCGATTTTTAGCGACTGATTGGAAACGGAGAAAGCTATCAATTATCGGAAACAACCCCGTACTGCGCGGGCACTGAAAGAAATTACATTCAAAATTTCAAGCCTTTAGCTCTTATGGATTCGCTTAATCGCGGACAGCGCTAGGTCAATTCAGCTATTGATGCTGATCGGAGCTGCTTCCTTCAGCCAGTTACGTATATTTGACCAAAAACACTGTGCATACCCATAAAAAAACAATATATTATTTTATTGTTTTGCTTATATGTCGCTTAATGTGCATGCACCATAAGGTATATGCACCATAATATATAGAATAAAGATATTTTTCCTAAGGTAAGAAATATTTCTATCCATGGTTACTTTTAGAACACTCCCGTATGATTACTGTGAACTGGGGTTGCCTTCTAGTTAATTTGTACACAATTCTAAGGTACCCAAGTTTACAGTTTCATTGTGAGAACAGTCGTTGCACAATATGGCTGACATCCCGATTTGGAATGATCTTAATTCTTTCATATTAGAACACTATCTCACTCTCTAATTGGCATGAAGCCTATCACAAGTTGACAGATCCACTTCAAACCCTCTCAAATGATCTAAAAAAAGATTAACTCCTATTAAGCTACGATAAGCGTTAATGGTAAGATAAGAACTGAATAAGAACTGGTCCTGTTTGTATTTTATCGTTCAATTTTTTGCCATGTGGTGGCACAAAGGTTCGCAGTGTGTTTAACTCCTTGGGCCTTTCCTAAAATGGCAAAAGTTTGAACGATGAAATAGAAACGGGACCAGTTCTTTAATCCAATCTAACCATCAAAATTTTTAAATGGCGTTGTTTCCGCAATGTTTTCAGCACCAACATTTCCAAACTGTATCGACAAATCCGTTTGACCGAAACCACACTCCATTTCAAAGGATTCTCTATCGGTATAATGATGGCGAACTCTAGGCTCTGGGCACTGACGTGTTTCCATTACGCAAAGGGACGACCAACGGCAAGGCTGTGTTCATAAATCTTTGAAGAGAGCATCTACAACGAGACGATTTTTCGGAGATTTAAGAAGTTAGTTAGCAGTACTATACGTAAAGTGAGCTCACAAATCGCCATGCTGTTGGCATTGGGATGCATCCTTATGAACCCAACTCCTTCAAAGATGGCAAGGATTCCTCGAAAGCTATGCAGCTCTGACTAAGATACGATAATGAGTTCAACCTTTCCCTAAGGCCGAGTTGTAGTCCCATGGGTTTTGCGATGCGTCTCGAGAACTTACGGAGTATCACTTTAAACCTTTGTTGAAGCTATGTGTGAAGTTTTAGTCTACCTGCCTAAAGTCCACCAGGGTCACTCTTGTGGAGACCATCTCCCTGCCTGACTTAGAGGTGTGTGGTGCGGAACGCTTCGCAGGATTTCTTTCTCAGCTGTCTGTCGAAGACAGGAGCTTTTTACTGGAACTACTCTAAGATATTGCTTTCCTGGCTCAAGAAGTCACCATGCAAATGGACGACCTTCGCGGCTAATACAGTCGTTAAAATTACTCAATGCACCGACTCCGGCAAATGGACTCACGTTCGCTCTGAACGCAACCCCGCTGATCTGGATAGGTGAGGCGTCCTCTTCCGCGACCTAGTGACCGATGATTTGTATTGGCAAGGATTGTCACAATCTCTATGGATAGCCGTTAGATAATTAATCCACGAAGCAGAAGAAGAGCTAAGTCCTGCGAAATGCAAATTAGTAAAGTTGCCTCCAGAATCCAATATTGGGGAACGATCTTCAAAAAGTTGGCATAGTTATTATCAAAGAAGATCCAATGGATTGTGGCTCAGCCGAGTACAAGCGACGTATTCAGCCAATGATGACATAGTCCGCGTGGTAGAAGTTCTAACTGCCGTCATCAAGAGGCTCTTTTCTAAACTCATCCGTCTGCCGATTGACTCCGATGTCAACATTCCGTAGATCTTCTAGCTAACACATATGTCGTATTGGTGTCTTCAACTACAAATTTCTAAACAGTTTTTTTTCTTACTTTATCAACATTGTTCCTCGCCCAAGCAGCACAAACCAGCCACACCAATAGCCCTGAGGAGTGGGGCTCTATAGATGTCACGTCTGCCGCGGTGTTCATGCACTGCGGAAGGGCCAACGCTTCCTAAGCCTGAACCCTGAGAAGTGCCTTAGGGCAGTAATTATATTTTATTTATTAATTGTCGACGAGAACGAGTGTCTCCCTAATTATTTAATACATCAAATTATGAAAATTATATGCTAAAAGCCCACTAAGAATACACAATTTTCTAATAGCATCGCCGATACGATGGAAGTGTTTTTCAAAATAGTAGCTCATGGGGATGTAGATAAAATAGGAGTTGGTGCGGCAAAACTATGATTGCAATTAACAATCTGGGCTAGATTGCAGTCTACCTACGCCTCAAGATGCTGTCGGTGGTGAAAAAGTTTTGCTGACTGGGGCAGGTTCTAATAAAGTTTTTACTGGGATTGCTCCAGGGGGCACCAAAGGGTTGATATTAGGACAATCGTTAAAAAGTTCAAGTCTCTAGCTCTTAAAGATTGTGAGATTGAGGCGTACATACATTCGGGCAGACGGACGGACGAACGGATGAGCGGGCAGACTGACAGACATGGCTAGACCGATTTGACTATTGATGCTGATCAATAATTTATATAATATGTGGGACCGAAAGTCCTTGTGTCTCTTACATACACTTGCATTAAAATGTGTTCAGGGTATAAAAACGAATTAAGCCAGCAGGACATTCACTCAGCATAGAACACAATTAAGACACGCATGATGCTATAGAATATTCGTAAATTCTCTAAAAGATAATAGCATTAAATTCAGGAGGAAGTTTTAGATTATCGCAAACAAACTCTGCGAACCTACGTTCAATTTAAAGCCTCTAGCTCTTATAGGTTCGGAATCGATGAGTTCATATATACGGGCAGACGGACGAACATGGGTACATCGACTCGGCTGTTGATGCTGATCAAGAATATATATACTTTATGGGGTCGGAGACGCTTCCTTCTGCTTGTTACACATATTTGCACAAATACATTGCCCTTTTTACCCGTTTTCAATGGGTTCAGGGAATAAAGAAAAAAAGTCATAATAGGGAGATTAGAGACCTGATAAGATTAAAGAGAAGGCAGCGTTCCATTGGCACCCGCCAGTCCGAAGACAATGCACAGTGCCAAGCAGAAGCTCGAAGCCATGGATTACACAATTGATTCTAGGTATTCTCTGTGAAAGGCTGCTAGGTCTCTTAAGCGCCAGCCACTGCGGCATGTACTGATCAAAACTGGAGTGTACTTTTAAGAGGCTGATACTAGCAAGACTCGTGGAGTTCAGCCGTTTTCAAAATGTCTTGCAGGACCATCAATTCAATTTTAGAGAAGGACGTGTCACTATTGAACAGATTCACAGGGTGATGAATGACATCCTTAAGGCATACGACAACAAAGAATACTGTAATTGTGTTTTTGTCAACGTGCAACAATAACTTGATTGCGTCTGGCACAAAAGCCTTCTAAATAGGAAACTACCGGCGTCCTTCTACCTCCTGTTTCGCTCTTATCTATATGGGGCGACAGTTCCAGATAAAGGCCTAGCAGCGATCTCTGCCCCACACCCAGTTGCTGCGGGAGTTCCACAGGGAAGCGTTCTTGGCCCGTTTTTTTCCTCCCTCTTCACAGGAGACGTTCCGGCGCCTAAAAAAGACATAACTTCCGCCATTAATGGTAAATCTCTTCTTGCCTCATACGCAGACGACATCTGCTTTTTTTACTCGGCGCCATGTGAGTACGAGGCAGCCGACGGGTTGCAAGAATACCATCACTTGCTAGAGAGTTTGGCACGCAGATGAAATATTCAATTGAATCCGGCTAAGTGCAAGAAGTAAGAAGTTTTAGTCGGGAGCTCCCGACTAGGGAATGCCCTGAACCCTCTTATTCCAATACTAAATGCTGCACGCGCTACGCCCTTGTTTGTAGTAATAAAGATAAATTATAAAAAAAAAAGCTCCTTTGGCAGGGTTCGAACTCGCAACTAACCGCACCACTTGCCGCCGTCTCTACTCAACAGCCACACCCTTATTGAGTCTTTTTGAGATGAAAACGAATTAAAATAGCAGCACAGAAAACAATACATTCGCTGTTGATAGAATTCGAAGCAGATGCGCATGAATGTGTGTGTGTACATGCATACAGAAATTCTTCGAACTGCGCTAGCTGCAAATGAAATTTAGTGAAATTTTCTACAGTATATGTAATTGTACTATTGAATATTTGTGTAAATGTTTAAATTGTTGGGCAATACAATTTGGATAATTAACTTGATGCAGGGCTATATATATTATTAACTATTCCAGAAGCTACATGTCAAGTTTGGTGACACTAGCTTTTATTATTTATCTATTATCGATTACTCGGAAACGGACCAAATTATCGATTAATGGAAACAAATTCAATCTGCGCATGGACTAGAAGCACCCACAGCTAAAATTTCAAGTCTCTAGTTCTTAAAGGTTCCAAGATCCTTGCGTTCATACATACGGACAGACAGACGGACATGGCTAGATCGACTCGGCTGTTAATGCTTATCAAGAATATGTTTACTTTATGGAGTCGGAGATGCTTCCTTTAGCCTGTTACATACATTTGCACAAATACATATACCCTTTTTACCCATTTTTAATGGATTAAGGGTAAAAAAAATCTCTCTTTCACTTTATGAAGGTATGTGGTCCTACAAGTGTGGCTAATTGACAATAGCATTCAGGCGAAGCAGGAGGTTAAGTACCTGGGCGTTATTGTAGACAAGCGACTCACCTTTAGGTCACACATTCAGGCCACATTGTCAAACTTTAGGTATAAGATGAGTCGCCTCAACTGGATGGATTGCAGCAGGTCCAAACTTCCCCTTCGGTGCAAGAGGGCACTTTATAACACTGTGATCGTGCCCACCTGGAGATACGGTATCCAGATCTGAGGAATGGCTGCTAGGTCTAACCGGAAACGTGTCCAAGCTCTACAGAAAAAAGCCCTTCGCTTAATAACCGACTGCGATTGGTACGTGCGAGTATTGATCCTTCACAGTGACTTGAAGATAGTTGAAACAGTTGAGCTGCACATCAATCGCCACACCAGCCGGTATAGCGACCGACTTAAGAAACACTTGATCAGACTGGCTAGACCTTTCACTGTAGCTCGACCCATCACCCGGCTGAAGAGACGACAACACCTGGCATTGCTGTCGGTGCAAAAAATTGTAATTTTTAAATAATTTTTATTTTAAAACCTTGTTCATTTGATAAGTTGCGGCCTGAACACTTACTACAACTGCATTGCTATGGCCAATACTGCCGGCCGATTTCTGGCATATGTAATAAAAAGACACGTAATAACAAGAAAGAAAAAAAAAATATATATATATATATAGCTTTTTATACCCAGAACCCATTAAAATTTGTGAAAAGGAGAGTATAATGGCTTTGTGCAAATGTATGTAACAGACAGAAAGAAGCATATGGAAAAGCTTTGTTTTAAGGCAAGTCATCCAAGCTTGCTTCATCATGCTAAACATGCCCCAGTTGAATGCGACTCTCACGCCGTGGAGGCAATACGTAACAGACTCAATGACTTTTGGATCGAGTTCGCGCGGATTGGCGAGAGCATTTGACTGTATAACACTCTGGAAGGGTATGTCGACCCCAACAGCGAAAACGAAGTGTATGAGAACAAGTTCTTGATTACTGAAAATTCGGCATCACTAACAACAACGAAGCTTGCTGAGCGGTATGCAATGGCAAAAAAAAAAACAATTTGACAATTGGTACAACAACAACAAGCATTCTCGATTTCCTTTAAGTGCAGCAAGAACCACAACTACAAATACAACTAAATAAATCAGAGTTATTTTTCAATTACAGACGCGGCATATGATACTGCATGGGATCGCCTGGTTGAACGATACAACCGACTACGTCATATCGTTAACTCATTGCTTCAAATCTTCATGAAATTGTCTACAACGAAGAATAGCAATGTAGCAATGATGCGGAAGGTAACAGATAGTGCAAACGAAATTGAACGCGGACGGAATGCAATTGGGCAAACAAAATGATACTGCTGGATAACATATTAACTGCTTGCAAAAATAGATCCATAGACAATATTCAAGTGGGTGGAGATCACTCAGAATACCATTTCTCCAACAATAGATTTTTTGTTCCTTTTCCTCGTCTGTCGAAGTTAGAAAATTCGGATTCAATCAAGGGCTTATTACTTCTGAAGTTGCTGCATGCAACAGCGTAATTTGGGTGGAAGAAGAATGACTTGTATTCATTGTCGCGGCCGGCACCATACAGAAGTTCCATCGTTACAGACTCGTGCGAACCAAGGTCAACTAATCGAAGCTGCTGTTACAAGGGCGAAATTTATCAGAACGCTGCATCCACGCTTTGAGCATTGCACACTCTCCATATCAAATCCTTCTTTCGAGCATAACATCGGTAAGGTCTATGGTACATCAACGTCTCACTTCAAAGTTTCTGGCAGTTGGGGGAAACCCAAGCTAGCTTGCCATCATTTTCCGAGTGTAGGCCACATGCGGCAACTCCAACCAGACGAGATTCATAAACACCACGGCAAGCCTTCTACATGCCACATCATCAAGTTATAGGACAGAAGCTAAAAGAAGTTTTTGATGGATCTTTTCAAGATAGTGACGACCATGCCCGAAGGGACGATCTATATGTTGGGCCAAGCATTCAGCACAATTTGTTCTTTGTCTGCTTACGCTTTTAGATACCCCTTTGTATATTCAGTTGACATAGTAAAAATGTTTCGCAAATATCAACGAATCTTATGGAGAGCATCCATCTGAGCTACTGAAACGCTTTCAGTTAAATACCGTTCCCTATGGTACGGCCCCCGCACTGTTTCTAACGGTCAGAGTTCTAGAGTAACTGGCTAAGATTATATATATATTATTAGCAGGAATATCCACAAGCAAAAAGGATGCTGTTAGAATGTTTTTACGTCGGTGATGGCTTGACAGGAGTATCAACTGAAGACTAGCTTTTTCAGTGCCGAGATCACACAACTTATATCACAAACACAGCTTGAATTGAAAAATGGGTTTAAAACAGCAAGCACATGGACACTATGGGGACAACTCCATCTCCAAATATTCTCGACACATCACAAAATTGTACAGCAAAGGTATTTGGAATTTACAGGAAATCATCAACTTACACTCTGAGATACAACGTGATTTTGAGAAAGTTAGCACTGACGACAGGTACTACCTAATGTCTCTTACATTTTTGATCCTCCTGGCCTTTTGGCACCAGCTGTCATATAATTCAAGATTTTATTTCAATAACTATAGCTGCATGTCTTGGATTAGGATTCTCAGCTCCCACCGAACTTAGCAACGCAATGGCGAAAAACTTCGAATGGATATCATTGCATTGAAAGAACTCATGGTGCCTCTTCGGGCCTTATGAAACTGCATGCATTCTCAGATGCAACAGTCAAATCTTATCAGTCGGGTTACTCACCCAGGTGGTCATGTAGAGCTTTGTTAGAGTTACTTGCTGCGACAAGACGAGCTGCACCACTGAAGCAACAATCTCTTCCTCGCTTTTAACTCTGCAAGGTACTACTGCTTAGTCGACTGGTCACCTTGTTCAAAACTGCGATGAAGAACGCCAGTATTAATGTACATGCCTGGTGCGATTCAACCATTGTCTTGGCTTGGTTATCCAATGCACCATCCAAGTTGAAAACATTCCGAGGCATGCTAGCCGCAGATCTGCCCAAATTCAATCTCTGATGAAGACCACAATGCCACAATGGTTTCATGATAAAAACTTCATCATGGAAGGCACGATTTGCAAGACGCAAGCGCAACTCAGGAGCACTGACTTTTGAAGAATTCAACAAAGCACGTACATTTTGCGTTCGTTATGCTCAAGCAGCATGCAAGCATGAGCACTGCTGCTGATCAACAAGCAACCGCATAGTAATGAGTCAAAGCTGCACCTCGCCAGTCATTGTTGATTCTGGACTCCTACGCTTAGGTGCACGCTTAACCAACTTGAAACTGCCCTTCTATGCAAAGCTCCCGATCATCTTACCGAAGAAGCACCGTGTCACGGACTCAATCTAGAACACGAGCAGTATATGCACCCAGGAGTTTCAGCACTGTTTATCATCGTTAGGCAACAGTAATGGATATTGGGAGCACGAAACCTATTTCAGAAGATTACTCACGATTTTTTTAAATGTTTCAGACAACGCCATCACACAATTCAACAATTCAGGGCTGATCTACCAGCAGTCAGGGTCCGACAAGCACGGCCCCATAACTCCCCTGCTCACCTTCTGATTGAACGACCGTACACTGTGGTTCCAGAAGGGAATCTAGAACAAGTTCCAGCAAACAGATTGAATTACTGCCAGCAACCTCAGACCATGCTGCAATGCTATTGAAAACAATGATATTTTAAGAATCTAACCACTTTACAACAGCTTCATAAATCAAATGCAAAATCCCCAAACGTACCCTCTGAAAATGTGCTGATTAAGAAGTCGCACACACCCCCGCAGAATGGATCTTAGCAAAGGTCGTAGAAGCATACCCTAGACCTGATGGCTTGGATCGTGAAGTTAAACTCATAAATGTCAAGAAACTTGTTTATACCCTGAACTCATTAAAAATTGATAAATGAGGTATAATGTATTTGTATTTTGTATTTTCTTGATCAGCATCAATAGCCTAGTCTATCTAGCCATGTCCGTTTGTCTATCTGTCTGTCCGTCCGTCCGTCCGTCTGTCCGTCCGTCGTCCGAATGTATAAACTCAAGGATATCAAAACTTATAAGAGTTAGAGACTTGAAATTTGGAACGTAGGTCCTTCTAGTGCCCGTGCAGTATGGTTTTGTTTCCGATAATCCATAACTTGTCCCGTTTTCAAATAATCGATGAAAGTCGATATCGGCATCCTTTTTTTTGAGCAATTTTGGTATATTATAAGAGCTAGAGCCAGCAAACTTGACATGCAGCTTCTAGAATAGTAAATATATCTGCATTTGGTGTTGGAAGGGTATACCCTAGTCGGGAGCTTCCGACTAGAACCTCTTACTTGTTAAATTTATTTTGATTATTGCTAAAACAAACGAGCGCATAGCGCGAGCTACCTTTGGTGTTGCTAGAAAAGGGTTCAGGGTATTCCCTAGTCAGGAGCTCCCGAGTAGTGCCTCTGTTTGTTTTTCTTTTCATTCACATTCTTTCCCAGCATTTCCTACAGCGGTAGCTAATTATGCATACATTTACTATGTAACATATTCTGCGCAACATCGTGAAATTCAATTCAATTCAACTATTAGGTTCATAAATGAAATATATTCGTTAATTTGTAAAAATTCCATACATTTTGGTCCCCCGTTAATAGTACTTTTTTTCGCAAGGCATAGTATATTGAACATCTTATAAATTAAAATTTGGTTTCGTAAATTCTTATAATTCGTAATGCAATGCGATATTTTTTGTCAGATTTTTTGACGGTGATGATGATGATGCCGAAGGATATGAAATTTTAACCAACATACATCAATTCCTCAATTATAACTCTATTTTCTTAACACATGATGTTCGTGATAGTGTCTTTGACAACCTAATAAGCATAGAGAACGAGATAGAAAAAGTAAGAAAAAAACACCCCGCAATCGAAAATTACAAACTTTTTTTAGTTTAATTTAAAATAAATTTTTCTTTACTTTGCAAAACTTACAAAGTAATGTACGCATTTTGTTTGGTAAATTCCAATCAGGTTAAATATGTTAACATTATGTGATATATAAAAGGCTCGTTTATTTAAATTTTCTTTTTGAGCCTGTTAAATGGAAATCTCGATAAATCGAATTCCTGTTTAAGGATCCCCTTGCCATATCGAATTTCGACTCGGGATTCGACTGAATTTTCGTTTCTTTACCTTTTCTTTTTTAGTTCCTGAACTTGTCGTACATTTAGTTTATATTACTTTCAAGCGTAAAGTGGATTTTTTTTTAAACCTATGCCTGTGTAAATACACATTATATATGTGATTCAATATAATAAACTTAAAAACTCTTAAAAAATACTTGTTTTTCAATAACTTTAATAGGTTTTAGAGATAAGGAACCAATCACCCATTTTTGCATACGATCAATGTCTTTTTATACCCCGAACCCACTGAAATGGGTAAAAAAGATGTAAAAAAGGGTGAAGCATCTCCGAATACATAAAATATATATATTCTTGATAAGCACAATAGCCAAGTCGATCTAGCCACGTCCGTATATCTGTCCGTCCTTACGTATGAACGCAAGGATATCTGAACCTATAAGAGCTAGGTCGTCTAGTGCCCACGCGGATCGAGTTTGTTTCCTATATTCGATATCTTACTTCGTTTCCAAGTAATCGATGAAAATCGATATCGAAATCCTGTTTTTTGAGCAAATTGGGAAAATAATAAGAGCTAGAGTCACCAAACCTAATGTGTTGCTTCCAGAATATTATATACATATCAAGTATCTTACATTTTATACATATCGCCAAGTCCCCGCAGCTATAAAGCAAGTTGTCGAACCAACTTGCTGCTATTTTAATTCGTTTTTTTTTTGCACTATGACTATGAATGATTGGTGTGGCTATTGAGTGGAAGTGGTGGCAGTTGGTGTGGTCTGTCGCGAGTTCAACCCTGCCAAGGGAACTTTTATTTTTTTATTTATCTTTATTAATTCAAACGAGCTGCATTTGTTGTTAGAATAAAAGACTTCAGAGTATTCCCTAGTCGGAAGCTCTCGTCTAGAACCTCTCATTTGTTTCTCATTGAGACGCAATTCTTGATGTAGCTGTTACTAGTTCAAGAACCATTGATGAAACATTTTTTTTTATTTTAAGTTTCAGGGTATAAAAAGTTGTGCAATTAAATTCAATGTTTTAGCTCAAAGCGGAAAATACTTTACGTATCATTTTACTCTATTCGGAGTAGTTTAATTTCCTAATCTCTTAAATTGTTCTCTTTGCATTTAATTACTTTAAATTTAGCTAAGATGGGTATTGGGTCTGCATGCGTTCATCGTTTGATTATTTATTCCAAGAGAAAATACTTTACAAATCATCAACATTATGCTTACATGTTTTAATTCAATTTTTCAACCATTTTAATAATATTGGTAAGAAAAAATAAGTTGTTTTAAAATGATTTGATAAAACTTGCATAAGAGTATAACTCAAATAAAGTTTTCTAGTTTTCGGTCAAAATGAAATTTTTGATAGACAGCACACAAGTGGATCTTACAAGCGATCGAAAACATTAAAAAGACCTAGAAAACATTAAAAGGTGGTAATGTCCCGGAAGAACTTTCCGACGTTTTTGTTGTTGGTTTCTTACTAGACGGCCAGGTGGGTTGTTGGGGGATAGTGCTTGTGGTGCTTTGTATAGCTAAAGTCGTCGGTTCCTTGGTGATAAACTGAGTTGTTATTGTGCTTGCTACAGTTTGCTTCTGTGAACTTGGCTTAATTGAGGTCATACTTGTCGGCTTTTGAGAACTTGGTTTAATTGAAGTACTTGCTTTAGTTGGCTTGAACGTTGTCGAATTTTGTGTGCCCGACTTATTTGTTGTTCTATTTGATTGAGTTGACTTCGGAGTACTTGTCTGAATTGTCGTTGTACTTGCTTCAGTTGGGTTGCGCGTTGTCGCCTTTTGAGTACTTGGCTTAATTGACGTAGTACTTACTACGGTTGGGTTAACTGTATTCGATGTTTGGGTGCTTAGCTTAATTGTTGTTTGAGTTGGCTGCAACTTGGTTGACCTCGGAGAACTTGAATTAATTGTTGTAGAACTTGAATCAGTTGGCTTTACCGTGGAAGGCTTTTGAGTGCTTGGCTTTTCTGTTCTTTTACTTGGCTCACTTGTCTTCGGCGTTGTCGGCTTTTGAGAACTTGGTTTAATTGATGAAGTACTTTCATTAGTTGGTTTCAACGTTGTCGACTTTTGGGTGCTTGGCTTATTTGTGATGCTAGTTGTTTGAGTTGGCTTCGGCGTGGAATGTTTCGTGGAACTTGGTTTAGGTGTTAAAGTACTCGGTTCAGTGGGCTTAATTGTTGAAAGCTTTTGGGTGCTTAGGTTTGTTGTTGTTTTACTTGGCTCACTTGTCTTCGGCGTTGTCGGCTTTTCAGAACTTGGTTTAATTGATGAAGTACTTGCATTAGTTGGTTTGAACGTTGTCGACTTTTGGGTGCTTGGCTTATTTGTGATGCTAGTTGTTTGAGTTGGCTTCGGCGTGGAATGCTTCGTATAACTTGGCTTAGTTGTTAAAGTACTTGGTTTAGTGGGCTTAATCGTTGAAAGCTTTTGGGTGCTTAGGTTTGTTGTTGTTTTACTTGGCTCACTTGGCTTCGTCGTTGTCGGCTTTTGAGAACTTGGTTTAATTGATGAAGTACTTTCATTAGTTGGTTTCAACGTTGTCGACTTTTGGGTGCTTGGCTTATTTGTGATGCTAGTTGTTTGTGTTGGCTTCGGCGTAGAATGCTTCGTAGAACTTGGCTTAGTTGTGGAAGTACTTGGTTTAGTGGGCTTAATCGTTGAAAGCTTTTGGGTGCTTGGGTGTGTTGTTGTTTTACTTGGCTCACTTGGCTTCAGCGTTGTTGGCTTTTGAGAACTTGGTTTAATTGATGAAGTACTTGCATTAGTTGGTTTGAACGTTGTCGACTTTTGGGTGCTTGGCTTCAGCGTTGAATGCCTCGTAGAACTTGGCTTTGCTGTTGAAGTACTTGGTTTAGTGGGCTTAATCGTTGAAAGCTTTTGGGTGCTTAAGTTTGTTGTTGTTTTACTTGGCTCACTTGGCTTCGTCGTTGTCGGCTTTTGAGAACTTGGTTTAATTGATGAAGTACTTTCATTAGTTGGTTTCAACGTTGTCGACTTTTGGGTGCTTGGCTTATTTGTGATGCTAGTTGTTTGACTTGGCTTACTTGTTGAAGTACTTGGTTTAGTGGGCTTAATCGTTGAAAGCTTTTGGGTGCTTAGGTTTGTTGTTTTACTTGGCTCACTTGGCTTCAGCGTTGTTGGCTTTTTAGAACTTGGTTTAATTGATGAAGTACTTGCATTAGTTGGTTTGAACGTTGTCGACTTTTGGGTGCTTGGCTTATTTGTGATGCTAGTTGTTTGAGTTGGCTTCGGCGTGGAATGCTTCGTAGAACTTGGCTTAGTTGTTAAAGTACTTGGTTTAGTGGGCTTAATCGTTGAAAGCTTTTGGGTGCTTAGGTTTGTTGTTGTTTTACTTGGCTCACTTGGCTTCGTCGTTGTCGGCTTTTGAGAACTTGGTTTAATTGATGAAGTACTTTCATTAGTTGGTTTCAACGTTGTCGACTTTTGGGTGCTTGGCTTATTTGTGATGCTAGTTGTTTGAGTTGGCTTAGTTGTTGAAGTACTCGGTTCAGTGGGCTTAATCGTTGAAAGCTTTTGGGTGCTTAGGTTTGTTGTTGTTTTACTTGGCTCACTTGGCTTCGTCGTTGTCGGCTTTTGAGAACTTGGTTTAATTGATGAAGTACTTTCATTAGTTGGTTTCAACGTTGTCGACTTTTGGGTGCTTGGCTTATTTGTGATGCTAGTTGTTTGACTTGGCTTAGTTGTTGAAGTACTTGGTTTAGTGGGCTTAATCGTTGAAAGCTTTTGGGTGCTTAGGTTTGTTGTTTTACTTGGCTCACTTGGCTTCAGCGTTGTTGGCTTTTTAGAACTTGGTTTAATTGATGAAGTACTTTCATTAGTTGGTTTCAACGTTGTCGACTTTTGGGTGCTTGGCTTATTTGTGATGCTAGTTGTTTGTGTTGGCATCGGCGTAGAATGCTTCGTAGAACTTGGCTTAGTTGTTGAATTACTTGGTTTAGTGGGCTTAATCGTTGAAAGCTTTTGGGTGCTTGGGTGTGTTGTTGTTTTACTTGGCTCACTTGGCTTCAGCGTTGTTGGCTTTTGAGAACTTGGTTTAATTGATGAAGTACTTGCATTAGTTGGTTTGAACGTTGTCGACTTTTGGGTGCTTGGCTTCAGCGTTGAATGCCTCGTAGAACTTGGCTTTGTTGTTGAAGTACTCGGTTCTGTGGACTTGATCGTTGAAAGCTTTTGGGTGGTTAGCTTTGTTGTTGTTTTACTTGGCTCACTTGGCTTCGTCGTTGTCGGATTTTGTGAACTTGATTTCATTGATGAAGTACTTTCATTAGTTGGTTTCAACGTTGTCGACTTTTGGGTGCTTGGCTTATTTGTGATGCTAGTTGTTTGAGTTGGCTTAGTTGTTGAAGTACTTGGTTTAGTGGGCTTAAACGTTGAAAGCTTTTGGGTGCTTGGGTGTGTTGTTGTTTTACTTGGCTCACTTGGCTTCGGCGTTGTTGACTTTTGAGAACTTGGTTTAATTGATGAAGTACTTGCATAAGTTGGTTTAAACGTTGTCGACTTTTGAGTGCTTGGCTTATTTGTGATACTAGTTGTTTGAGTTGGCTTCGGCGTAGAATGCTTCGTAGAACTTGCCTTAGTTGTTAATGTACTCGGTTCAGTGGGCTTAATCGTTGAAAGCTTTTGGGTGCTTAGGTTTGTTGTTGTTTTACTTGGCTCACTTGGCTTCGTCGTTATCGGCTTTTGAGAACTTGGTTTAATTGATGAAGTACTTTCATTAGTTGGTTTCAACGTTGTCGACTTTTGGGTGCTTGGCTTATTTGTGATGCTAGTTGTTTGAGTTGGCTTGGTTGTTGAAGTACTCGGCTCAGTGGGCTTAATCGTTGAAAGCTTTTGGGTGCTTAAGTTCGTTGTTGTTTTACTTGGCTCACTTGGCTTCAGCGTTGTTGGCTTTTGAGAACTTGGTTTAATTGATGAAGTACTTGCATTAGTTGGTTTGAACGTTGTCGGCTTTTGGGTGCTTGGCTTATTTGTGATGCTAGTTGTTTGAGTTGGCTTCGGTGTGGAATGTTTCGTGGAACTTGGTTTAGTTGTTAAAGTACTCGGTTCAGTGGGCTTAATTGTTGAAAGCTTTTGGGTGCTTAGGTTTGTTGTTGTTTTACTTGGCTCACTTGTCTTCGCCGTTGTCGGCTTTTGAGAACTTGGTTTAATGGATGAAGTACTTTCATTAGTTGGTTTGAACGTTGTCGACTTTTGGGTGCTTGGCTTATTTGTGATGCTAGTTGTTTGAGTTGGCTTCGGTGTGGAATGTTTCGTGGAACTTGGTTTAGTTGTTAAAGTACTCGGTTCAGTGGGCTTAATTGTTGAAAGCTTTTGGGTGCTTAGGTTTGTTGTTGTTTTACTTGGCTCACTTGGCTTCACCGTTGTTGGCTTTTGAGAACTTGGTTTTATTGATGAAGTACTTTCATTAGTTGGTTTGAACGTTGTCGACTTTTGTGTGCTTGGCTTATTTGTGATGCTAGTTGTTTGTGTTGGCTTCGGCGTAGAATGCTTCGTAGAATTTGCCTTAGTTGTTAAAGTACTCGGTTCAGTGGGCTTGATCGTTGAGAGCTTTTGGGTGCTTAAGTTCGTTGTTGTTTTACTTGGTTCACTTGGCTTCGGCGTCGTCGGCTTTTGAGAACTTGGTTTAATTGATGGAGTACTTGCATTAGTTGATTCGAACGTTGTCGACTTTTGGGTACTTGGCTTATTTGTGATGCTAGTTGTCTGAGTCGGCTTAGTTGTTGAAATACTCGGTTCTGTGGGCTTAATCGTTGAAAGCTTTTGGGTGCTCAGGTTTGTTGTTGTTTTACTTGGCTCACTTGGCTTCGGCGTTGTTGGCTTTTTAGAACTTGGTTTAATTGATGAAGTACTTGCATTAGTTGGTTTGAACGTTGTCGACTTTTGGGTGATTGGCTTATTTGTGATGCTAGTTGTTTGAGTTTGCTTCGGCGTGGAATGTTTCGTGGAACTTGGCTTAGTTGTTAAAGTACTCGGTTCAGTGGGCTTAATTGTTGAATGCTTTTGGGTGCTTAGGTTTGTTGTTGTTTTACTTGGCTCACTTGGCTTCACCGTTGTTGGCTTTTGAGAACTTGGTTTAATTGATGAAGTACTTGCATTAGTTGGTTTGAACGTTGTCGACTTTTGGGTGATTGGCTTATTTGTTGTTCTAGTTGTTTGAGTTGGCTTCAGCGTAGAATGCTTCGTAGAACTTGGCTTAGTTGTTAAAGTACTCTGTTCAGTGGGCTTAATCGTTGAAAACTTTTGGGTGCTCAGGTTTGTTGTTGTTTTACTTGGCTCACTTGTCTTCGCCGTTGTCGGCTTTTGAGAACTTGGTTTAATTGATGAAGTACTTGCATTAGTTGGTTTGAAAGTTGTCGACTTTTGGGTGCTTGGCTTCAGCGTTGAATGCCTCGTAGAACTTGGCTTAGTTGTTGAAGTACTCGGTTCAGTGGGCTTGATCGTTGAAAGCTTTTGGGTGCTTAGGTTTGTTGTTGTTTTACTTGGCTCACTTGGCTTCACCGTTGTTGGCTTTTGAGAACTTGGTTTAATTGATGAAGTACTTTCATTAGTTGGTTTGAACGTTGTCGACTTTTGGGTGCTTGGCTTATTTGTGATGCTAGTTGTTTGAGTTGGCTTCAGCGTGGAATGCTTCGTGGAACTTGGCTTAGTTGTTAAAGTACTCGGTTCAGTGGGCTTAATTGTTGAAAGCTTTTGAGTGCTTAGGTTTGTTGTTGTTTTACTTGGCTCACTTGGCTTCACCGTTGTTGGCTTTTGAGAACTTGGTTTAATTGATGAAGTACTTGCATTAGTTGGTTTGAACGTTGTCGACTTTTGGGTGCTTGGCTTATTTGTGATGCTAGTTGTTTGTGTTGGCTTCGGCGTAGAATGCTTCGTAGAACTTGCCTTAGTTGTTAAAGTACTCGGCTCAGTGGGCTTAATCGTTGAAAGCTTTTGGGTGCTTAAGTTCGTTGTTGTTTTACTTGGCTCACTTGGCTTCGGCGTCGTCGGCTTTTGAGAACTTGGTTTAATTGATGGAGTACTTGTATTAGTTGGTTCGAACGTTGTCGACTTTTGGGTGCTTGGCTTATTTGTGATGCTAGTTGTTTGAGTTGGCTTCAGCGTGGAATGCTTCGTGGAACTTGGCTTAGTTGTTAAAGTACTCGGTTCAGTGGGCTTAATTGTTGAAAGCTTTTGTGTGCTCAGGTTTGTTGTTGTTTTACTTGGCTCACTTGGCTTCAGCGTTGTTGGCTTTTTAGAACTTGGTTTAATTGATGAAGTACTTGCATTAGTTGGATTGAACGTTGTCGACTTTTGGGTAATTGGCTTATTTGTGATTCTAGTTGTTTGAGTTGGCTTCAGCGTGGAATGCTTCGTGGAACTTGGCTTAGTTGTTAAAGTACTCGGTTCGGTGGGCTTAATTGTTGAAAGCTTTTGAGTGCTTAGGTGAGTTGTTGTTTTACTTGGCTCACTTGGCTTCGGCGTTGTTGGCTTTTTGGAACTTGGTTTAATTGATGAAGTACTTGCATTAGTTGGTTTGAACGTTGTCGACTTTTGGGTGATTGGCTTATTTGTTGTTCTAGTTGTTTGAGTTGGCTTCAGCGTAGAATGCTTCGTGGAACTTGGCTTAGTTGTTAAAGTACTCGGTTCAGTGGGCTTAATTGTTGAAAGCTTTTGGGTGCTTAGGTTTGTTGTTGTTTTACTTGGCTCACTTGGCTTCGGCGTTGTCGGCTTTTGAGAACTTGGTTTAATTGATGAAGTACTTGCATTAGTTGGTTTGAACGTTGTCGACTTTTGGGTGCTTGGCTTATTTGTGATGCTAGTTGTTTGTGTTGGCTTCGGCGTAGAATGCTTCGTAGAACTTTCCTTAGTTGTTAAAGTACTCGGTTCGGTAGGCTTAATTGTTGAAAGCTTTTGAGTGCTTAGGTGAGTTGTTGTTTTACTTGGCTCACTTGGCTTCGGCGTTGTTGGCTTTTTAGAACTTGGTTTAATTGATGAAGTACTTGCATTAGTTGGTTTGAACGTTGTCGACTTTTGGGTGATTGGCTTATTTGTTGTTCTAGTTGTTTGAGTTGGCTTCAGCGTGGAATGTTTCGTGGAACTTGGCTTAGTTGTTAAAGTACTCGGTTCAGTGGGCTTAATTGTTGAAAGCTTTTGAGTGCTTAGGTTTGTTGTTGTTTTACTTGGCTCACTTGGCTTCGGCGTTGTCGGCTTTTGAGAACTTGGTTTAATTGATGAAGTACTTGCATTAGTTGGTTTGAACGTTGTCGACTTTTGGGTGCTTGGCTTATTTGTGATGCTAGTAGTTTGTGTTGGCTTCGGCGTAGAATGCTTCGTAGAACTTGCCTTAGTTGTTAAAGTACTCGGCTCAGTGGGCTTAATCGTTGAAAGCTTTTGGGTGCTTAAGTTTGTTGTTGTTTTACTTGGCTCACTTGGCTTCGGCGTCGTCGGCTTTTGAGAACTTGGTTTAATTGATGGAGTACTTGTATTAGTTGGTTTGAACGTTGTCGACTTTTGGGTGCTTGGCTTATTTGTGATGCTAGTTGTTTGAGATGGCTTCGGCGTAGAATGCTTCGTAGAACTTGCCTTAGTTGTTAAAGTACTCGGTTCAGTGGGCTTAATCGTTGAAAGCTTTTGGGTGCTCAAGTTTGTTGTTGTTTTACTTGGCTCACTTGGCTTCGGCGTTGTTGGGTTTTGAGAACTTGGTTTAATTGATGAAGTACTTGCATTAGTTGGTTTCAACGTTGTCGACTTTTGGGTGATTGGCTTATTTGTTGTTCTAGTTGTTTGAGTTGGCTTCAGCGTAGAATGCTTCGTAGAACTTGGCTTAGTTGTTAAAGTACTCTGTTCAGTGGGCTTAATCGTTGAAAACTTTTGGGTGCTCAGGTTTGTTGTTGTTTTACTTGGCTCACTTGTCTTCGCCGTTGTCGGCTTTTGAGAACTTGGTTTAATTGATGAAGTACTTGCATTAGTTGGTTTGAAAGTTGTCGACTTTTGGGTGCTTGGATTCAGCGTGGAATGCTTCGTGGAACTTGGCTTAGTTGTTAAAGTACTCGGTTCAGTGGGCTTAATTGTTGAAAGCTTTTGAGTGCTTATGTTTGTTGTTGTTTTACTTGGCTCACTTGTCTTCGTCGTTGTCGGCTTTTGAGAACTTGGTTTAATTGATGAAGTACTTGCATTAGTTGGTTTGAACGTTGTCGACTTTTGGGTGCTTGGCTTATTTGTGATTTTAGTTGTTTGACTTGGCTTCAGCGTGGAATGCTTCGTGGAACTTGGCTTAGTTGTTAAAGTACTCGGTTCAGTGGGCTTAATTGTTGAAAGCTTTTGGGTGCTTAGGTTTGTTGTTGTTTTACTTGGCTCACTTGTCTTCGCCGTTGTCGGCATTTGAGAACTTGGTTTGATTGATGGAGTACTTTCATTAGTTGGTTTGAACGTTGTCGACTTTTGGGTGATTGGCTTATATGTTGTACTAGTTGTTTGAGTTGGCTTCGGCGTGGAATGCTTCGTAGAACTTTGCTTAGTTGTTGAAGTACTCGGTTGAGTGGGCTTAATCGTTGAAAGCTTTTGAGTGCTTAGGTTTGCTGTTGTTTTACTTGGCTGACTTGGATTTGGCGTTGATGGCTTTTGAGAACTTGGCTTGGCTGTTTCACCGAAAGTTGTGCGATACACGGGTTTTTGGGTGGATGTAATTGTCAGCGATGTTTTCGGCGGCCAGTTATATGGAGTTGTAGTTTTTTGTTGTTGTGAAGAAGTATTTTCACAGTTTTGTTTTGTTGTATAATGCTCGCACTGTGTTGGTGGTGGCCTAAGAGTAGTTTGGCTTGTCTTGTTGTTGCAAGGATTACGAAAGTGCAATATAATTTCATTGCGCTTTTGACTAGGTACAATGCGAATATGCGGACCAAAGAGTGTAAATGTTGCGCCTGTAGCGACTAGCAGACATAGTATAAACAGTCTCATCGTATCAAAAACGATATCCTGACGTAGCTGTAAGTATATCCTGTTTGTCCAATGGCGTGCGAACCACTAAATGACGCCCTGGATACTAACATACACCGATCGCAATGTTTTGTATTTAAGTCATCTATATTTTGTCTCTTTTCAAAAGTATTGCAAAAATTTTCATTCTTGTGTCTAAAATTAGATTCTCTGTTAAATAGGGGTAATACGGATGCAAATGCTATATTAAAGCACGCGCTTTGTCTATAAACCTCTGGCCAGGCTTGCATAAGTAACTTATCAGAGGAGTGAGTGACGAGCTTACGTTGTTCTGTTGACTGTAGCAGAGCTAGCAGCACACGTAGCCATGTGAACCTGTTTAAATTTGCTACTGCTAGCACGAACCTAACTAATTTTTCTTAAACATTATAAATTTTGACAAGTTGTATTGCCCGTCATTGTGGATTAAATGTAATTTTGCGTTTTAGATTATCCCATAGCCCAAGAACAATTGCTGTAGAATGAAACTGTAGCTTAAAAATCAATATAAAGAAAGATTGCAATAGAAATAATGTTCTGAGGACAATAAAAGAATATAATATAATATAACTAGCTAGAGTTTTTCCGGCTTTAGCCGGTTCAAATTCTTTGCTTCAAACTTTACCAACCGTTTCACATACAATGTCGAATTCCATGCCCAAAGATTTATATATAGACTAGAGGGTACTACCCACCTTTGCCTGAGGCAAGCTATGTGCTATAAATTTTAGATATTACCTTTAGCCATTCGTGCACAAAAAATTACATGTTACAAGTTCCCACTAAATTTCCACAGTTTGCAGATTCAAACTCGTAGAAACACGTATTCACTAGCTTGTCATGTAGGACTTTGATAGTAAAGCTTGAGATCGATCGGATGCTAAGCAAAAAGGATTCATATAACCGTCTTAGATGCACCTCCATCACATACGGTAACTATGGCTTGGAATGTGCGTTGATCACTAATCAGTCCATCAGGGCAAATAGTTTTATATATAGAGATGAAACATAAAAAATAAGTCGGGAATATCCTGGACCTTTGCGTTAGCATTAAAATACATTTTTTTACCGGAGGCAAACACGCAACTCCATTCAACCTCGCCACCTCCTCATACATACCTCACAGCCATGTCAGGAATTCAGTTTCGACGAACAAAATTGAACTAAAATGGAAGCACATACACAAAGCGCGATATACAATACAATCGTAATTACGTTGATTATTATTATAAATACAAGCCCATTACAGTATTTATGAGTTTATTTCAAATTTTCCAGCAGAGTAAAATTTGCACAGGCAACTAACTCATAACTTCATAAATGGCACGTCTTAATGTAGCCTCGTGCCAGACAGAATTGACGGAAAAATCGCAAGAAAAAGGGAATTACACAAATAACAAAGACGTTCACCGACCTTTTTGTTGTCTATACAATTTTTGATTGCATATGTAATCTAGGAATTTAGCTACGTTTTATTGCTCTTCATCAAAATTTTGGGACGAAGCATAGACCACGCAATAAATAAATTGTTTCTCATTTTCCTTTTGATCGACATGCATTGCATGGCCATTAGCTAACGAATTTTCAAACGACAAGTAATGCATAAGATGTTTGTAATCAATCATCTTTTTCTGGGGCCATTCCATGACCTTTCGTTAGTGAATTACCTAGCGAACGATGATGTATCAGATCATTAGTATGGGTTCACCACCTGATAGCATCTGAACTACAGTTCAACTGCAATTCTATTTGGTTGTATGTATGTACATATGTGTATGCATGTGCGCACATGTTCACACAAAATCTTGCGCTTTGCCACGTGGCTTCAGTATATACCCACATGTTTCTCATAACTTCTCTTAACCAGAGGTCACAAATAACAGCAAAAAAACGAAGCAGATTCCGATTCGGTATTCATCGAACACTTTATTTCGTTGCTATTGTGTACTCTGTTCGTGCTTTTGCTTGAGCAATACACACAGTTCTGTCTAACAGTAACATATTAACAGAACACATTCGGCCGATCGCACAGAAAATGTGTGTCTGTCAAAGAGCAAATGGAAAAAAGTGGAAGCGAAAAGTGTATTTTCTTGTTGCTGTCGTGAACCAATATCAATGAAAGCTAGAGCGAAAGAGAGAGAGAAAAAAAGCGCACGACATACGACACACGCAAGTGTGCATGCATATCCACAAAAGACACGTTGGCAGCAATGCATATTTTCTGTTCAGTGTTCGTGGAAAAACATTTCCGAAAAAAAACGACGAAAAGTGTCTTTGCTCGGACCCATAGAGTAATAAACAGAAAGAGGAGGCATTTACACATGTACATCAAAAGCTCTTTTTCGAAATACTTCAAGAGCGATAGCTAGGTTGCAAACACAACACCCGGCAGTCTGATGCTACTTTTACCGAAACCCAAAATTTAGTGACAACTTCAGAACATTTTCCATAAGAACCAACATCCATAATCAAAACAAACGACTCGATAATGATAAAATACACTACAAATTCTGTTCCTGCTATCCCTTTTTTGTTTGAGGCTACAGCCCATGATCTTCTTCATCCTTTTAACTCATTGTTGTGTTTCTAAGTTGTTTCTAAGCACTGATTTGCGTATAATTCGCAGTCATGTCTACTGCTTCTCCACTCGCAAACAGCCCCGCAGATTTTTATCATTTTTAATTTTTCGACCAGCAAGGCGCCCTTTCTCAATATAGGGTATTTTAACTTTTCATAAGTGATGTAACCAAATACCTCAAACCTTCTTATATAAAATATTTGATCCAATGTCTGAGAAAAATATAATTTTGTATTTAGTGTGCAACTATTGGTATATAATAATTGTTGTATGTATGTGTGTCTCATCTCACCCATATTGGTGCCATTGAGTCATAGACAGATACAGAGCGGAAAAGTCACTCCGTCGTTTTATTACCGTTTTAATTCTGAAGCCAGCTGGATAACAACAGCAACTCAATTTGGGTACTAAATTGTTGTTGTCCAGGTAAGTAGAAAATTTGAATGCCAGCAGGCCATGGCAGTGAAATCAAAGGGTTACGCGCACGGCGCGTTAACATAAGAAATTATGACGTCACATTTTATGGAATTCTATTTCTAGTCTTGAGTAGCATATATTCCAACCTTTATTATGTACATTTAAATAAATTATAAATAGGGCCCTTTAAAGTACATAATTAATTATGAATAACGGAATGATAGCACATAAAAAGCCGTAGGCTGTGACGTCACATGCGCAACAGCATGTTGCAATCTTCTTAAATTCATAGACGTGTGTCTGTGTATGTCTTCGCTTGTGTACCTGTTGGTTGCCAGCCTGCCTGTCCCTGATGCAAGTTTAACAAGATTTTTGGATTTCTGATTTTCGTACCAAGGACAGGCAGGCTGGCAACCAACAGGCACACAAACGCATAAATGCTTCCATTTATAAACAAAATATGCAAGTATGCGTGAATATGGCAAGTCCAACAAATCGTAAATGCACACATGCCAACGCTTAGGTACACTTACCAACCAAATGGCAAACCCTTTCATTATTTCATATTACTATTCCCTTCAAAAGGGAAGAAATGCCTCCGAAATTTGAGAAATATTGAATATTTGCTCATTTTTGCTTGTCGGACACACCCACACACAGACAGTAAAACGGCAAATAGACAAATTGAAAAGGCACTGCGAGTAAGCCAAATCAGTTTCCTGTAGTGTGGACGAATAAAGCGAATAAAAAAGATCCGCTTTGCCGTTCTATCACACAAGTCTTATGTATGTATCTTATGTACACACGCTCTCTGTTTGAGCGTGAGGCCGCTCTCGAATCAGAACAAAAACGAAGGCGACTTTGGACCAGCCGCATTTGTGACAACAGGCCCCAGCAACGTACTTTAGTTGTCCAGTCTATATGTCGTTTGGTTAGTGATACTACTCAAGACAAGAAATAAAATTATATAAAATATGATGTCATAATTTCTTATGTTAATGCGCCGTGTGGTTAACCCTTTGATTTGCTTGCCATGGCTTGCTGCCATTCGAATTTTCTACCTACTTGCGCCAAGACTCGGTTCTGCAATAACAATTCAGTACCCAAATTGTGGTGTTGTTATACCTACGCGCTGCCTTGTAGGAACGACAGAAAACCCGGCAACGAACACAGGGGCATTATTTGTCCCTTTTCTTTTTACTGAGCTTCCTATATCCTCATCATCGCTCACAAACCACTTGATGATCGAAATGGGCGACGAAGACTGAGCGGGGTTTCGTGCGCTCTGTTGTTGATTTGCAAGTGATTTGTTTTTGCTTCTTATGGTAAATGAGCTTAATTCTTATACCCTGAACCCATGGGTAAAAGATCCATAAAGTAGATATATTCTTGATCAGCTTCAATAGCCGTGTCGATCTAGCCATGTCCATCTGTCTGTCCGTCCATCCATCCGCCCGTCCGTTCGTCCGTATGTATGAACGCAAAGATCTTAGAACCTATAAGAGCTAGAGACTTGAAATTTTAGCTAAAGGTCCTCCTAGTGCCTACGCAGATCAAGTTTGACGGACAATACTTAAAACCTCGCCCAAAAGTCTTTGTATCGCATTTCTACCGAAGAAGTTTGGATTCTGCGAAAAGTATGAAACACGTCTCAAATGATTTTTTATATAGGCCCTTAGATATACATATATTATATATGTACATATATTTCAGCGCGAAACATCACCTACCAAATCTTTGTTCCCCATTTCCAAAAAGGAGGAATGGATTTTTCAAATAAATTTGAACAAAGATCATTGAAATTGAGTTTGAGGCCGACCGGAGGTAAACAATAAGTTAATATTTATGATTTTGGCGACCTTTCCACATTTAAAAATATTTGTTGGCTGGCTCGAGTTCCGAAGTTCTTTTATTTAAAAAAGTTTTATACAAACGTTTTTCGCGGTTTTTAAATACTTGCGGGTGGAATTTCCAAAAACCTGTCTTAACGTGCACCTTCATCACATAATGTTACTATAGTGGAAATTTCAGCTTCCTAGCTTGTAGGTTTGGAATGGATGTTTAATGCTAGTACACATCATAATTCATCTGTTTAAGGTAGTCCGATATCAAAAAGTTTAGATATATGCCCGCTTGATACACAAATAATGTTGATTTGAATGATTTGAACCACACTTATTTATATTCGCTGATTTGATTAGCCGTAAGCACTGGGGCGTTCATATAATCATTATAGTCTTCGACGATCATTTTAAACATATATTGTAAGATGTCGCGAAGCTATCTTTATATTGAGTTGCAATCGTCCTCACCGTTCTCCCACGAGAGCACTGTCCCTTTCCGAAAAATGGTTTGCTGCAGCTTATTGAGATTCCTAAAGGGATAGGGGGGTTTTATTTGAAATACTCGATAGAGTATAGTGTCCGGTGTGAAGAAGATTGCGATTTCCTTAACGATAATCTCACAGTGTTTTCCGCGAGTAGAAGTAAGATATATGACAGCGGTATTCATTTTTCTTAGGAGCGCTACAAATAAATCTGTTAACGGTGAATAATCAACCGAATAAACAAAGCGGTCATAGATAAGTAGAAACTAAGCATGGTAAAATATTTCCTGTGGCGTAATCTATAGAAATTCGAGCATCGATGAGTCCGGTTTTAACTGTTTCATTTTGATATGATAAGTCCACGACACCAATGAAGCTATGAATGATGGAAGATAACTTCCACTCTTAGCCACATTAAAAATTTGAAGTATTTCTTGATCATATGTGGAATATGTGGAATTTTCCATGTTATCTTGGAAATATTGAGATCATGCACAACGATGCCAATCTTGTCTTCAAATACACTATTTATTCATGTATCATATCATATCATAGTATCAGTTCATGTTTACAATCTAATAGGATATTATAACAGTCTTCAGCAAAGCCGAGTAAAAATTGTAGAGGCTCATTAAAATTAAAAAACCCCTTCCCAGTCTCAAATTTTCAATAGTTCACGAGTTTCACCTCTAAACCATCCAGCGTTCTCAAGCATTTCACTCTCCGATTTATTTAAGGAAACGTAGTTTCTTATGGTTGAAGTAACTCCAACCAATCGAGTGCGATCAATTTCAGTTAAATTTAGTTCATATCGAATTTCATCAAATAGTTGTTTTCTAACATTTAGACCTAGAGATTTTAAGAATATTCTATTTGCTGGTGAAGTGCTCTTCTTGTTGACCCTCGCCCTACTGTGCAATATAAGTGACCGTATGAACTGTTAATAATATTACACTCTAATCGAATTGTATTCACTTTAAAAATATGTACACCTTAGTCTGAGATATGAGATATAGAACTCTTTTTTTTAAATCCCAGTAATTGACCCATCAACGATGGGTATTGCAAAAATTCTCATTCTTCTGCCTAAAATTAGATTCTCTGTTAAATAGGGGTAATACGGATGCAAATGTCTATAAACCTCTAGCCAGGCTTGCATATCAGAGTAATATTAATAGTAATAATACACTCTAATCGAATTGTATTCACTTTAAAAATATATCCAACTTGGTTTGAGATATGAGTAACGATCGGTAATAGAGCTCTTTCCTTTTAAATCCAAATAATTGACCCATCAACGACTTTTATTAAAATATATTTTTTTCAATTTTCTTTCAATTGTGAGGTCAAATTGATGGGTAATAAGTTATCGTTCTATCAACTCATCCAAAATGAAATTAACAATGTCCTCAAGCTTTCGTCCAACGTTATTTCAATTGTATGTTCCCCAAAATGATATATGTTATTAGTCCGGTCAACATTTGCGATTGAATTGTACATATGAAAATCAACTAGACAGCATTCGTATTCTGTTGGCAATTCAATGGGATAAAAGTAATTTGCTGTTAAAATTACCCCTTTCCCAGTTTAAGTTATTGTTATTGCCATTTTGAGAAACAAATGTTAAATAAATGAAAATTTGCTTAATTTTACAGTTTTATAATATACCTATATTATAATGGATTATTTTAATTATAATAAATGTATCAAATCATATTCTTTATCTTCCAGTCTATTGCATCATCTTGCCAATCAAAAGAAATCCATATTTATTTTTTTAACATAATTGACAAAATAGTATAAATGTTTTGAAATTCATATCGTCACAAAATGTAGCCCCATATTTTCGCCACTATAACGAATTTATATAGACTTGAGTCGTATGCAGGGTTTTATTAAATATGCATATGCAGCAGGAATGTGTTCTTGAATGCTTATTACATTCTCGCTCACATTCCTGTTGATGGGTTTTAAAACGCACTCAAAATCTGCATAAATTATAAAAGGTATTTTTAAGCTAATTGCTTAATTCTTAAATTTAAGACTCGCCTTTTCCACACTGCTCACTATACAAGCTCTCGTTGTGTAAATAATTCAAACATACATTACAGAAATGTGATTTCCTTGTATGCGATGTCAGTTGACTGTGTGTAAGCCCGAAGGAGAAAATATGAATTATATTAAAAAAGAATTGTATATAAATATATATGCATACATATATATATATATATTTTTTGGTTTTGTTTACTTACCGTGATAGATTCTTAATCCAGACATAATGTGTAATATTCTGCTTTTTTATAAACAATAGATCAATATGATTTTCCCAGTTTTCTTGAGTTAAGTAAAGCGGTCCGATTATCTCATTAATTTCATCATCATACCCAAACACATTTATACTTATTGGCATTTTGTTCTTCAAACATTTTAATGTCCTTAAGCTTTAACGGAAATTCTATATTATTAAATTTAAGTGAGATTATCTCATCAATTTTAATAACTGGACTCTTTATATCATTGATTTTATAAGATGCACACCGATTAATATTATGGAGAGAGTTCTTTAGGGCTGCTATTAAAACCACTTAAAACAAAACTCATTTTCGTTTTTGATGTTTATTATGGCTTACTTTAAACTTACTTTCCGTAGCAACGGAAGAAAGCTGGAGACTCTTAGTGGTTTATATCTGTTGATATTCATTTCAAGACGTAAAATTTTTATAAGGGTCCAACCACTATCTCTCTCTTGGAATTCATCCATCTTTGAACTTATCGTAAGCACCTTTGATCGAAGTTGATCATTATTTCAATTTCTTCACAATCAGCTTTATTATTTGCCTTCATATATCTGCCGAAAAGTTCAAAGTTTACTTTATACGAGGTGTGCACCGCTAAAGCATTTTCCATTATTGGAAGCAATGAGCTGCCTGCTTCGCATAGGGAATCTTCAGGAAGCATTACGTTATTCCAAACATTATTATATGAATATGAGTTATAAAATATATATATATATATATATATATATATATATATATATATATATATATATATATATATATATATATATATTTCTGTATAAATATCAAACCTCTATTCCCGCCAAAACTTTCAAGCAATTTATTTTGACCTGCACAATAATAGTAAACAAATCCCATTTCTCGCCAAAACTTTCAAACTAACAACACTGAACTACACAATAGATGTAAACAAGCTACTTCGGCTTAAGTGATTTTAAATTTTACTAATTCCACCGTTTTTTTACATTTAAAGATGGCTAACTCCCGCAGCGTAACTTAAATGGAGCCCCTACTTCCAGGCAGTATTATTTGAACTTTGAAGGAAAACTTTGCGACGCTTAAGTTTATCATATAAGACCGATCAGCTGTGTATTTAAAGAAGAGGTTCTTTTGGATAATTCTTCAAATTCCAATGAGTCGGGGGTAGTGTCTATTTAACTAAATTAAAAGTTGCTGGTGCAGCACGATTATCGGTTTTCGTTTTAGTCACCTCACATAAGGAATGTCTAAATAAGTCGAGGACGGTGTCTATTCCACGTAGTTTTCGCAGGACTCCATTATCGGCAGCGGAACTTAACTTTTTAATGTATTGTAATAATTATAAGCAAATTAAAGGAGCCAATAACCCAGTGGCAACACGATTGGGGAGTGTCGTTTTGAACTGTCATCAACACTTTGCGATGAGCGAATAAGAGCTGCTAACTATCAATGATGAATCATTAATCATTATAAATATCGAATTTTCTATCGATGTATGAAAAATGTGAAAGTATCATTACCATAAACAGCTGATATAGCAATGAAGATAAGCAGTAAATTTAAATTATAATTTTAAAATTGTACTTATTTAACAGTTTTTAACATTCAATGTCCAAATCTCGTAAAGAGTATATGCAATGGAGCCTCTACTTCGAGGTCGTACAATTTTACTTCTGGAAAGAAAAACTTTGCGGCGCTTAGGTAAATCAAAGCAAACCGAAGAGTTGTTTATTTAAAGAAGCGGTACTTTTGCCACTCACATGTTACCTATCTCATATGTGTGAGACTGAGCGCCCTAACATTCTAAAATCTTGCCTCGCATTTACTGCCACATTCGCAAAGGAGCTAGAAGCTTGTTGCCATTGGCTGGAGCTTTGTACAAATAATTTCAAACATAGCTTTTATTTAAAATTTTTTTAAGAGTAGTGTTCGAACTGTTTTTTGATTCCAAAAAAAAATGTATGAACGAACATTATTATAGATATGTTAAACATTTGGTGTAGTTGCCCTGGATCTTAGTGCACGTTAAGACAGGGTTTTGGGGAGCTACATCGACAAAATGAAAAATCTCGGAAAACGGTTGCATGAAATTTTTCTGTTCACCAAACAAAACTTATTTGAAAATATTTATATTAAACATAATTAAAGACGTCAGATTAATCTAAGTAGAGAAAGATGCTAATTTTCCATGTGAATGGGGGAAAATTGATTATTTAAAATTTGAATCAAAACCTGGCCTGGTTAAATCCAAATAATAAACATATCAATTTGAATACAGTGATATATATATTCGCAGCAATCCAACTTTGAACCACTGTTATTCATAATTTGCATTGCAAAGTATAACCACTAACCAATGTTTGCAAATTGAATTATCATAACAATAACATGTCTTCTCCAGCCGAATTCAAATAACGCTAACAACAGCAAAAATCATTGGAGCAAAATGCCTTCTGCAGGTAAGCTCAAATAGTGTTAACAATTATTTATAAACAAAAACTGACCGTTAGAAAGATGACAGTGTAAGCAAGCTGCAACTACTGTCTCCTTGCAAGAAGTCACGTACTCCAATTATTGTTTCTCTTTAAATATAACGTAAGTCAAATTTTGTTCCTCAGTTCCCCATATATTTAACATTATAAACTGATAAAAATTCAAGCTCCTGAAATAGTCTTTTTATTTTTAAACTTTTAACTACGATATTATATATATTACTATTTATTATAAACCTACATTTAATGGCTTACATTAATTACAAGACATTCAAGTTTAATTTACAACTACATTTATATTTAATTATTATAAATAAATAATTGCAAATGCAAAAAAATTTTTTTTGTGTATATTTTAAATATAGGATAGCCTGCGCCAAAGCGAAAATTCGATATTAATGATGATTCATTATCGATAGTTGGCAGCTATCATTCGCTCATCTCGAAGCGCTGACGATAGTTCAAAACTATTCATCGTCAATTAGTATCGTTGCTGCACGACACTCGACAATCGTGCCGCCCCGCATTATCGGCAACTTTAAATTGCTTAGATTTAATAAAATACGCAATAAAGTGCCGCCGCCGGAAATGATATTCTGATAAGTATGTGAAATATACACCCCCATTTCTTATGAGGGGTGACCAAAACGCAGTATTACTGATATTCTGTTTGCTGTGCCGTTTATATGTTATATCACTAACCATACAACATGTATGGTTAGTGGTTATATGTTATATGTTTATATGTTATTGAACTGGCAGCAGTCTGACCAAGCCAACTTTTCAAGGTTTACTTACAAATTCTCGGTTGATGAGTGTATGATTCTTACCACTCTAAGGGCCCATTGTCTTTTCTAGTCGGATAATTTTGACTAGAACAATTTAAATTAGTAATATATGTATAATTTTTAAGCAGTATTACTAACTGTGTAGCTATTAAGAGAAATGCAAAGATTAAAATATGTATATGTACATGCATATATAGTATATTATGCGTATGTCAGACTCAGAACAATAGAAAGCAAATATAAAAGTTTTTAGGCTACTTGTTTTGAATTTATGGATACATGATACATGGTAATAAGAATATGTTTAGCTCTTGTCGTAATCAAGTATTACTCCTTGTGCCTTTTCCTCTTATACCTCATCATCGCTGGTCTGCGAGGAAAGCACCTGCTCTTGCCACCAGTCATGCACCTCATATACAGCGTTTGCCTGATTGTTGAATGGTAACAGTTTTCCGCTGCCTCCAATTAGCTGACTTATTATGGCCGAAGGACTACTCAGCGGTCCGTGAAGATGCTGATGATGATCCGCAAAGGAATGCAGTGCGGCAACAGCAACAGCAGTCGCATTAATGGTCGGATAGTAAAACTGTCCGATCTCGCTGTTTAGCTGCGAAAAAAAACTGGATGACTTGTTTGTCTCACGCTGTTTTCCCAGCTGACCCAGCTGGACAACATGCGGAAGTGTGGTCATCGAATTTTTTTTACGCTGCTGGCTGCTTATGTGTAGTCGCTCCTTATCACTCAGTGTTGAGCGCTGCTGTGGATCGCTAGATGTGGGTGCCAAAAATTTTCTCCCTGCCGAGCTACCAGTCGAGTCGCTTCGATTAAGAGCATATGCACGCTTGCCAACTGTCATGACATGGCGAACACTAGAAACGTGTGAATCAGTGTGGGGCAGCACAACTGCGCTACTACTGACATCCTTTTCATCATTTTCCGTCGAGCTTAAAGTTGGCGAGAAGGCATCACTTGTGGGCGGGCAAGTACCGGCAACTGCACCACTTATTGTGCTTATAGCTGATTTTTCTAATATTCCACCGGAAGTTTTGTCCTCCTGCACATTGGCACGCATCACCAACTGCTCGTTAGTTGCACGTAATCCTGCAATCAGTGAGTTTTGTTGTTTCTGTAAGGGTCAGTAAAAAATATATATAGCAATATGACATGACTCATATATGAATTAAAGCCTACGCTAGCGTTTTGTGCCCGTATCTTCTTTAGACAACCTTCAAGCCAGGTACGTATTGTCATCTTGGCTACTTCCTCTTCTACCAAGTATTCGAACTCCTCACGCGCCAGCAGTTCCTCCAGCTGCAGCGCTTTACGTATGTCTACAGAGCGATACGATAGCATGCTAATACATGTTTTTGAAATATTAATCGACTTTATGAAAATCTTAATCAGTCTGACTTACTTAATTACATCGTGAAAGGTTACATCTTCGCCGTTATGCAGCTTGTCTAGTTCATAACACATGTACTTAAATAGCAACCGGTCCTTTTGAGGATCACACTCTAGCCGGCCTTTCAAAAGCCGCAAAATGAATTTTACCCTTCGAACGGGTATAACTCCGCGCTGATGTATGTCGACAATATTCCAAGTGTTCTGAAAATTGCGGATATCTGCATAGGACAGTAATGCATCCTCTTCATTTGAGTAGAACAGAGAAAAATTCTCCATAATAATAGCTGCGCGAGAAGTATCATAAAAGATTAAGTTCCGTAGCAATTCGTATGTTACCTACCTACTAGTAGATTAAGCACAATGTACGTAATTATCACGTAGAATGTGCAAAAATAGATCAAACTTGCAGTAAAGTTTCCGCAATCCGTTTCCCAGTAATTTTCACCTAGGGTGCAGTATGGAGGTTGCACCATACAATCATGCATGATTTTATTCCAATCCTCACCAGTCACAATACGAAACAGCATGGCCACACCCGTCACTGGTGATCCAAAGTTCGCCCGTCGCCCAATACCTTCCCCATACTTGACGGTACCTAGAGCAAATAGTTAGTAAACAAAAGTTATGTAGTCTTGATACTCCGTTACAAGCGACGAGCTGCCGTAAAAAACAGTCAAACTTATTTAAATAAATACATCCACAGAAACACACAAATATCGCATTGATATATGAGCTCACACATACAGAAAATGGCTTTGGTAGAGCAAGTTATAATATATTCGGGTTCGAATATTGTCCCTTTTACATCTTAAATTAATTTTCACAAAAATAAAATTTTTAGTCATTTCTAATGGGTAATTAGTATACTAATAGCGGCTTACTTACCAAATAGAATGGTGCCGGCTAAGGCATAAAAGAATACCAAAAGAAACATTCCAAAGATGATGAAAAAGGACTTGCACACGGACACACCGACTGTTAACATGAGCATTTTTAGTGTGGTGTGCTTTCCAGTGATAGTAAAAAACCGTAGAATAACTACCATAAACCCGAAGAAGTACGATAAATCGTTCTAAAAAAAAAACAGAACAAAATCTATAATTAATCATAAGAGAGCAAGTAACAAAATGCTTATGGCGGAATAAAATTCTCCACCGCTTTGTCAATTTGACCACTATATGTATTGTTTGCTTAATGACTGCACTAAGATAATAAAATTACTTAGATGTGTTAAGCAAAGCCACCAAATGCAATTATGCAGCATCATTTTCATAAAATTTCAAACAATTGACAAAAAATACCCTGTATCTTTTCTGCCAGAACAAAAAGCATCTCTTTACACCCTAGATTGCTAAAGGCTTAGCAAAGCTATATACTTGCTCTGAATGTACTTTACGAGACGTCAAACATGTCAAATTTTGTGACTATTATTCTTAAAACCTAAAAGATTTGGTCATAAAATTAATTTCGAAATCGCTTTTAATCAATCGCTTAAAAACGAGGCGAATTATCGCTAATCGGAAAGAAACTCACACTGTTAGGGGACTAGGACGATCTGCGACCAAAATTTCTTTAGGTCTAATAGGTTGTGAGATCGGACATGCGAGCGGACGGATCGCCTCGGCTATTAAAGCTGATAGAATATAATAGACTTTATTATTTAAATTCTATAAATATAATGTGCTTTCATCTACCATCAAGTTTGTATGTGTTGTTATTGACTGCAGTAGCTTTGACTGCCGGATATATTATAATTTTGTTACATGTCTTGTGCCGACTATGACTTAACCCAAATTTGTATTTAAATTTAAAAAGCCTCAGCCACAAAATTTTAATATTACAATTTTGGGATAAGTCGTTCTCAACGCAAAAAGAAAACTAACGTATGTACATATACTTGTGTGCTTCCTGTTCCCTAAGCCCCACACTATGGGAAATGTATTCTTGATTAACTGTCGCGTTTTTTTTTTATCAAGAACGTTCATACTTTGTTGGCTGAGTGCTCCTTTGTCAGATACATATATTTGCAAAAAACTAATGTAACTTTTGTACCTGCCTTAATCGATACATAGAAGTTATGGAATAATATTTAACGTGACTAGAAATGAAAAGAATGCATGATCAGAAGTTGCAAGTGTCTGTATTCATACCCTGAGAATTGTTTGTAATATAATCCAGATCACACCGGCAACGGTAACAAGCAAATCGTATCGATTACGCCTAGATTGCCAATAGCCACGAGGTGTAAAAGCAATGTTTTTCATAACCACTTCAATGACAAAAACAAAAGTCAGGACAGCACTAACAATGACCAGACGCTCCGTGTGAACTTCGCCCTTGATCCACTGAAAATTTAGAACTATAAATCTCAATCCAAACGGCTGCAAGTTTTTACTTACCGTTATAGACAGCAACATACTGTTGATGAGCACGACCACAGCAATGACCCGTTTAAAGATAATGTGCTGAGTAATGTCATAAGTAAAGGCACGAATCTTTCGTCCATCCGGACGTGGAGGTAAATGAAGAGGTTGAGCGATTTTAAGACGCTTTTTTAGGTCACACCATCGGCGCTGGTCAACGGTAAGCAATGCTGTGCCTTTATTCTCTGAATAGTTTGCGATGACTACACCAACAAAAAGGGTCAGACCGATCATGCAGCCCAAAAATATATAGATATGGATGTAAATAGCATGAATCTGAAATTGTATGTGTGAGTTCAGGATTTAAAAACTATATTATTTAATTTGCATTACCGGTCCAACGGCTTTAATGAGAACGTCGCGAACATCTAGCCAACCCTTAAACGATAGCACCTCGAAGAGTGTAAGCATGGCATCACCAATATTGTCAAAGTTAAAGCGACGTGGATTAGCCCAGACTCGCGGCACCAACATGGCTGGATAGGACTCGTCTGGACCTGGTGTCAGCTTCATTTTCGTGACAAATACTCGTCGCATAAATACACCAACACAATCCTCACGACGAATTATTGTGGGATCGTTACAGCGTGCCAAACGACCACCATAAAGCTGGACTCCGTAACTAGCAAAGATGAACATGAGAAGTATCAACAACGTTGAAACCAATAAGATTTCTTTAAAGCCGCGACACAGCTCATAAACCACTTTTCGCATATGCGGTACCAGCGTAAAGATTCTCAACGGACGCACGCAGCGCAGAATCATCAGCAGTTGGGCCGCAGAATTGGTGGGTATGTTGTGTGGCATCCAGCAAAGAAATGAAGTTGAAACTACGTATATAAAGACGTCAAGCGCAGCAGCGACATCCTTGATGTAAGCTTTAGGTGTAAAGAACAAACCATCAGCAAGAATTTTCAGAGCAAGTTCCAGGCTCATGAAAATAACAAAGCCATATTCGGCAATTTGCAGCGTGGGATGATCCATTAAACGATAACTGGGGGTCTCGAACATCATGGAGATGCACGAAAGAGTGGTAGCAAAAATCATAACCCAGTCAAGATAAGTGACAAGACCAAGGAAGTTACTAACAGTATGCAAATAATATAAATTAGTAATATCACTAGACCACATTAAACCTTCACTTACTGCAAGCTCTTGTACTGCACCTTACGCTCCTTTCCAGTTAATGGATCTTTGAGCCTCGCATCATAGCGTGCATGAACGATTTTTTGACAGATCTTCCGAAAACTACTCTCTCGAGGCACAAGAAACAGCGGCGTGTCAAAGAACGGATGATTCTCACGTAAATCTTCCTCGCGCTGATTACGTCGCATTTCAGCTTGCTGACGCTTCGCTTGCAACAGCTTGATATCTAGGTCGTGAGGCCTAGCCCGGCCGGAATTGGCGCGAGGTGCAGCAGCAATGTCACCATTCTCCATAAGATGCTCATATGTCTGCTTTAGTTTAATAGATCCAGAGCGCACGCTGCGACGTATGGAGCGGGATCCAAATCTGTAAATTGGTAGCGAACACACATCAAACGAATCATGCCACCTGCGGGCATATTTTACTTACTTCTTCTGGTCAACCCGCCATGGCTTGGAATGTGTAATGGTACCCTGTGATTTTAGGCCGCCCTTAGTGCCCACCACTGGCAACATGGCGGAGTCACCCAGCATAAGACGCTGATTGTTACTGTCACTGCGGTAAACAAATGATTGTTATTTCATATTAACTGCCATATATTCTTGGTATTTACTTTATTATATGAGTGATGGCCAATTTTCGGAGGCTACTTCCTGCGGCTCGCACCTTTGCGGTTTTGTTCATAATGCGCACTGGCTTTTGCTTACGAAAAACAACATTGGACTCCCAGCACTCAGACATCGGCCGTTTACAGTTCTCCACAAGCGATGGGTCTTCCGTTTCCAATTCAATTACAAAATGCTTCATGAAGCTCTCACGCACCTTGGGCAGTATAAAATCATTGGGAATGCGATGAAGAATGGTCATTTGTGGTGAATCTGGAAACTTTTCGAAAATTCGTAATCGAAAGGGAAGGGTCTCCTTTATTTCCGCGCTTTGCTCGCGAAACTTTAGCTGCTTTAGTTTCTTAATGTCCTCGTCTAACTCCAAGTTGTCCAATATTACCGCCACGAAAAGACTGAGCACGATGAGCGTAACAAAAAGATGATATAATATAAAATAAACGGCTACTAGCGGTGTCAGCGTTTTACTAGTGCGTATCATTGTTTCATCCATGACTTCCACCCACGCTTCCTGCGTTAGAATCTGAAACATACTCATAAACGCCTCCGGGAACGACTCAAACTTGGTGAAGTCGCATAAAAAGCAAAATAGTTGCATTGAAATGCTCGAACTAATGATTAGCAAGCACATGGTGAAGATTATAAGCGAGCCAAGCTTTTTTCCGGGTCCAAAAATTTTGTACACAAAACCCTCTAGCATGGGAGAAGCTTTTATGAGTCGCACTACCCTTAGCACTTGAAAATACGTCAATCCAGACAGATAAAAGATGGGAATTATGTGTAGTGAAGTACCTGCTGCAAGCAACAGCTCAAACTTGTGTATAGAATGCTTGTAATAGCCACGCCAACCCAGGCAGTAGATTTTAAACATTGTTTCGAAATCGAGGAGACACGTAAATACCACCTCTATGTAGTAATATCTCTCATAAAATACATGACGTGGCCTACCGTCATGCTTAAATGCCATCGTGGCCGTCACAATACCATTGGCGAGTATAACCGACATAACCAGCATTCGAAAATATGGAGAGCGCAAAATTGCATGGCAGGTCTCTGGCGCTAATCCGCCATGCTTATTGTCATCGATTGTGACCAATCGCCAGCCCGAATCGTTTCCGCTCAGTATTTGAGAAGCAGCCGTCTTTTGTATGTGGCCTCTAGCTCCCCACATCTGCTGAAACTGGACGCGTATCTCGTTGAAAGTTTCCGTTATGACAGCTATAAACACGTTCTTAACCAGCCAAGCTAAAAAAAATATCATAGTGCTGAAGTAGAATGCCGCACGCCATGCCGGGAGCGAGTCTATTGCGCGGTACATAATAAATACCCATCCTTCTTGCGAGGCGGCTTGATATACTGTAAAAATACTTGTCGCAATGTCCTCGAAGCCATTGAAGCCGATAACGTAACTACTTAAAAAATCCATCTTCATGCAACGCATGCCCGGCGAGCATTGATAGCCTGAGTCAGGATCCATTGAGCAGAATGTGTCTGGTATCGCCAATGAGTTAATTGTGAGTACACTGGCAAGATATAAGATGTTTCAGAAGAATCGTATTGTTGTTATTTACTGTGTGCTTACGGCCTGCCCAACTGATCATAACCGGTGTTATTCATAACACAATGGTTTTTCAGTTCTCCAAAGAATTGCACACCGAGAAGTCCATACAACGACATGAAGAACAAAAAGAATAGCGTCACATTATAAATCTGCTGACTTGAGCGTCTATAAATCAAAAAAAGGCACGGTATAAGACACTTGTTCGGGTACTAGAATTAACTACCTACTTGAAGATTTGATTGATGCGGCTCTTGGGCATACTAAATTTAAGAAAAACACGAAGAAAGCGTATCATTATAAGCGGACGCGGAGCCCTCATAATGGATAAGTAGGAGAATCTGTAAGTAAAAGGGTCTAGAAATTCAGGACTTAATTCAGCTAAGGTATTTCACTGACTACTTACTTAGGTACGATTTCAAGCACTTCGAATATTTGAAGTATGATGGAGACCCAGAGAAAGCTTACCATGGAGGCATCAAACTGACACCAATGATCCTTAAGGTAAGGCACCTCGCCCTGAAATAAGCAAAGGAAGCGTGAACAGTCCGCTAACTCTAAATTTGGTCCGTGACTCACATTTATGACTCCACGAATGTGCATTTTGGCAATCATTTCGGCCGTGAAGAGCACTGTCACAGCTGTGTCTGAGACAAAAGTGATATACTGCAATGAGGGATGACGCTCGAAGGTCTTCGGCGTATTTAATGAGACAGACGCCAGTGAGACTAAAGCGCACAAACGCATCAATCGTCGCACCCACAGCTTGTTCACCCACTCAATATCAGCGCTCTCGTTTAACGATTCCTCCGGGCCGTAGTCAGCTAGAAAGGGTTCACCGCCCTTGAGACTTTGCTTTCGACCGAGCATAATCTTATTCCCAATTCCTGTGGCAATCCCTAATCCGATTGGCGGCACTCCTGTAATAGCAGCACTGCCCACGGTGCTGCTTATACCACCGCAAATGCCCATACCAGCGACGGCGGCACCACCTCCCAGACCGCCAATGCTGCCCAGCAGATTAAGGCCTCCACTAACACCACCCACTGGGCAAACTGTTCCTCCCGCTCCGTTGTTGAGGGCATTGCTTGCAGTGTGGCTGCCTATAACTGTCGGCGTACTTGTCACCGCCGCTGTTGACAAACCTCCAACCTGCTGTTGCATCCCGTAGGCAGTGCTGTTGCAGCTGCCCGAGTTCACAATAGTTGTCGGACTGTTAAGTACGCTGGATGCATCTTGACGTGTGCCCAATCCGTTGCAGGGGCTGCTACCCGACGAAGGATTAAGGCTTATCTGACTGATTTGCTGCTGGGAGCTCCCTATGAACGAGTGCTGGTGTTGATGAGGTTGTGAGAGTAGATGTTGCTGAGGTGTGAAACTGTTTCCGCTGGAGGAGCTGGTGCTAGCTGTCGCTGGCGTTGTAATGCCGCTGCCGGTGTGAAAGCTGCTTCCGCCTCCCGCGCGTTTTTTTCTAGCAGCTGCACCCAAGCGACGAATCTGTAAGCGGTCAATCATTCAAGCAGCGCATCTTGCTCCCTCCCGGGCTGTTTTTTAAGGTCGCAGGTTAATATAGAGGGACGAAATAATCCCAACTTGTCTTCCTGTCTATAATTGGCAACAATTATTCAGGAATCTCTGTCAATAATTACGTTCAAATAGCTGAAAATTTTAAGCAACTTGCAGATCCCTTTAAACATTTTCAACCCTCGATAACAAAAGAGAGACGTCCATATATATACATATATGCTTATCTTCACAGGAACCCGCAAAAGTATGTATACTATTTCAGATATCTTATTAACGTATTTATCCACATGAAAATTTATATCAAATATATTTCTTATACATGAATTGAACGTAAGCATATATCATATCGCATCTTACATACTTTTAGTTTTTGGCAGAGTCTACGCTCATTTCATAAAAAAAAACTACCCTTAAGAGGCGCAAAAAGACCCAAATCATTCAATCTTTAGAAAATGCACAAGTAAACTTAAATGCTCAACAGCAATAACTTCAAATAAAATGTTTACAAATTAAGTGCTTTTTGCACTAAACAGTAAAAGGGTAATTCAAAAAAGTACACGAACGCGAACTTGAAAGAGCAGTGTCTTAGTGAACCAATTGACGGACAGTAACCATCCTGCCAGATACAAATTATTATGCTCTGGCCAGCGCCTGCGCATTAATATCCACAGCAACGGGTCGATGACAAGAATATCAGACTGACACCAGCAACGCCAAATTAGGAACGTAAGTTTTCAGGCGACATAAGCATAACATGGGTGCTACGGCCTTGCATAATAAATCCCCAACCCTGGGTTATCCCGAGCATGATGATCCGGCGTATCGCAAATGCCAGGAGTTGAAGGCAAGTTTCTTATCTAGCCTGTATTGGTCAAGGGGTGATAACATAACAAACTGAATGCAGATGGAACGCTGGATACAGATGCACTACCAAATCAAGCAACGTGAACAGGCGTTGGCAATTGCTCAACATCGAGAACTCTTTTACTGGCTGAGCGGCTTCTATCTAAGCACTTTTTATGGCTGTGTCAGCTACTACCAGCGAGTCAAGCGTGCCTCAGTACTAGCGCCGCTATTACCACTTACCTTTGTTATGGGATACTACACGGACTGGGCCTATGGCAGCAAGCTGCATCGGATACAGGGTAATCAGATAGTTAATGTCCTCGCAATTAAGATTCCCATTTGTTAATTTATATTTACAGCCGAAGCGAATATAATTATGGAGCATGAACCGGAGTTATTACATTGGCCAGGAGGACTACCAACGGTCGCTGGCATTGATGAGGCTCGCGTAGAAATTCAAATGGAAAAGAAAATGCATCCCCATCATATGTAGATGGGCCATTATTCAAATGCATCGACGCATGTTTTTGTAAAATAATGTTATTCTTCAATAACATGCATATGTATGTATATGTATACATGGGTACATCGTTATATATTTTTTATCTCAAACTGGCCCACAAGTTATTACCTGCACTGAAAATATAGATACATATGCGATTAGTATAGATGTACATACATACTTAAGTGTACAATCATCTGGACTGTACTAATGCCAGGTAACCTGTTTATGTGCAATTGTGCCTATGTTCGTACTACATGTGTCCGAAAATACAGGCATACATATGTACATATGTATGTATAAGGGGTGCTGTGTGTGCATGTGTGCACATGCATACAGAAATTCTTACGCTTTGCTTGCAGCCACGTGGCTTGACAATATAACCACACGTTTGCTTTACTAAGTTTATTTATGTATTTATTTATTTTATTAATCGCCATAGGGCGGAGGATAAAAACTTAAAATTGAATATATTTGATCTGCATATACTAGATGCCAAATATGGCTATTAAAACCTTGATCCATAGATTGCTTGGAAACTGAGCAAGTTATCGATTATTAAAAACTAGGTACTTGGACCTTCGTTCATACGAACAAAAAGGCAGACGGACATGCAGGATCGACGGCTCCTTCTGCCTGTTACATAAATTTGCACAATATCATTATACACTTCTTACCCATTTTCAATGGGCTCAACGTATAAATATACACATTGTTCATGTATGTTCATATTTATGTTACAACCATCACTTCCATATAATTCTGGCATATAATATAATTCATACATATAATTGTTCCATAATTCTGGCAGTAGATGTAACTACATACATACATATGTATGTACACATATTTATGCATATTAGACAAAAAAAAAATTTTATTTTATATTTAAATCCATATGTATTTACATACATAAATATGTATGTTTGTGTAGCTTTTCTTACAACTGATTATTAATCTATCATTCTTATGTATATCCATCCATAAGATAAAATTCTTATAATCTATTATCATTATATAAATGCATGTTAACCATGCAAGCAACATTAACCTAGAGTATTTAATAAATATACATGTTGCATGTTGCACATTCCATTTAGTAGTGCACACTTCAATCCTCTAGTAATCTGTCCTTTATCAGTGCCCGGGTATCTTTCTTATAGTGCGTATAACAAAACTCGGCAATGCGGACGCAGGCTTCCTCGAGCATAGCACTTGGTACTGTTAAAACAATTCGTATATACCCCGGATAAGCAAAACAACTACCGGGTAGACAGAATACACTCTGTTCGTTAACCAACTCCTGCACAAAGTGTGTGTCGTCTTTAAAAGCCGAAAAATGTTCTTTAGAAAGCCCAATCATCATGTACATGGCTCCGTTGGGCATAACAGGGTTAAGTCCACGCACCTGTTTTAGCATTTTGTAAGCGAGTTGAGCATTGGACTACGGGGATTTGTACCAAAAATTAGCGACATTTTTCATGTCAAACTTTTTTTGCACTCACGTAGAGCGTCTCGATCACTCTATCAAAGTAGCACTGCGGAGTCTTGCTTAGTATCTCAGGCAGTGCGCCCTGAATGATCGTATTCGAGCCAAGGATGCGTCCACACATGTTCTTGAGGCCCGTCACTGCTGTTCCTAGACGCTGATGATGGTCGTGCACAATAATCCACCCCATACGCCAGCCGGGCACAAGAAAACGCTTGGTAAGCCCACCACATGACAACACTGGCACCTCGCGCGTCACACTGCTAACCGCTACGTGGCGCGAACCTGGAAACACAAAGTGCTCATAGATCTAAAAAAAAAAAATAAATAAACATATACATCAATTTTACGCCAGTTTTAATGCAACAGAAGAGGGCACGGATTAATTCTCACGAACCTCATCGGCAATTATAGGTATATAGTGGCGCTCGCAAATGCCCACGAGTTGCTGCAGATGTGCTTTGTCATAGACGCTACCACAAGGATTGCTTGGATTGTTTATAAGCAACGCGGCTGTATTCTTATCGATAAGACTCTCCAGTTGGACGAGATCGGCACGCCATTTTTGCTCTGGCAGCAAGTCATAATAGCGCACCTCAATATCCAATCCTTCAGATAGTGTATGGTATAAACAAAAGCCGGGACGAGGCACCAGTACGTTTTGACCACGATCGGCTAGCGCCAGTATGCAATACTCCAGTGCTGAGGAACAGCCGCTGCAGAGCAATACATCACTTGGATCGATCACCCCCTCAGGGCGTTGATGTGCACTATACTTGGCCACCGCCTGCCGCGAGGCTTCATGACCCTGAGTGTGGGCATAGCCGTTAAACTTTCCACTCTCCAACGATCGTAGCACGGCCTTCATAGTTTCATCGGCGGCCTTCAGATTACCAAATGTTGTTGGATCGCCTGTAATGGGGCCTAAGTTAATAACAGTTTTCCGAAGAACGCACGATGATCGAGAAACAATTGTAAGCTAAGTACGAGCATAAATAGATTTTAGTGTTTTCTAAATCACGTAATAATCGTTTTGCAAGTCTCCTCCAATTCTTGAATCCCATATGGGACAAGTTGGGACTTTAGACGACTGTGATAGCCCTCCATTATAGACTCCAAACAAATTCGATTATTGATCTTGCTTCTTGATTCTCAAAACAGGTGAAACTACATTTTATGCAAATGCATCAAAAACGCGCGCGCTCGATGATAGAAAAAATAATAATATGTAACAACCGTCCACACCTTGTATTGTGACTTTACACATACATACTTCTACTTCTCCACCTAGCAATATGAAATAAATTAATAAGAAATACGCAATATGTAGGTATCTCAAAAATGCATTTGAATCTGATGTTTTCCCAAAAATTTCTATAATTAATAACTTCATGATTTTCTTAAATAGGTATGCAAGTGTAAATATGTCTTTTATATAATGAATACACAAACATATGCTTATGACCACTGGAAAAGTTTTATAGTATAAATTCACATACATATGCATATGAATATTGCAAAAAATGACTAAAAATTAAAGAAAAAACAAGAGTGCTCTATTCGGGAGTACCCGACTAGAGGATACCCTAAATCTTCTTCCACCAACACTTCATGTAACTCGCGGTACGCTCCCCTTTGCCTTAGCATAAATAAATAAAAAATTAGATTCCCCCTTGCTACTTTCAACCAACCGAAATACTTGCCACCCTCGCCTACTCAATAGCAATATTATTGGCGATAGGTATGAAATGAAAGATTCTTGATCGGTATATACCATTCTAGAAGCTTCAATCCAAATTATGTGACTAGCTCTAAAAACCAAAATAATTTGCCCAAAAAACAGCATTTCGATATCGTTTTCTAACGGGTTAAGTTATAGACTATCCGAACAAAGGCGTTCTGTGCGGCAGGGGAAGGACCTACGTTAGAAATTTCAAGAGTCTAGCTGTTATAGGTTCTGAGATCGACGCGTTTACACATTCGGATGGACAGATCGACATGGCTGGATCGACTCGGCTTATGATGCTGGCGACATATATAGTACTTTATGGGGTCGGAAATGTTTTCGTCTGCTTGTAACATACGTTTACCTAATAGCATAATACCCTTTAAAGACGGTTTTGATGGGTTCAGGGTATAAAATATGGTAGCGTACTTAAACAAACAAGTTTTAATATTTTAACAATCAGCGTAAAAACAAGGAAATACTACTTATTAAAATGAGCTCGAAAGACTTGTGTGAGGAGAGATTGGAGAAGTGTCTGAAAAAGCTAAAAGAAACCTGCCAACCAGGCGAGCATAGCTTTACCGACATCTAGCAAATGTGGCAACTGAAATATTCATACAAACAAAGGTATATATATATATGTTTCATTTCAAATGACATATAGTATACGCAGCGAATTTTTTAAAATAAAATAAAAATGTCAAATATTTGTACTTATTCATGTTAACACCAACTCATCTACTTAAATTTGTATAACGTAAACCCATTCAATAAATAAGTAATTTTTCCAATACTCACCTATGGACAGCGGTATCATAGCCTTATGTGGATTCGGCTTAATCTGCATAGCTTCGACAATATTACGAATGCGATTATGTGTATTAAGGGACAATGCGGATGCTTTAATCTCCCAGCCTGTTTTTTGATTAGCAGGTCCAACAGCATTCTCATGAATTTTCTGGGATTCCACCTCCTGTGTAAGTGCCTCGTCTTTAACCCCTCCGTTTGGAGTAGCCACCGCGGTGCTGCTCTGAAACTTATAGCCTTTGTTGGCAGCACTGCCAGGCATTATCACCAGGCAGAAGTTAAAAAAAGTACACACACAAAAAAATAAAAATGAAAGTAAAATCCAATGACGCAGTTGTCAGGTCGTTTAACGCTTCACGCAATTTAATATTCAAATAAAGATAGTTTGTATCCTGATATTCATTCCAGACAAGCATTAGCGGAAATGTTAGGATTTAGGTTGATGGCTTTGGTGTGCTTATTAATGTATTAGGTCGCTGCGAATTCTGGGTTAAAACAAAACTGATTCACTTGGCAGATCTGTTCGTGCTTTTATTGTCTCTGGCCGCGCCGCTTGACCGCTTTAATATATGTATACACGATATAAATACCATTTTGTAAGGCATACATATATTCCGCACAACACGCGCTTCGGGAGGGCCGAGCCTAAGCACAACAACTACTGAAACTTCGGATTAAACTCGGGCGTTCTCGGATTTGAATACTGCCAGTGGAGATAAAAAATAAATAAGTAAATATACATATCTACACACATACATACTTATGCATATAAACAATATGTAGATTCAAAAAGCCTGATTAGAACTGGAACCAGATTTTTAGTTTAAAAAACAACAATGCTTAATTTAAAAGTGCCTAAGTTACCTTTAATGCCTTTGATAACCTGCGGCAGTTTCATTATAATATCTTGCAGTAAAAAGACCTTGGCCCCGGAATTCGGTATTCGGAATAATTTCACCACAGGTTAAAGAATTCTCTTGCTATCGCTGTTCAAACGTGAAAACTGTTATCATTATTTAATTATGCAAATAGCGCTTCTGCAAATAACGCTTCTGATATTCGCATAAATGCATTTACATACATACATGTACTCTGCTAGGGGATAGGTACCAGTGGAAAATAAAATTCACAGACGACGCATATAATCGTATTTCAAGTCACTACTTTGATTAGTGCGTAAAAACAAACAGACACACAAACAAGTGTAACCATTTTCAAAATCCCAGGTCCTGCTACTGTCTATAACATCGGTAACATCGCATATAAAAATATTTGATTATGTCGTTTTCTTTGCCTAGGCGCAGTAGTCACATTTGGCGTTTTTCACTGTATTTGGCGGTAAGCAAAACATTAAAAACTGATAACCATTCAATCCTTTACCTTGCACCTTAGCGAGCCTCCTGCTTCATTGATTTTCAGAACTGTTTCAATATTTGACGCTCCATAAACCGCAAACATAATTGCATCTGATTGCCCACATATACTGTTACTGTAAAGAAGAGTAAAAAACAGTCGAATAGTTACCAAAAATGTATTTATTGAATTAGCCAGCCGGTCCCTCTCAATTAAAATTCTCTAATCATTATCAAAGCCCGAGAAAAAAAAACTACAAGCAACTGTTTGTAAATATATGTATAACTTTTATACATACATATACAGACGCTCACATATGTATGTACGTACATATATGCACAGCATAATTTTCTACTTTTCACACATTTTGCTAGCGCTTTTGGCAACATTCATCTGAAATACTTATTCTATTCAATTTCCTACACAATTCAGTTAAGATGTTGTTTGTAAAATAGTTATTTACTTAAAAAGTGACACAATTTTCTGGCACAAAAGTATTTACTTATTTGGTTTTTGACTTGAGTTAATTTCTTGTTTTTATCCATCTGTCAACGCTATTAGCAAGAATAGTGTTGCTTTAAATATTTGTTCAATCATAATTGCATTTTGTCTTAAGCAATAAATCAAATCAAATGAATCCGAAGCAAAAACGAGAAAGTAAGGATATCTTTGGCACGCCGAAGATCTAATACCCTTGTCAGCTGCAGGCGTGGTCGAACTTGTATTAATAAAGAGAGAGAATAAACATATTAGTTTATTTAAACATTTTAACAGATAACCTCAAAAGCGCCTAAAACCTAAACTTGCCGCAATTCACATTTCAACACGATTACGATCCAAGGCATACGGCTCACGATGTTGAAATGTGGATGGTATATAACACGGTACATGTCTTGCCACATCAATCGCAATCTCCAGATCTAAACCCAATTAAACATTTGTGGAAGGAACTGGAAATGGTCCATTTCGAAATGAAACTTAAAACCGGTTTACAAGAAGAATGGCAAAATATCGAGGTGGAAACGACTAGAAAGTCGGTTTATTCCATGCCAAAATGTTTGCAGATGTTTATTTGACAGAAGCTTCTGATTGTTAAAATAATTGGTAAAATAATTAAAACTGTTAGCTTATGTATGCTAAAAGTATGTTGTTCTCCTGGCGCTACGAGCTCCTTTTCTTTAGCATTAATAAAACTAAATATAAACAAGAGGCTCTACTCGACATTTCCCGAATTGAACTCGCTTCTTCCAACACCAAGTGTAGCTCACGCTGCACGCTCATTCGCTTTAGTAAAAAAAAATTAATTAAAAAAAAAACAAGAGAACAAGAAAAAATACCCTGAACCCTCTTAATGAAATTTTATACAGTATATCTTATTGTACCATAGAATATTTGTGTATTCTCAAAAAGTCAATTGCATTTAAATTGGGGCTTAAATTGGTTGGCAATACAAGTTGGGTTATTAACTTGATTTATAGCTCAACGGTGGTAGCGGGGAGGTGGAGATAGGTATACAATTGAAGATACTTGATATATATGTAATATTCTAGAAGCAACATATTAAGTTTGGTGACTCTAGCTCTTATTATTTACCCAATTTGCTTAAAAACCAGGATTTCGATATCGAGTTTTATCGATTGCTTGGAAATTAAGTAAGTTATCGAATTTCGGAAACAAACTCGATCTGATCAAGAATATATTTACTTTATGGGGTCGGAGATGCTTCCTTCTGCCTGTTACATTTTACCCATTTTTAATGGGTTTAGGGTATAAAAATAGGTACTTCGGTAGGGTTCGATCATGCAGACCTCTCCTTGCCGCCCCCACTACTCAACAGCCACACCAATGATTGTGTCTTAATGAGAAAAAAACGGTTTAAAATAGCAGCACAAAAAACAATACAATTGCAATGCTGTTGATAGAATTCAATAAAGACGGCATGTTTGTATACATGTATACAGATATTCTTGCAATTTGTGCTAGCTGCCCTAAACTCATGGCCAGCCATGTTTCTTAACCGATCTTCATGAAATTTTCAACAGTTGATTTTGTCCTACAAAATATTTGTATATTCTCAAAAAGTCAATTGGATTAAAATTGTGGCTTAAATTGGCGAGCAAAGCAAGTTGGTTTATTTACTTGATTTCTAGTTATGTGGTGGTGGCGGGGAGGTGTCGATAGCTATTAAATGCAAGATACTTGATATATACTAATATACTTTTCTAGAAGCAACATATTAAGTATGGTGACTCTAGATTTTAAAATTGCAAGATTTGCTTAAAAATCGAAATCGAAATTCGAATTCGATTTTTATCGATTTCTTGAAGACGGGGCAAGTTATCGATTATCGGAGGCAAACTCGTACTGCGCGGGCATTAGTAGGATCTACGTTCAAAATTTCAAGTTTCTAGCTCTCATAGGTTCTGATATCCTTGCTTTCATATATATGTACGGTCGGACAGTCGTACGGACAGATGGACATGGTTAAATCGACTCGGCTTATAATGCTAACCAAGAATACATATACTTTATGGGGTCGGAGATGCTTCCTTCAGCCTGTTGCATACATTTGCACAAAAACATTATACTATTTTTACCCATTTTTAATGGGTTCAGTACTCAAACTCAAATAATACCACACTACCAACCACCGCCACTACTCAACAGCTATACCCACAATTCAATTTTAAATTTAATATCCAACACCTTTTCATAATGCCCGTATCTAAGAACCGAATTTTTCAACCGATAATTCCTATAGCAGCTATATGATATAGTGGTCCTATTCAGACGGTTCTAACATATGTATTGCGTGCAACAGAAGGAGAGACTTCTGCAAAGTTTCATGACGACAGCTTTAAAACTGAGAGACTAGTTCGCATGGAAACACACAGACGGACAAACCAACATGGCTATATAGACTCGGCTGTTGATACTGGTAAAGAATATATATACTTTAGGGGTTCGGAGATGTCTCCTTCTATGCGTTATACACTTCACGACAAAATTATAATACCCCCTGCAAGAATATAAAAACTAATTATAATAGCAGCAATATATACAGCACAGAAAACAACACAATCGCAAATGCAATGAAGTTAATAGAATTCAATAGACGAGCATAAATGTGTGTGTGTACATGTATACAGAAATTTGTACACTAGCTGTCTCAAATACGTGAATGCACACTTTTTCTTAAGTAAGTTTTGTATCTCTTAATCGGTGTTAATGAAATTTTGAACAAAGTTAATTTATCCTATAAAATATTCGTATATTCTCAGAAGACAATTGCATTCAAATCGTGGTTCAAATTGGTGGGTAGTTCAAAATGGTTTATTTTTTTGGTTCATAGCTATGGGATTGATATAAAATGAAAGATACTAGATGCAGTGTGTCAATTTATCATTTGCAAAATGAAAAACATCACAAATTCATTTTTAAGCATATATTTGACCGAGTTAAGCTATTTTTTCTTTTATTTTTCCTTATAATTTGTAACCTTCTTCATATACATGTACTAGCGGATATACCTCAGCCCTGCGAGGTACACATAAAATAAAATTCTCTCAAAGATCTTTTGAAAAACTTTCATACAATCGTTTTCCGCCACTGTAACACCTTTGCAGGCGAAATTTCCCAAATCGCTGAAACACTTATTAATTAAGTTTTTATATATAGCTTTGAAAATAAGTTTCAACCAAATTGGGCAACACTTCACCAAAAAAAATGAGAATCGCACCTCGAAAGTTTGGATTCTGCGAAAGGTGTGAAAGCCGCCTGAAATGATTTTTCATATAGATCCTTGTAAATAAAATTGAGCGCAAGACGTCATCCATCAATTCTTTGATCCCATTTCCACCTAGGATGAATGCATTTTTCGAAAAGTGCGAAGCACCCCTCAAATGAATTTAAACGAAACACATTCCACACATGCGAGTGGAATATCCCGAAACCCCATATTAACGTGCACCCTTTTCACAGAGGGGAACTAAAGTGAAAATTTCAAATTCAAATCACAAAAGTAAAGAAAACAAGTAAGAGGCTCTAGTCGGTAGTTTCCAAGTAATATATATAAATTTTTTAAAAATGAGTTCCCTCGATGGGACTGGAACTCGTTACTGAGGCCGGCTCTATCTAAGAACTAAGAATTGAGTCTCAGCAAGAAAAAAAAAACGCATTTAAATAGTATACATGTATACAGACATTCCTTCAATTTTCGCTAGCTACCCCAAACTCTTGGCCAAGCAAAACATGTTTTCTTTAATAACTTTTGTGTTTCTTAACTGATCTTGATTAAATTCAACAATCTTATGGTGCTGTAGAATTTTTGTGTATTCTCTAAAATTCAATTTGCATTAAAATTGTGGTTTAAATTGGTGGGTGGTTCAAATTAACTTATTTATTTGATTTGTAGCTATGAGCTAGAGGCGGAGATAGATACTTGGTATATACTATTCAAAAAGCTATATGTCAAGTTTGGTGACTCTAGCTATTAAAATATGATTTGCTCAAAAGCAGGATGTCGATATCGATTTTTATCGATTACTTGGGAACGGGGATAGTAATAGACTATCGGAGACAAACTCGTACTACACAGGTGCTAGGAGGACCCACGCGCAAAACTTTAAGTCTTTAGCTCTTATTGGTTCTGAGATCCTCCAATTCATACATACTGACATGTCAAGATCGACTCGGCTATTATTGTATCAAGTATATATATGTATATTTTCTGCGGTTGGAAATGCTTTCTTTTGCCCGTTTATATAACTTTGCACAAGTAAATTAATTATACCCATTTTAATGGGTTCAGAGGCTAACAAGTAAAAGAGTCTGTTCGGAAGTTCCCAACTATGGGATACTTCGAAACCTCTTCTACACCAAATGCAGCTCCTCCGCTGCGAGCTCGTTGTTTTTAGCCGTAATACAAATAAATTAAACGATAAATAAGGAAATCTGCGGCACGCCGAATATTTAACAGTCTTGTAGACATTTCCCCTTTGCATCTCACATATCTATGTGAGAATAGTGCAGCGCGAAAATGCTGAGTTTGTTCAAAATATCTTAGAAAAAATAATGTTCTGCCAACAAAAATACAAAAATGTGTCTATACAAGTATTTAATTTTCAACCGATCGATGATCGATGATTTGTGAGCCTATAAACATAATGATATAATTCAGTTATTTTAGTTCGAAAAATTGATGATTTACAAACTTAGTCTTAAAACGTATGCGTCAAGAGGAACGGGCACATATTAAGATTCCTAAGCTTTTGAATACTTTCATTTAAAAAAAATTGAATTTTATTCAGACCACATGTGTTAAGTAACGTCTAATCATATGTTTTAGCCATCAGAGTTCATTCATTAAATGGATTGCGATATGATTTATCTTCGACTTAGCTCATTAATTCAGCAGGCCATTAATCTCCTGACAATAAACTTTAACAAATAACATTGATTTAGAAGTTATTAGCACTTTATAAACAATTTTTTAGAATTCGGTCGATTGTGTCCGCCGCGGGTTTCTCTGGTATACATTACATTACACAATAGACGATATTGATACGAGTATCTGATGATCTTTAACTTTATTGTTGCGTGAAAAAAAAAAATGAAAAATTGTCGGCTTTTCGCATCATTTGTTCCGGCAAAATATATATATATACAAAATTTATATACTTGTACATTATTTATCGAAATTCATTAGAATATTTAAATATGTTGCAATATAGTGGGTACTCTTAAGAGATAAGTCGATTGCGTTTAATCATAGACAAAATAATAAACAAATATATATACATACAAAATTCATATATTAGTATATTATTTATCAAAATTCATTACACTATTTTCATAACATATGTTGTAATAAAGTGGGTACTCTTAAGAGACAAGTCAGTTGCATCGAACCATAGACAAACGTTCAAAGCCAAAATAGCTTTGAAATTAGAAAATAATTGACTTACATATTAAATAGTTATAGCACTAATAGTTCGTGTATAGCACTTTTCACTCTGCTGAGACTGCCAAACTTACATCTTACTATACAAAAAAATACACAAGGTTACAATGACTGCTGTAAGACCAGCTGGTCTATTGGAGTTAAACACACCTACTTGCGTTTAAACATGTTACTGAGGCGTCGCTTGGGAGGCGAGTTCTGAAAAAGGACAACGAAAGTTGTTTGTATTAAAAGAATTGGTTGAAATCAATCTTAAATTTTGAAAGAAATGTGATGTGTAGTTTTGAGACGCGCTGCCTGCTGCCAAATTACTTTATATCTTCTAACTATTTTTTGTTGTAAAAGCAGTCAGCGAACAAGAGCAATATATCCATGTTTCGGCGAATTCTGTCGCTTAAGCGCCCCATGATGGTCATTATGGTCAGCCAGAGCCTTCAGCAGTGGCTGGTTACATTTTAATTGATATAATTTATTTTGTCTAGCGCATTACCATCCTTTGCCTCTTTATCTTTGAACTGTGAATCAGACAAATGCCTCCACTGATCAAAGCATCGTTCACGTTTTTGTTTTATTTTGCTGCGCTGGTGCAGGCGGTTATATTCCAACTCCGTCGTTGTACCATGCGAGCAAAAAGACGAGCGTTCAGTGTCTGTCGGCTTGCATCCACTTAATAAACTTTGACCAACGGATGCTAGACTGATAGTCGGCCTAGTTGTCGTCGTTGTAGACAAATTTGCGGGCGACTTGCTACCATGCAAGCAAAAAGACGAGCGTGCAGTGTCTTTCGGCTTGCATCCACTTAATAAACTTTGACTAACGGATGCTAGACTGATAGTCGCCCTAGTTGTCGTCACTAAGTGTCTACGACCAATGTTCGGCTTACAGTCCTGGACATTATTCATGGCTAATAACGCAGTGTTGGGTAAATGCCGTATCTTGCCCGGCAGATGATGCTCTTCGACTTTTGATGCCGCCTCCCATAGCGCGATCACTTGCTGGTGACCATAGTAGGAGCAGCTCCTACGCGGAGGTGCAGTGAAAAAAGATTTCGCAGGTCGGATCACCGGAATGCGGCGGTGCATACCTGTAAACAAATATTTTTGACGTTGACGTCGACGCCGTTGCTGTAAAAGGAGTATATTATTTGTTAAATGGGCCATTGCGGTACGAGTACACAACATAACGAGGACGAAGGTAATAGGCATGACGGCAGGCAGTAAACACGGGGAATATTCTACAAGCTAAACAAAAAAAGAGAGACGACAAGAACACAAATATTATTTGGTTGCTTTTTACCTCATCGCGTGGCAGACAATGTCCTCCGCCACCGTTACCACTGGAACCAATGCTGAAACGTGATGCGAAGATCTTGAAACGGGCAGGGGTCTTAGCCATACCATTGTTGTCAGAAGTCTCCCGTAATATTTCCCGCGGCGGCTCCGTACTGCCAAATGACAAGCGGCCACCATTTTTACTGGGTGTTGGCGGACCCGGGCGCTTGTAGTGAGTACCCATCGACTTTTTACGCGTTCCGGCACCGTTGCCTTCTGTAGTACTTAATAACGCACTCATGCTGTCATCTAGGTTAAGTGGACCGTTCTGTCGAAGTAAACAAATAATGAATAAACACTTATCAGACAAGAAAAACAACAAATACAACCCAGAACAAATAAGAGTAATTTTCTCGGCAGAGTCCGAGTAGGAGATACCCTGAACCAAGCGCTGAGTTGCCATTACAAACATACCAAACATCATAATATATCTCATAAAAGAACTGAACTATTCTGGGTCTATGCATACGGGAGTCAAATTCATTGCAATTAGCCTTTAAATACCACGAGATATGCTCAATAATCAGAATATCGACATCAATATTTATATATTTTACGAAAACCGGGAAAGTTATTAGGGATTTAAAAAAGGATCTAGTCGGGAGTTTGGGAGTCGGGGATATGGGATACCCTGAACCTCTTTCTACCAACACTAAATGCAGCGCTTCGATTTCGTTCTAGCAAAATTAAAAAAAAATATATATAAAAACCAAGTCCCCCAATCGGGCTCGGATCCGAAGCAACTGCACTACTTTTAACCTCCTCTACTTGACAGCCAAATCAACAATTCAATTCGAATAAGAAAAACACGAATTTAAATAAGAACTTAGAAACACAGCTCCAAATACAATACAACCGCAACTGCAATGCTGTTGATAGAATTCAATAAAAATACGCATGAATGTATGTGTGTACATGTATACTGAAAGCCTTGCAATTCGCGCTAACTGCCCCAAGCTCGTGGCCAGCCAAAACACGTTCACTTTAAGAACTTCTGTTAACCAATCTTGATGAAATTTTCAACGGTATATTATACTAAGAATATTTGTAATTTCTCAAAAAGTCAATTGCATTAAAATTGTGGCTTAAATTAGTGGGCAGTTCACATTATTTTAGTTATTTCACTTGTATCTTTATGGTGGTAGCGCGCAAGTAGCGATAGCTTTAAAATGAAAGATATTTGATATATCTTATAGGTTCTGCGATCGACGCGGTCATACACATGAATAGACGGACAGACGGGCAGACAGACGGACATGGGTAGATCGGCTGTTGATGCTGATCAAGAATATATATACTTTAAGGGGTCAGAGATGCTTCTTTCTGCCTGTTACATACAATTGTAAAAATACATTATATCCTTTTACCCATTTTTAAAGTTCTTAGTTCTTAGTATAAAAAAGTTATCCATTCGTTAAAAATATTAAGTCTAGCTTTTAACGCTTCTAAGGTCGACTCGTTCATACCGTCGGGCATGGTTTAATATGTAGTTTATTGATCAAGAACATATACCCAGCGTAAACTAATACAAAATATATACATTAAGTTTTAAGTGTATATCTCCTATAGTTTCTGATATCATGCAAACCGTGTACATTTGACTCAGCTCGTCCCTGAATATGAATATGTATTCTTAGTGGAGCAGAAATGCCTCATATATACATTTGAACACCATTACATTTGAACACCATCACCATTACAATAAATTCAGGGTATAAGTTGCAAGACATATTACGGAACGAAACCTTTCTTGGCGCTTGGACTTAGTGGTCATGGATGTCAATACTTACTTTGAGATCGTCATCATTGGCGTCCAAGTTATACTGCGCTGCGTAGGCGCTCTTTAAATGTGGTGGTTGCAACGAATTGCGATGTTGCAATTCTTTAGCGCTTTGGGTGAAAGTAAATTTTGCATATATTAGCGGTCGATAGTTTTTATATTTATGTAATTAACGTACGTCATGTTCGGCACACTGCCCAGCTTCAGATCCGTAAGGTATGTGTTATTAAACACCTCACCCTCTTCATCTTCCATTGCCAGATTGCTGCCAAGATTGGTAGATGGCACACTAGGTCGCTTAAAGGGTTGCCATTCATCACTAGCCGTGAAAGTAGTCATTGCCTGGTCGGCTTCCTGACGGTGCCGCAGCTTTGTGCTAAAAATGGTTAACTGCTTTTGCTGCTCTAAAATCTTTTCATTGAGGCGCACAATCTGATTCGATAGCTTTTGAGTATGTTCCTCATACTTAGCACTCTGTAAAGTGGATAGCATTTTTTTTAATAATATAAATTCGACACTTTCAAATAGTTTTTTATTTTACAGGCTGATGACACGGGGTCAGTCAGTACAATCAAATTATATTATTTATTTAAGACACAGTTTTATATACTCAATTGGTGAGATTATATGCCCCTTACCTGAACACTGAATTTGTCCATTTTAAGCTTATTATTGGCCGCATCGCGCTCCTGCTTCTCCTTAATTCGGGTAACTTCCGCCGTATACAATGCGCGCTATATGTTTATACGTTTATGTGGATTAGGACATAACAGCATAGTGGGGTTAGTGATGAGCAGTAAGAGGTAAGAAGTGAGTTATAGGTAAAAGCAAAGGGCAAACCACATCGAACACAAAAAATACACGAAAACGATACTAACATTGTAATTTATCAATTTATTGAGCACCAATTTCTCACGCATGACTTCTATGCATTATACTATTAAAAAATTTAATCTATACAAATACGCTGACATTCAAATTACAGTTTGACAAAAAATTGGCTCTAGCGCTTTTTCAGTTAAAATTCAATTGGTTTTCGAGATTTTAAATTAATAACAACATTGTTGCTCAAAAGTGTCATATATATTGCCCCTAGGAACAGCACCAACATAGTTAATAATTTGAAAAATATAATGGGACAGTGCCCACCCCTACGCAAACTAGCAGTTCCTTCTGGAGAAATTAACTTTTCGTTTGTATGTGTTTGTGTGGGTTTCTTATATATTTTTGACTTGCATTTTAATGAATTTGTGGTTTTTGATCACGTTAGTATGCGAAGTGAGCGGTAGAGATAGTAAGTGATATAGTTGGTGGTGTAGGAAAAGAAGAGGAATCAAATAAATTTGTTTTAAATTCCATATGGTTAAAATCGAATTAATTTATATATTTGGTTATTTAATTCATATGTGTAGAAAAACAGAAGAAGGATCGCATAAAAACTTAAGTTGATGATTGCAGAAAAATTAGAAGAAGCACTAGCAACACAAACACATACAGCAGAACAGAAGAAGTAAACACTCTGTATTTCTCAGTCAATAAAATATTTTGGTTTTAAGCACAACGCTTCGAATTCTTCAAATCATAAAGTACAGCCCAATATGAATTCAACAATGCTAATGCAGGTACTTATAGATGCACTCGTGCATAATAGACCCTATTTTATGATTCAAAGCGTGGGTCTATAACCAAAATATTATATTGAGGGAGGGATAAAGAAGAGCTGGATATCTAAGGTTATTTGATAAGAGCTAGCGTCACCAATTTTGATATATATAAATTTGAGTATAGTATAGTATAGTATACTGATCAAGTATATTTGATTTTTTTGCTATCGCCCTATGTTTTTTGCTATGTTCCTATGAACCAAATAAATTCAAATTCCAATTGGACGCATACAACAGTTTTAATATTTGAGTTAGTTTTTTTTGTAAGGCTGTTGTCTTTTTAGCGAATATTCTATTATTTCTCGGCACAATAAGATCTACTGTGAAAAATGTCATTCAGTTTTGCTAAGAAACATACCACAAAGTGCGAGAGTTTGTACAATCACACTCGTATGCATATTTTTCAAATTTAACGTTTTTTTTAATTTTTTCCGTTACATATGCTCACATACTGTCATATGCGTATTCATAAAATTGCTAATTCGATTGTATTATATGATGTGCTGGAGGTATGTGCTGCTTGTATGTGCTGTATTTGGTTTACTTTGCGCATTTATTTGTATACCCTTGCAGAGGGTATTATAATTTTGTCGTGAAATGTGTAACGCATAGAAGGAGACATCTCCGACCCCATAAAGTATATATATTCTTGATCAGCATCAACAGCCGAGTCGATATAGCCATGTCCGTCTGTCTGTTTCTATGCGAACTAGTCTCTCAGTTTTAAAGCTATCTTAATGAAACTTTGCAGGTCCCTTTTTCTGTTGCACGCAGCACATATGTCAAGACCAGCTGGGTCGGACCACTATACCATATAGCTGCCAAAGGAACGATCGGTCGAAAATTAAGTTTTTGTATGAAAAAACATTTTGTTTTTCAAGATATCTTGACCAAACTCGGCATTTATTAGTTTTACTAAGCTCCTCATATATATGCAAAATCCTATTAAGATCGGACCACTATATCATATAGCTGCCATAGGAACGATCGTTCGAAAATTAAGTTTTTGTATGAAAAAACATTTTGTTTTTCAAGATATCTTGACCAAACTCGGCATTTCAAGATTTCACTATGCTCCCTTCATTTTTGCAAAATCGTATTTACATCGTACTATTATACCATATAACTGCTATAGGAACGATCGGTCGAAAACTTGGTTTTTGATTAAAAGCCTTTTTATTTATCAAGATACCTTCACCAAACTCGGCATTAACCATTTTCTCGGCATTAAAAGGTTGCAAGAGTATAAGATCTTCGGCGTGCCGAAGATAGCCTTTCTTCCTCGTTTTCTATTAAGTTTTTGGTATGGCTGTAAGGTATAAAGCGATCACAAGTTGAAGGTGGTTTCGAGTTCGATGGAGGCAGAGGGAACTAGTCTGTGGGATATATTCTTATTTTACATCTTTTTTTTAGAAAAACTCTTTTAGTATTATATTTATGTTCAGACTTGATACCTTGTCTTTCTCCACAATTCACCCTAAAATGGAAAAACAAAAACAATTCGTTTTCACAATCTAAGTGTTGCGATTTGATATATACACATATTTCTAGAAAATCAGACAACAAATATATGTTATTCAACATTTAATTTCCAATAGTTTTCCGCAGGCGTGAAAAGCAGCGCCGTTCCTATGTAAGTTGCTTAGTAGTCCGCATATTAGTTTGTGTATTGTGCATAAATTCAACGCTAAGAACCTGAAATTCATATTGGGCTACATTTTATGATTTTAAAAGCTTGGCAGTATACAAAAAATGCTCAAAGTGAGTGACAAGATTTCCACATAAGAGTTGAAGAAGAAATTAAAAACAAACTTTGAGACAACAACTATTCACAAAAACTTATCTAAAATCTCTTAAATAGACAAAAATTTCCAAAATAAGAAACAAAAAAGAATGGATATAAACTGCACGCCGACAATTTAATAGCCTCAGAGGCTTTGTAGGTATATGAGATGAAATTATTGAAATAAACAAAAAAGCAAGGGGATACCCTGAACCCTTTACTTTTACTTTTACTTTAGCATATCAAAAAAAAATTCTAAAAAATAGTTCCCCAGTGTTCAGTGGGTGTGAATATGTATACAGAAATTCAGGCGCTTTGCGCTAGGTGCTGCTGACACTTGGGCTATATATATGTATATATATAACCACGCGTTTACTTTAATAACTTCTGTTTCTTAACCGTTCTTCATGAAATTTTCAAGAGTAGATCTTGTTGTGCTATATAATGTATATTCTCAAAAATTCAAATGCATTAAAATTGTGGCTTAAATTGGTGGGCAATACAAGTTGGTTTATTGTATTGGTTTATAGCTATGTGGAATTAGCGCGGAGGTGGCGATAGCTATAAAATGAAAGATATTAGGTATGTATATATACTATTCTTAAAACTTACGAGCATTGCTCAACAACTGGATTTCGTTATCGAAGTTTGATCGATTATTTGAAAACGGGGCAAGCTGTCGATTATCAAAAACAAACTCGTACTGCGCGGGCAATAGGAGGACCTACATTCCAAATTTTAAGCTCTTATAGATTCTAAGATCCTTGCGTTTATAAATACGGACAGACGGTCATGGCTACATCGACTCAGCTATTGCTGCTGATCGAGAAAATATATAATTTAAGAAGGGGTCCGAGATGCTTCCTTCTGCCTGTTACAAACATTTGCACAAATACATTACACCCCTTTTAACCATTTTTAATGGGTTCAGTTCAATTGCAGATAACTGGTTGCAGACATTTGAAAAAATTTTGAATATTTAAGTTAACTTTTGAATATTTTAGATAGTAACAGAACGGAATAAATAATAAGCAATGCACTCAAAGTTGACTTACCATTTTTGTTTTCATCTTTTCTAATTTCCCCTCCATCTCAAGACGCTGATCCTTGAGCTTTTGCTCACAGCGATTAATTTCTTCCTTAGTTTCGCGATACTTTGCCTGCAATATCTGACAATCGATCTCACGCTGGTGTGCTTTAGCTCGGTGCTGCTCAAGTTGCTCCTGCATTTCCTGTAGTTGGCTAGAATTATAACTCTCCAAAGTTTCTATCAGCTTATTATGGCTTCTATGTGAATCTCTAGCTTCATCATTGCTGTTTTCTAGCTCATCTTTTGGTATATTCAGTTTGCGCTTCACTAATTTAGGTTGCTTTATATTATCATTTGGTTCATACTGTATTGATTCCCGTAGGAGCCGTGTCCGGTCGAGCTCCTGCCGCGCTTCCGCCAGCTGTGTCTGTACTTCAGTCAACTGTTGTGTATATGTACGTTTTATTAGCTCCAGCTCTTGACCATTACAATCGTTGTTTTCCTTGGCTTGCATTGAGCTACGCATTGAATCAATTGTTTCGTTTGCTTGTTGTAATTGAGCACTTAAATCCGCTGAACGTTTTTGCTGCTGCACAATCTCCGAGTTGAGGCCGCCAACTTCAAGAACCAGGCTAACTTTTTCCTTTTCGACGTCTTTCACCTGCAGCTGTAAGTCCCGTATTATGGTGCTGTTCGTTTTTTTACAATCTTTTTCGAGCTTTATAGTCCGTCCATAAGTTGCAACCCGTGCTGCCTCCGCCAAAACACGTTGATGTGCCAAGCTAGCCTGCTTCTCCTCTGAACGATTTGCACGCTCCTTGTTCTTTTGCAATTCCAACTGCAGACTCTCCTTGTCATGCTGCAACGTTCTGATAAGCTCTGCTTGTTCGTTCTGTGCCAATTTGGACTGAGCTATTTCGCGTTGAGTTTTAGATAAAAGTGCTTGCTGTTCCCCTAGTTTAATGGCAATTTTCTCCAAGCGCTTTGTACTTGTATCCAGCTGCACTTTATTTTTCTCTAATTCCTCCTCCCTTTTTGCAATCATGCATTGAATCGCTTTAAAATCCTTTTCGACAATCCGTGTGTGCTCCATTTGCTGTATTTGCTCTTGTTTTAAACTCAAATTTTTATGCTGTTCTTCCTTGATCGCATCCTGTAGTTTGTTGATATCTATTAGCAAGGATTCTTGCTTATGCAACTGTGCCTCAGCCGTTTTTACCTGCTGTTCTGCCACTTCCAACTTATACTGCAAAGCATTAAGTTCCCGTTGCTGTTTGTCTAACTGCTGTCTTTGAATCATAATCTGATCTTGGTGCGACTGGCTGGTGGACTCGCCCTTTTGCAGAAGCTCCGTTTGTTCCATTATTTTTTGTTCTAGCTGTTTTTGCTTCTTATTGGAAGCCATCAGCTCCTGTTCAACGTGTGCCTTCTCCAGCTTCTGCATGTAAAGTTCATGTCGCCCATCTTCCAGTTGTTGCATCAGCTGCGTTTGTTCTATACTCTGTTGCTTCACTTTTTCAGTTATTGTTTTTAGTTCTTGCTCAAACTGAAGTTGATTATTAGTCACAGCATTATGCTGTTGCTTGGGAAGATTTTGAATAGACACATTCATTTGATACCTGCTGGTTTGTAAGCGGCAGTTTTGATTCAGCAAATTTTCGGATTTCTTATCCTTATCCTGGTTGCATATTCTCTTCAGCAAACATATCAACATATTTTTTATATATACCAGACGATTTTCGCTGGTAGCGGATAAAGTTGTACTCTGATCAAATTTAGCGCCTACCATGTCTATTAAGTACTGTAGCTGCTCTTTAATGCCGTTTAGATGCTGTCGCTGCTCAAACAATTGATTTTTCTGAGAATGAATGACCACTTGTTGTGAGTTTAACATTTCTCGTTGACTGAATGAGTATTCTCTTTCGCCGGTGATTTGTTCTTCTAGGATACGAGTTTGACTGCATCGTTGAATTAATTCGCAGCCCATCTGCGCAAGTTGCTCATCTTTTTTTTCAAGTTCCTGACAAGTTTCCTTGTCGCGTTTCTCCAGCTTGTCAATACTAGATAGCAGAGTTCTCTGACTCTCTTCCAGCACGCGATCAAGTTTTTCCGCTTTGTTTCGTATTTGCTCTTGAATGTAATCTTCATACTGCACATTTTGCTGCTTCAGTGTGTAGTACTGAACCTGCAGTTCTCTTACACGTTGCAGCTCTTGCTCAAATTGGGCGGACAACTGGTCTACACTAAGTTCATTTAAGTACGAGAGTTGTGAAACATCAGGTGCCGCTGGCATTTCCATTTGAAATGGTTTCATGATCCCTAACAGTTTCCTTAGTACATTTGATTTTTCCTCCACGATGGCTGTTAAACGCTTACGCAGCTCGTCATTTTCCTCTTCCTTTTCACGCAATTGTTTATCTATAACGGAGCAAGCCAAATTTTCGGGTGTCGTATTCATGCTATCGGCTGACTGCGAAGTTTCCAGGAAATCCAAGGAGGCGTTGAGCACTTCACGACCATTATGTAGCTCGGCACGTGTCTCTTGCAGACACTGCTGCAGCTCCAATTTGTCACGCTGTAGACAAGCAATATTATCTTCTTTGTCGGTCAATAACTGTGCCATGTTCTCTAATTGCAAATCGAGGTCGTTTATTCGGTCTATACAAAAAAGCACTTGCTCCTCTGATATTTTAAGCTGTGGATAAAAAAGTCATAAGAGAAGGAATTCCAAGGTATGTTTCAAACAAAATCAAAACAAACAAGAGTGCTGTAGTCGGGAGTGCCCGACTAGGGGAAACGCTCGCGCAGTGCACAATGTGTCGATACGGCTCGTTTTAAATTCCTTACAGCCCATGGACTACTTAGTTTGGTCTATGGTTTTTGGCATGGGTGGGCCTGCGGCGGCAAAGGGCGCAGATAGGCAAACAAAGCTGTCAACAGGCAACAAACACTGCTAAGCTCCAGACATATTCTAAGTAAAAGCACTAAGCAATCAATATATAGATACGCCAAACCGCATAATAATCGAAAAAAGAATATTTGGTGCGAGTGAGCCCATTCATGCTGGCGATCATTTTGTTTTGCCCACAGAGAGTAAGACTGATGAGAGTGGCAGTATGGTTATTGGAAAAAATTTATAAAAAAAATTCGTAAAAATTGGCCTCTGCGCATGTTGAATAGACCGGCGTATCATTAGCTGACAGCAATCTACGTAATCGACCGGTCTATGACTTTTTTAAGCGATTAATCTAACATATAAAAACCAAAAAAACAATGAAGGATAAACGAAGAAGTAGTTGCAAGTATTGTATTGTTAAATCATGCTTGCGAAGCTATTGGGCGCAGGGATGCCAATGGATTACTAAATGTGAATTACCTGGCGATACCAGGATTGACAAAGCGTTTATATGCGATAAACATTTTGAAAGAAAGTGTTTAAGTAAACAAAACGAGCAAGTAAAAGGTTCTAGTTGGGAGTTCCCGAGGAGGGAATACCCTGAACCCTCACATTCCAACGCCAAATGCAGCACGTGCTATGCGCTCATTTGAAGTAATATGAAGTAATAAAGATAAATTAAAAAAAAAAGTTCCATTGGTAGGGTTCGCAACTCACCGCATTATTTGCTGCCGACTTTACTCAACAGCCACACCCATAACTGAGTTTTATTGAGAAAAACTAATTAAAATAGCAACACGGAAAACAATCGCAATTGCAATGCTGTTGATAAAATTCGAAGCAGACGCGCATGAATGTGTATGTGTACATGTATACAGAAATCCTTGGAATTTGCTATAGCTGCCCCATCCAATTGCACAGTAAAAATATAATTGTTTGGTTTTTTTCTTAACCGATATTAATAAAATGTTGTATAGTATATCTTGTTGTACCATAGAATATTTGTGCATTCTCAAAAAGACAATTGTATTTAAATTGGGGCTTAAATTGGTTGGCAATACAAGTTGGGTTATTAACTTGATTTATAGCTCTGCGGTGGTAGCGGGGAGGTGGCGATAGGTATACAATTAAAGATACTAGATATATTTATACTATTCTAGAATAAACATATCAACATATTTACTATTTTAGAATAAACATATTAAGTTTGGTGACTCTAACTTTTAATACATACCCAATTTGATAAAAAAAAAACAGGATGTCTATATCGATTTTATCGATTGCTTGGAAGCGTCGTAAGTTATCGATTATCGGAAACAAACTCGACCTACAGCTAAAATTTTAAGTCTCTAGCTCTTATAGGTCCTGATATCCTTGCGTTCATATATACGGACAGACAGACGGACATGGCTAGATCGACTCGGCTATTGATGCTTATCAAGAATATATATACCTTATGGGGTCGGAGATGCAAGGGTATATAAAGAATGCAGGAAATAAAAGAAAAATATTCTTGCAATACGTGATTAGAAACCATTTTTATCTAAAAGTGGAAATACAGTTTGTGAAATGTTGCTTAAAAATAAGAAATCTTGGCGAAAGGCAAGAGAAGCATTTACTTTTATTCTTCAAACAAGATACGATTTTATGCGAATCGATCTGCATCTTCCTCCTAAATCATTCTTAGCTAGATGGGCTAGGATAAAATGTTTGGTTCTTGGTCCAAATCAGAGCTTATCAAAGACATCGCTGAACACTGTTTTAAAAATGGATGAATAAATTAAGCAAACTGTATTATAATTTGTTGACATATCCTCTCTTAATGCCTGCAATATAATTCACGTTGGGATGAAATTAAAAAGTTTGCAGACGATGATGTAGAAAAAACACCTACGTGGTCCAAGCCAATTTCAATTTTAAATTTTAATGTTAAAAGGCCTTTATGACAAGTGGAAATATGTTATAAGTTCTTTCGCTACGTCCACTGGGACTATTCGCTTCAATGTTAAAACGTATTTCGCCTCAGCATGATGTACTGGTTTTGTAAAAGGACTAATAAAACTTATCTGAATGGTGTACACATAATCAGTTACCATTGAACTCAGCTAAATGCTATCACATCACATTAAGCAAAAGTTTTTATGCCCCTATTTTATCCTAATCCACTATTGAGCAAGAGTTTATTCGTAAATCTGAAACTTTAGACTAAGGAGTAAATTTCGACTCTACGTTGTTATTCGTTTAGCATATCAACTATATTATGCCTTTGGCGTTTGCGAAATGTGGGTTTGTTAGGCGCAACTCTACCCAATTCAAAGAGAACCGTTCACAAGACTTTTATAAGAGAATGCTTCTTATATCTGGAGATCATCTGAAATTGTGAGCGCAAATAGGATTGAACGACTGCAGAAACAGTTTTTAAAATTTAACTTACAATGCTTGAACTTTGCGGACCTAAGGGGCCTTGCAGAGATAGGTGTCGATTATCATAATTATCAACTCCGGAAGATGGAAGAATGATAGCAGCGCTGCTTGTTTTTAAACAATTTAATTGTAGGAATTTTTTACTGCCTGACCCTTCTAGCACGCATTAACTTGAATGTGCCGAGCAGATCTAGAACTGCTAATGCGCGCAACGAGCCTATGAATAGATAATTAAAGCTTTGTAACAATCTTCCAACTGAAATGCATTTCGATTTTTCTGTCAGTAACTAACAGTTAACTAAACATAAGCTTAAAGAATTCTTTTTTAAAAGCTTATTAATTAACATTTTCTTAAAGTTTCATGTTTTCCGTTTAGTTATATTTATTATAAGGTAATATTATTTTAAGATAGCCTGAAAGCAACCAGCATTGGTTACTAAATAAGTAAATAAACATAAAACTAAAAATAAATTAGGAGCCCCTTTTTCTTAAGGCCTTAATATAAGAGGAATTGTTTGTGACCGAGGCTCAAATTAAAAAAAATATATGAAACTTACTTACTTAACTTTACGCAACTAAACTATTCAATGCTGAACTATATTGCAACTCCTGATGGTATTTTCATGGTAAATATGAGTTAAATCATTTGAGATTGTCAGTCGATTCTTCTGTTGTTTTCAAAGCTGCTTACGATACACATACATATAATGAATTTAGTCCAAATGCTTTCTCAAAGACATTTTAAGATAATAATCCAACCAAAATACCACACGGATAACGATTTGTATTTTTATACACTAAACCCATTGAAAATGAGTAAAAAGGGTATGTTTTGTGCAAATGTATATAACGGACTGAATATAAGCATCTTATATCCGATAAAATATATGTATTCTTGATCAGCATCAATAGTCGAGTCGATCTAGCTATGATCGTATTTCGTACATATGTATGAACACAATGATTTCAACGATAAAAAGCATCGCTATATCGACTGGTATTAATGATAATATAAATTCGATAAATTAGAGCTCAGTCGTGAACAGGTAAAGAACTATATCAGAACACGGTTTCAAGGGATAGCCGTCAGAATTGTGTAATCACTTGTGAGAGCCTTCATAACGAATTTGGTGCATTGATATTAATTTTTTAGTAATATTAAAAAAATAAAAAAAACAAATGAAAATGAAACGAAACAAGAAACAAACAAGTGGCTCTAGTCGGGAGCTCCCGTCTAGGGGACCCCCTGAACCATCGTCTACCAACAGCAAATGCAGATCGCGCTCGTTTGCTTTAACAGTAACAAAAATAAATCTATAACAAAAAAAAAAGAAAAACTCGAAGCAGACGGCCCTACCTGCCACCGCCTCTACTCAACAGCAAAACCCACAATTCATTCTTAACAAAAAAAAAAAAGGAGACAATTGAAATACATAGCATACACACAGCACCGAACACAATACAATCGCAATTACAATTCTGTCGATATAATTCCACTTCTCTAATAACTTATGTTTTTCTCAACCGACCCTTAATTTTCAACTGTAGACTTTATTGTGTTATAAAATAATCGCATATTCTCAAAGTGACAATCGTATTAAAATTGTTGATTAAATTGAGGGGTAGTTCAAATTGGTTTATTTATTGGGGTCATTGCTATAGGGTGGTGGCAGTTGTTAAAAAATAAAAGATACTAGATATATGTATTTTACTCAAATAATACAAATTAATATGAGAAATGAGAGCAGTAATAAGCTACTTAGCCAGCGTTTAGTTAGTTTGACCACAACCGGGGCAATTGGGTTGAGTTTATTAGGAGCTTTTAAGCAGACAGAGGAAGAATGGTAAGATTTCAGTGGTCAAGAGTTTTGATTTTTACAATTTCATTTGAAATAGATTACTATATTATATTTATCTATGGTAGTGTGGCTAGGAGAGGGAGTGCTTTGTTAATGCATGGTGGCAGCTTTGTATATTATTTTTCGTGCGAATTATACAAAAAAGCTAAGGCGCAAGTACATGATATACGATAACTTATAATTCGAAAATATGCAATACTTCCATTCGGAAACCCTTGGTAATTCATAGCATTCCAAACAGTCTTGAAGACAAAGGGGTTTGTGTAGAACAAGAACGGATGATAGGTAAATCGACTGGTTATTGATGCTCATCATGAACATACATTAGTTTCAAAGGGGTCGGAGCTTTTTTGCCGGTTTTTTAAATATTCATTTTCAATGTGTTCAGGGTATAAACAGATGGAAGCATCTTCGACCCTATAACTTATATGTGTTTATTCTTGATCAGCTAAATCTCTCTAACCATGTCATTCTGGATGAACGCGTCCTCAAAATATATTAGCTAGATTTGAAATTGAAAAGGGTCACCAAATAAGATATTTAGATGAGTTCTCGTTGAGTATACAGATTTAAAATATTTCAATTTTGGATACCTCATTCCCACGACTTAAAGATAAGAGCGCATCATGCTGCTGATATGCTTACATGTATAAAATAAATTAATGTTACGACAGTTAGGCGCTGGGAATAGGGTATTTTCTTGTCTCCCACTTTATATCATATACGTATTTATTTAAAGTTTTTCGGACAAGAAGCCAGTTAAGCGCGTTTCGTACGTACCTTGGTAGCCAGCTTGCCATGTTTGTTTATCAGCTCATGCATCTCCTCGTTTTTTTTGGCAAGGACAGTATCTTTGTTGCTAAGCTTTTTGAGCAGTTGTTTTTTTAACTGTAATTCAGGTATATGTGAACAAATATTAATATTTAATTAAACCTCCAACTAATTAAGGATATTGCATACATTTTCAAATTCATTGGGTACATAGCTATGCATGTACGTGTTCTCATTGTCGTTTCCGTCCTGAAGGTTGGCCGTAAATTTGCTCAGCTGCTTCTTTTTTACAACATTCTCTTTGTAAACAAAAAATGTTATGAAAATTATTATATAAATGAAAAATAAATATTATCAAAATGTATACCTTTAGTGAGCGAATCGATCAGATGTTCATTTTCTAAAATTTGTTCCTCTAGAACCGTCTTTTCATACCGCTCGGTTTCCAACTGAGCCTGTTAGGTAATTGAATGGTATTAATATGGATTATGTACTCCTTTACACAGCCTCTTACACGTAATCCCAACAGCTCACGCGTACACTGTTCGAGAAGCTCAGTTTTAGGGGTGGGCGGGGCTGGCATTTGGCTGACACCTGGTAAGTTAATCAGCTCCCGCTTCACAGGCGTTGGCGTCACAGGATTCGTACTCGCACTCGCATCATCATCGAGTGAAGCCGAGTCCATGGTGTTGCTGTTTATCAGAGAGTTTTGGACGGACAGGGGAATACTGACAATGGTCTCCTGTAAATGATTGCGAGTTATCTGTGGCTTTTTTAAAGTCTGTTGGAAAAATTCAGCTATGTACTGCTGGATATTGTACGGTAAATTTGTGCAAATATTTTGGAAATATTCGCTAGGACTCTGAATGCAGGTGTAGTGCATCAGAAGGCTGTAAACATAAATGTTATCTGCTGCTACTATACGGCCATCAAATTCCAAACGCGGCTCAAAGTTTGGATAGTTATCTGCAAATAACGTGATTTCAATAAAAAAAAAAAAAAATGGGATGGTTTTAAAATGCCCTTGTACCTTTAAGAAAACTTTGCAGTGGTCCCAGAGGAAATGTGACGCTTGAAGGCGACGCCGGTAGCTTAACTTGAGCATACTGTACATAAAAGGCAAAGAATGCCTCTATATCGGAATTTTCTAGACATGTAATATTTTCTATGAAATTGCATTTTTGCACCTGGAAGTCATTTAGATTAAAAAACGTTAATATATATTACTCCTACTTAATACCGATCGTAGGCAAAACTATTAAAACTTACCCACTGTAATAGAATTGTTTTCCAGACACGTAATTCCATTTTTAGCCAATTTTACACAAAACAAACAAAATTGAACATAAACAAAGGGAAAAGTCAGACCTGCGTCGGTTGTCTGTGAAATTAAAATAAACTATTATATTCGTCTTCCGTATGTTTCCCTGTTTTAAAGGACTTGGCAACCTCTTTGAAAACTTTATCTTGTTTTTGTTATGTAAATAACAAATTCTTCTCACATGCCACTCACATGCTTAATTAATACAGCCCAACAAAGTCTGTTTAAAGAGTTATTAAAACGACGCTCACAAAATGGGCGCGCTGCAAAAACATCGATGATGGAATCGAAAATTAAAAGGCTTCACAATTGTGCGATAGATCGATGTTTTTCGAACATCGATATATCATTGTACGATCAGACGCAAATAATACGTATTTTCTGGCACTGCGTTTGCAACCACATCCAAACTCACTCGATGCGTTATTGCACCAAAATAGCCAAATGGCACCAGAAATAGCCAAGACCAGAAGACGTACTCTGTCTTTAAAACATTAGGTTGGTCTGCAAACGCAAAATCAAACACAAGAACTCTAGCAAATTAATCAAAGGAATCAACATCACATCATCTGCAAAACAACAACTCTGCGCATGAAACCACGTTTCAAAAAAATATTGATTATATATGAAACTAAGTGTAAAGAAAGATGACAAATAATGCCACAGTGTTTATTTCTGGTTTCGCTGTCGTTTTTACAGCACAGTGCATAGAAACATAAACAACACAACATTTACAAATGTATTTGTTGCCAGCAAAAAAAAAATAATATTATTAAAATCATATATAATAACATCACATTTAAAACGATTTTTTTTCTTGAGTTGTTTAATTTATTAATACGGTTATTAAAAGTAAACAAATATTTTTTATATGTTAACTGTACGCAATGATTGCACACAAAATGCCTTAAGCTGTGGCGGTTTATACAGTAAATACGATATAACATTTTTCCCTGATATTGGATATAAATCGTTATATATGAATGTTACCTTATATGGTTTGCTGGTCCAAAAATGAAAAATTTTATAAATCTGCCTGACTGCTTACAAGTTGGAAGCGAGTGGAGAAGACTCACAAGCAACAATAACAAGTAAGATGAGTGCAGTAGCTTAGATGATAGGCTTTAGCTCATAACAAAATGTATAGCAAGGATAGTTTTAATAATTATTTATAGTTGCTTTTTTTATATATATTCTGGAGTTTCGGCGCTGAGCTTTAGGTTGTCAAGCGGAATTCAAATAGATTGTTGGTATGCATTTGTGCGCATGAACACTGTACGTGTGCGTTGGTATATATAGCCCAACCAATAAAGTCTTTCAATTTTTTTGGACTGGTATTGTGCTTGTAACGTTGGTGTCTATTGTGTGAAACTGGTTTGGTTTATGGTATAAAAAAAAGGAATTCCTTGTTCGAGCTGCAACGTATAAGCATCAAGAATCTCCAGCAGATATTGCTACCAACTCTAAATATAAAAGTCCGAATAAATAACCACTTGACAGTTATATTATGTATGGACAAACAAAGCCAAAACATGTATGTTTCCTTCAGCAGAATACACTATGCCAACTAAAGACCACCGCCTTTTATCGACAGACCAGTGGCCAATAGTTTAAAGCTTAAGTCAACGTCCCAAATTTAGTTTTTGTTTTTTTAAATAAAACTGACGATAGTCGGTAACTATTGATGACCCCACTTTCTTGTTGTTTGTCTTTATGACCAAGCGGATTGAAAGTAGAAATAGATGCCGGTGTAGTAGGAACACTTATTTACGCTTATCGATATTTGTGACAATGTTTGTAATGATGTCTGCATGTGCGTCGAATTAGAGGCGACAACTTAGGTTGATCTTTGGTACTTGGTATCGGAAAAGGAATCGATCACTTTTAAATGTGTTTATTTATGTTTGTAAGCACAAAACCAAATAAATTTAACTGCAGCATCGCATAGAGCGAAATTATTTACTGTTTACATTCAGTTGTTTTTGAATTTCAGCTTATAATATGGGTGAAGCGAGGGGTTCAAAAATTGGGTTCTCACCATTCTTGAAATATCTTTATTAATGGATAATGGCACCGATAATCTCATGATAAAAAAAGGGTTTTTGGGAAAAATAACATGTAAGCACACTTCATGCTGTTCATTGAAAAGGTCTATCGAACTACTAGCTCCAACAGGAACCGAACCACTGCTCGGGATCAGTGGTGAGTTCTACCACTTACCATACAATGCATTGTTCTATATAGTGTTGAGCGGGAACAAGTTAATTTAAATTATTTGTATATATGAAAGAATTAAAGACTTTAATATAATTGTCACTTTACAATGAAACATTATCTTTGGTAAAAAAAAAACAGCTGCTTAGAAAGGCAACAGTGAATTTATGTATTTATACATAGTATTATAATAAGTAGGTGGCAATATTTCAACATATATCATCGTAAATTTATTATTCTTCTAATAATGGCCGCAAACTATCATTCTTTTGCGATTCTGATGCCGATGCGAAGGTCTTTAAGCAAAGTTTTCCTTTCCATAGTCAAATATTATATCATTTATTAGACTTTTTGCGGGAATTGGCCAACTCTAAATGTTAAAAACTGTGGGATTAGTAAAATTTAAAATTATAATTTAAAGTTATCGCTTGTCTTCGTTTCTATATAAGCTGTTTTGGCACCTTTATATTTTTCTAAGCATCGATACGAAATTCGATACCCAATTTATACTGCTAAAGTTACAATATGCTTTATTGCCATAGCTAATTAAAGCCTCAACCCATTAAAATAGGTAAAAGGGGCCTAATCTTTTTGTGCAAAAGTATGTAACAGGCAAAAGGAAGCATCTCCGACCCCATAAAGTATATACATATGTATGATCTTGTCCAGCATCAATAGCCAAGTCGAGGTGCCCATGTCTGTCCTTCCGCCCGTCCGTATGTAAAAACGCAATGATCTCAGAATCTTTAAGAGCTAAGATTAATATTTTAAACATTGGTCCTCCTAGTGCTCGCACAGTACGAGCTTGTTTCCGATGTTCGGTAACTTGCCCCGTTTTTAAGTATTCGATAGGAATCCACATAGAAACTCTGTTTTTAAGCAAGTTTCGTAAGTTATGAGGGCTTCAGTCAGCAAACTTGACATGTAGCTTCTAGAATAGTATATATGTATACATAAAGTTTATTTAATTTTATAGCTATCGCCACCTTTTCGCTACCACCGCATAGCTATATATCAAGTATATAAACCAATTTGCATGCACAATTTTTATGCAGTTGACTTCTTGCGAATATACAAATATTCTATAGTACAATTAGATCTACTGATGCAATGGATCCACCCTGGGAGTATGGAATACCTTGTAGTTAGATGTCGGATTATCGGGGAAAGCGATCAGCATTTGGCATGCTTATCATGCCCTCAATGCTATACCACGACATCCTTGGGATTGATTTCCTGTGTGCAATGGGCACCACAATGCGTTGCGTCAACGCCGAACTGATCCTACACGTCACAAAAAAGAAGCGCCTGCTCGGGAACCAAATAGAGAGGACACGCAGAAGGACAGAAGAAAGGAAGCCACTCGAAACCGTAGAGCAGCAGCTGCGGCTCGGGAGCAGCTGCCAGAGTGGACGAGTCAACGCCACTCTAAAAATCCTAAGGCTCCGCCAGGAATTGGAATGGTGCGCAGTTCGATTTATCTCTACCCTCAATTTGAAGCACGGGTATTAGGAGATACCGATGTTAGCCGATAGTAGGGACTGCACGGTGCCGGAAAGGGGTTTGTTTTAATGGCGCGTGACGCCATTTGGACTACATTCAGCATATGCGATTGCCCTGTAGTAGGAGCGAAGTCTCATGCGTTCGCTTACCCAGACGATATCGTGGTGATAGCTTTACGCCTGCCCCTGTGTTGGCTTGTCCGGACTTTTCCGTCCAATTCGACTTGCGGACTGACGCAAGTGAATATGGACTGACGAACTGACGCAGACGATATAGGGGCGGGAGCGGGATAGCATACGCCAGTTGGACGTTGTTGAAGGCTGAGGTGAACTATTCCGCCACCGAGATAGAGTGCCTGGCGTTCGTGTGGTTGCGTTATTACCTAGAGAGGCACCCTTCCGACGTGATCGCTGATCATCTGGCGCTCAAATGGCTCAACTCGATCGATAGCCTTTCCGGGAGGATCTCGCGGTGGGCACCGGAACTGTAACAATTCCAGTTTGTTCACCACTACCGACGGGCTAAGCTTAAGGTCGTGGCTGATCCACACTCAAGGCATCCTCATGAGATCTGTCAGCAAGCAGTAGTGGCCGAGTCCCCTTGCAAATGGGTGCAGGACTATGCCAGGATCGCCGAAGAGCCGGCCAAGTTTTTCGACTATGTAGAGGAAAATGGGCAACTGAATAGACATTTGGGCCAGATAGCCGATGCCAATACTCTGCGCTGACTTCGTTGGGCCCCGTCCGCGGTCAAAACATGGCAACACGGGGTTGGTACTGTGCCATGCGTTCTCGAGGTGGGTGGAATTGCCTGTAATATCGCCTTGCCTGTAATATCGCTGGCGGTTAATACAAGTGTTGCAGACTGGACTAGTTTCAGTCCCGCTTTTCTCATGCAGGCCAAAGAACCGCATCTGCCCGGCGCCCGTACGATTAAATTATATTGGGGTCTGAAACCAGTGCATTCAACCCCAGCGATGGATAGGTTGATGGAAATCTTTAATATCGCCCACAGCAATCTACAGCACACTTCAAAAGATCAAGAAAGGCACTGAAACGTGCGGCGACGAGAGTGGCGACCTTTGTTGGACTCGATAGTCCTGTTACAGAAGCACCAACTGTTCAACGACTGTTTGATATTCGCAAATTGTAAGGAGAATCTCACTGCAATTGAGCGGCCCAAGAAGGATAGCATGTTCTAACGTTTAGATGATTCGTAAGAGAGTTAAGCATCTGGAAGCTTACGTGGCTCATGAGAGCAAGGTGCACGATGCTCTAAGGTTTGTATATTTTTATTTGGCTTATTCGGCGGCGTTTATTTTCTTCTGAGGATGTTGAGTTATTGCTATTTTCTTATAATAAATGATTTGAACATGCAGATTACCTTCAGAAAATTTTTGATATAGTGTAAAATTAGGTTAGTAAATTATTATGACTGTAGAAATGAGTGAGTTCGTATTTTTGTTGTAGTTTTGTTTAGTCAAACAAACGTTCGTTTTTTTAAACCGTTATTGTCTTCAGGTCTATCTTGACGTCAAAGTTGACCCAAAGGATCACGAGATCCCTCTGCGTTTTACCCAAAGTCCGGGTACACCAGTCACACCCGTTTACGGCTGTCGGTCTACCGCACACCCCTTTACGAGGTAAAGAAGATGGGCATGCAGCATTTCAACCACTACCACCGTTGGTTGAAGCCCAGGCCACTTATACACAGTCCTAGGGGATAGCGATTATTGAGGAGATCAAGACCGCAATGTAGAGTATGATGAAACTTCTTCTTCGTCCTAAAGTTACAGGTGCACGATAAGCTTATGATTTAAAAGCCCCTCCCCTTAGGACAAATGCAGTTCCATCAACGGGGCCGTTTAATCTTGGTGCGAAGCCCAAAAGCAGTTTAAATAACGTACGTTTCACCACCTCTCCCACCTTTGCCAGTGCGTAGTAGCCTAGAAGATAGGATAAGCAGTCCCTAGATGGATACTGAATGGTGTAACCGTATGTCGACGGATTGTCGCAGAATTTTAAAAAAAATATCTGACGATTAATAGTCCTTGCTAAAAAACGACTTAATAATTAAGTCCTCAATCTCTTTGATTTTGAGTGCTCGATTATCTTCTTGAAAAGTATACATATACCTGTTTAATTTCATTATATAACCCCATAGCAATGAACTACATCAAACCAATTTGAACTATGCACCCATTTAAACGACAACTTTAATGCAAACTTTTTGAGAATATACGAATATTCTATAGCACAATAACCGTGTCCCACGTTTATGTTGAACACTGATGTTATTAGAGGAAGCGTGTGCTGTATAGACTCCAGTTTGCGGAATTTTATCAACAGCATTGCAATTGCGATTGTATTGTATGTGTTGTGAGTACGTGGTTAGGTCTTGCCTTAAAAATTGACTAGACGATTTTCTTGATTTAAAGAGCTAAATGATTGATAATTTAAGGTTTTATGTGAACCTAATGTGCATTTCGGGCCTTTTTTGGCGAAAGAAATATTTTTAGGCTCAAACATGTTTAAATATTACCACATTTTTATTATAAAACTGTGTATTAATACTTTATTATACTTGTTTGGGCTACAGTCAACCAACAAGAGCAATCAAGCCGGCCGAGCGAGTAACGAAAATGCACCTGCGCTTAAATCAGCCGCATTTGAGTAATTTCTTATCACTTAATGGATCACGCGCTATCACGGTTGAGTTGAGTTGAATTTAGCGACTCTCTCAAGCGCTCGAGCGTTCAGTCCTGTTACTTTAAGTTATCTTACTTTCTTGAATTTTGCCGCTTTGTAATAGCGGAATTTGTGACACGTTGAAGTCTGTGAGCGTCTGTCCAAGTCAACGGACGTACGCTCTGCGTAGGTCAAATTAATAATTATAGTTTTTAGGGTTAAGTTCAATAAAAAATTTAAGTTTTAAAATGAACAACCCCGCTCATGAACTGGTAGTCTTTTGCTAATCTTAACATTAACCCAACAATTGTGAAAAACCCTCAAAGCCGCCTCGGTTGGTAACCACGCCGCAGGGCGCATCATATCTACGGGAAGTTTGGGGCTCCGCACCTGGTGCTGCCGATATCCAAAATATTTTTGGTGCCTACTGTGAGGCTTGAGTCTTAGCGATTGGACTGAGGAGCTTGGGATTCGACATTGGATTGTGATTAAGACAATATAACATTAGGTCATTAGCTTAGGTAATCATAATGACCGAAAATCCCATGTTTTTAACTTTTGATACACTGCAATGTTAACCTCGTTGCAGAAATCACTGAAAAAATACAAGGCTGATGAATCGGCACATACGGGAACTCAGCTTGAAGCCAGACTCGAGTCGCTGGAAGAAATTAACGCAGAGTCTAAACGTAACCATCAGCAGCTTGTACGAGTGCGAGACAATGAGGAGATTAAAGGTATTTTGATACGAGTATTTTGATACGACAATCAGGGATGTGTTTTGAAGAGACCTACATCGTGGGAGTAGCTGAATTACGTAATGTGTTGTATGAGCACAAGGAGCGAAGACATCCGGCATATACCGCATTCAATGAGACTTGTTTGCATAAGACTATGAGTGAACAATGTATAACCTCTATGGAGGATATGAAGTTGCCCAAGGATAGGCTGCCAACTTTCAGTGATAAATTCATAGATTGGCCGGCATTGAATGAGGTGTTCCTATCGCGTCTCCATCAACGTCGGAGACTTACTGACTTACGTCGCTTCCTAGCTGGTATAGATATAGAGCACTTGACTTTGCTAGAATCGAATTACCCAGTAGCATGGAAAAAAACTGTTAAATTTATATGACAATAAACAAGTATTGTTTTTACATTATATGGATGTTTTTGATCATCAATTAGCAGTTCAACATGGAAGCCGAGTGTCTTAGGCGATTTGTGCAGATCTGTCGCTTTTGAAAATATGATCCACAGTAAAGCATAAGATATTTGCGTTGGTCCTACCCAAGGTGAGTCAAAGAATGCCTGGTAGAAGAATATTTACCACGAAAAGGCCGCATCTAAAGGATTTCCATTTAGCTGATCCTAATTATTTTCTTCCGCAAGGTGTAAAAATTTTGCTCGGGAGCGATATTTATGATGAGCTGATGCTAGGTGAAGCATACCGAGAACAAACAGATTCACCTCTAGCATAAAATACGCATTTGGGCTATATCATGTCTGGAAAGATCAACGAACGTGCGTCGTTGGTATCATCGCACACAGTAAAGGTACGCACTCAGGTGGTGCGAGCACTTTTTTGTCAATACTCATCGTCGCTTATTTGTTGGAAAATATCTTGTGCGTCTACCTTTTTTGCCCCACCTGGATCAAACCATGGTGATTGATTCGTCATATCGAAGCGCACTGCGTGTAGACCCCAAGTTGAAAGAAGCATATTGTCACAACATTAATGAGTATTTGGAGCTAGCCAAATGGAACGACTTGCGCCTACGAGTTATAACATCATTCAATCATCCGAAGGAGGGGTTCAACATTGTTATCTACCGCATCACCCAATTATAATGGAAACATCAACAACTACGAAGGTCCGAGTTGTGTTCGATGGCTCGAGCAAGACAAGCAATGGGAAGTCATTTAATGCTATTTTAGCAAATGGGCCAAAATTACACTTGCAGCTGCCTGGAGTTATTCTCAATTGGCTTGGTCTAAGATTCGTGTTTATGGCTGATGTAGAAAAAATGTACAGGTACATCAATATTCCAAAGGAAGATGCCCAGTATCAGCGCATATTATGGAATTCCGATAAGATAGAGCACATCGAGGAGTTTGCATACCTAACAATTATGTTTGGAACCAGTTCAGCCCCTTATTATGCTCTGCGAGTCATGCAAAGTTAGCTGCGGACGAAAAGGAGACATTTCTATTGGCAGGGGATGTGGTAAAACATTAGATGTATGTTGATGACATATTTTCTGGAGCGGATAGTGTTGCAGAGGCGGAAGCTATCTAAAGTCAAGTGATTGGTATGTTACGCAGTGACACATTTGAGTTGAGAAAGTGGGCAAGTAATTGACAAAATTGTTAGAAAAGATACCTATCGAATTTCGAGAAACGAGGGGATTGTTGCACCAAGATGGCGAGGACACAATTCGTACGCTGGGTATACATAGGAACCCCGTGTAAGATAAATTTCGATTTCATTTAAATATTGAACCATCAGCAGGCTTACCGACGAAGCGGTCAATTTTGTCAACAGTTGCGAGGTTATTCGATCCTATGGGATGGCTTATTCCGATTGTTGTAACCGAGATAGCGTCTATGGAAGGATAAGATTAGCTGGGATGACATAGTGCCAGCAGCCGTTACAAGAGAATGGGAGAAGTTTTTAAAATTTTGGATCATCAATGGGCGCAACGCAGTTCGTTTTGGTATACATAAATGTATCACATGTTTTTAAATGAACCCCCATTTTATAAGTCAACAAATGGAAAATTTTCCAGCGGTGCGCAATAGCTCAATAGCTTTTTCGTCTGTCGGAGCTGACTATACTGGACCTATATATATTTCGCCATCCAAGGAAAGAGGACGTTTAGAACACGGCTATACATTTAAAGCCAGTTGGAGACTTAACGTCAGATGCGTTTTTAGGAGCCTTACATCGATTTAAAGGCAGACGTGGTCTTTGTACAAATATTTATAGTGACTGGCTACAAATTTTGTTTCAGCCAAAAAAAAACTACACGCTGATAGGGAGGCATACTACTCGTACATTTCAAGAATCGCGCCAGAATTACTGAAATAGGGAATTACTTGGCTTTCCCTCCATCAGCTCCACACTTTGGTGGATTATGGGAAGCCGGAGTTAAGTCCATGAAGTAGCGTCTCAAGAGAGCCATTAGAGAGCGAGTGTTAGCACTAATCATACAACATATGTTGTATGGTTAGTGGTGCAACAGAAGTATGTCCATTTTGTAAGTAGGCAAAGTATTACAACAATAGCATTAAAACTAATATGGCTTTATCGACTCTACGGTCGTTATTGATCAATAATATATTCACATGTGCGTTACAAATTTAATACAAAAATTATACAAGGGTATCAAAACAGATATACAGGACAATATCTAAGAAAAAACCTTTAAAGTACCACAATTATACATTAAAAGAAGAATTAGCGCTTTTATAAGAAAATCGAATCGTATAATGTTAAGTTTTTCATTTGTTTATCACCTTCCATTTTAATACAACGCGCAATGCACGCTCCAAATCCAAAATTGTGACGTCACAATTTAAAGGAGGCCAAAATTCTCTGCAATCGTTATTACAAATGCCAGCATTTCTCATACCTAACAGCTAATGCCATTTGTACGCTTTTAGCTCGCGTCCACTGATTTTAGATGGAATGAAGACGCATACAGAGTAAAAACGCCCTAAAAATAAAATGTACTTATCGATAATTCGATGTATTCTAAAATATCGCTCATGCGCATAACTGTAATGTGCATTGTGACACACAGAAGAAATCAAGAAGCAAGCAATCACTTCTGAAGTTGTCGTCGCTGCTCTAAAGATAATGTGACGAAATTAATAATACAATCAAAACGCGATATTCAAAGCGATTCATTTCCGCTTTGACTGTAAACGCGCAAAAGCGAATCCATATCATAAACATTATTCGCATGTCTTTTTCATTTTCATATTTTTGCATATACATTTAACTAGTCTGTCTCTTGTCGGGATGTCTCAGCCCGAACGCGAACGGGGCTCAGGCCCGCTACCAAATCGTTGGCTCTACTGTCCACGAAAAAGTGACATAATTATTGCGGAGCGGTTTCTCGCCTTTAAGACGCCGTTAAATCAGTCTTTCCAAGACAAAATGCCCATTGAATGCACCTTTCGCCCCGAGATGCTCTTTGATTATTGCAAGACGCTGAAAGTAAGTGTTGTCGGTTATATCACATACATGTTTTCTTATATCTTTACATATTTGCAGTTAAAACTAGGCCTCTGGATTGATTTGACGAATACAAAACGGTTTTACGATCGAAGCACAGTGGAAGAACGAGGCGCACAGTATATTAAGCTACAGTGTCGTGGTCATGGCGAAACACCATCACCGGAGCAGACACACAGCTTTATTGAATTAGTTGACAACTTTATCAACGAGCGACCATTCGATGTTATTGCTGTGCATTGTACGCACGGTTTTAATCGGACTGGATTTCTTATTATCTCTTATATGGTGGAGCGTCTGGATTGTTCCGTAGAAGCTGCACTTGCCGTGTTTGCCAACGCACGACCACCTGGCATATACAAGCAGGATTACATTAATGAGCTCTTTCGTCGCTATGAAGATGAGGAAGATGCTCCACAAGCCCCAGAGCAGCCCAATTGGTGCCTGGAGTACGATGACAGCAGTGGCAACGACGACATCGGCACCGACAGCAGAAAACGTCACTACGATGATAATTATTCTTCCACTTCACAGCAGGCTGCAGCGGCAGCAATTGAGGGTGGGATGGCAGCAGATGAAGAAGATGAAGAAGACGCCGATTCCAATGCAAATTGTGAAGAAGAATGCGCGACAGGCGATAGCCCCCAGAAGAAAAAGCGACGAAGAGAGTGGATTGTAAAAAATGCAGCTTTTATGGCTGGTGTACCTGGCGTGAGGCAAGTAACAGATCAGCCGCGTGTCACTGAGCTACAGCACAGGGTACAAAACTGGTGCAACTGGCAGAAAAGTGGCTTTCCGGGCGCTCAGCCAGTATCAATGGATAGGCACAATATTAAGAAACTCAGTGAGATGCCATATAGGGTTTCTTGGAAGGCTGACGGCACACGGTATATGATGCTTATAGATGGACGTAAGGAGATCTACTTTTTTGATCGCAATCACTCCTGCTTTCAAGTGGAAGCGATGGCCTTTGTAAATGGCAAAAATTTGCACGAGCATCTTGATGGCACGTTGCTAGATGGAGTAAGTTATCGTTTCCATCATTAACAGTTTTATATATTTATTTATTTTAACACTAGTATACCCATTGAAAATCGGTAAAAAGAGTATAATGCTTTTGTGGTCTGTATCAGTAGCCGAGTCGATCTGGGCATTTCCGTCTATCCGAAGGGTTTTTTTTTTTTATAAATAAATCACAAAACATTTTACATAGTGTGTGGCTCAGGAAAGAAGCAGCACAGCTGGTTGCGTATTGCGTGTGTGTGTGTGTGTAGAAGGAAGCTAGAATGCTTGTGATGGCAACGCGGTATGGAGTTCAGGAAATCTCCTTTACTTCTCTTCACTCTTCTTTGCATAATAAATAAGCTAATAAAGTATATAATCTTGTTTTTTACTTATTTGCAGGAAATGGTGCTAGACAAAATTGGCGAGACAGTAACGCCGCGATTTCTTGTTTACGATATCGTACGCCTTGCGGGTCGTGATGTGCGCGAAGAGTTCTTTTTTCCACATCGTCTGGACTATATTAAAAATGATGTTATAGGTACGCATTAAATGGGGTCATATCCACTTTAATTGGTAAATGTATCAAATACAAACATAAACTCTCGACGCAGGTCCACGCATCCTTGCCATGAAGCACGGAATCATTAACCGCGCCCTGGAGCCGTTTAGTGTGCGAAACAAGGATTTTTGGGACATACGTACATCGGCACGTCTTTTGGGCGAAAAGTTTTCACGGTCGCTGGCACACGAGCCCGACGGTCTCATCTTCCAGCCCTCACAGCAGCCGTACACGGCCGGAGTGTGCGTCGACGTCTTTAAATGGAAACCGCATGAGCTTAACTCAGTGGACTTTCGTCTTAAGATAATAACAGAGCGTGGAGAAGGGTAAGACATTGAACATAAATACTGACCATCTTTAACCGCCAATAAGTATATATATTTTGTATCAGGCAAACGAACTAAGTCTAAGTCTAACAGTCTTGCAGTTTAAATGCTATCCTTATTAAACCATATATTTTAAATCCAGGCGGTACTACTCACCATACAACATATGGGACAGCTAGAACGAAAAAAAGGTTAGCCAATTATTATTTGTGCGTCAGGGTCTTACATTGAGCTAATTTTTGTTCGGGTCCATAACTCGCTCACCTGCTGAAAGAGTAAGAGAGTTGAAGTGCAATGATCTTTGTGTGATAGAACGGCAACACTGATTTTTATTTCGCTCCCACTATAGGAAACTAATTTTCCCGTGCAACCAGCAACGCCCTTATTCACAACTAGTTTTGAAGGTGACGTCATTGGGATCTACAGCTAAAAAGACTGTATATAATTGAGAAAAATCAATCTTAAACATAAAGATTAACTACAGTGTTCTAGTCGGGAAAGCTCGGATAGGAGATAGCTAGATCCCTGCGGCGAGCAGCCGTTTAAGTTATTCTAGCTTATTTCTATACAACAATACACACACTTGCTCGCACGCCGCTTGATGCGCAGTTTACGCTTCAATTGTGATAATTAGTCCAGTCGCTCCCCACTATGGGAATCGCATTTATTATTAGCTTAGGTGTTTATGATCCGATATTTATGAACTTTTCAGTGTGTACGTGCCAAATCGCAAGGCTCTAGCTTTATACATGATGATGTGTGATGCTCTTGTCGGACGTTCCTGAGTGGGGATTACCCTTAACCCTCTTCTGCCAACACCAAATTCATCTCGTGCTATGAGGTCTTTTGTCTTAGCAGCAATAAAAAAAAATAGAGCTAATAAAGCTACCTCAATTATACGCGATCTCGCAACCGACTGCACCACTTGCTACCGCCGCCTATCAAAATCTTAGCTGGAGACATTAAATATGGAATTAAGACTCGTTGGTAACACAGATCCAAAACACAGCACTAATAGCCGAGTCGGTATTACCCCGTCCGTCTGTCTGTCCGTCCGTCCGTTTGTCCGTCAGATGGCCAATGTCAGAAACTATAAGAGCTAGAGCAGAAAAAAGATTTTAATATTAGCTGCCTAAGATGATGTAGAGCTAACAGTGTTGATTTTTTGATGACACATGTGTTTAATTTTAATTTCTAACCATTTATTGATGTTCCTAGCCTGTTAACGAAAAAGGTTGGTTTTCTTTATGTGGGCGGTCATGACGCTCCGTTCGGCCGTATGCAAAAGCTTACAAAGGAAATTCGCGAGCTAGACAACAAAATTGTTGAGTGCACCATGAACCAATTTGGCAATTGGGATTTTATGCGTGAGCGAACTGACAAAAAGTTACCCAACAGCTTTAACACCGCCGTATGTAAGTTTTTCCATAAGTTTAATAAATTTCACAGCCTACATATAAACGTATCCTTGTAGCCGTCGTAGAGAGCATTAAACATCCAATCACCAAGGAATATCTACTAAGTTTTATCGCGAATTTCGGATTTCGCGATGATCATACAATGATGCCGCCTCCAGCCGTACAGCGACGTTAGCAATACTAAGCAGCTATCTCATCTCCTGCACCACATCCACCACGTAGACACTCCTGACACAAACATTAGGAAATTAATAAACCATAATAAAAAGAATAACGTTTTTTAATACTTAATTCAGTTAAACTCAGTGTCAGCACAACATTTTATCGAGATGCATAAAGTAGCCGATAAGATAGGATTTCGTTGTTCTTTTGAAACTTGAAGTGCGTGTGCCAAATGTGAGCCTAGTTTCAAAAATTTTAGTTTCTAGCTCCAGAGATTGACGGGTTAATACAATCGAACGAGCAGGCAGATGTAATAATAATTTAAGCCTTATATATGTAATAAAACACTTATATATATGAGTAAGAGGCTCCCAGTCGGGAGTACCGACTGGGGGATACCCTAAACCCTCTTTTACCTACAGCAAAAGCAACACGAACTACAAGTTTATTTGCTTTAGCAGTATTTAAAAAAATGTCCCTTTCAATCGGACTCGAACTCGTAACGACCGCACTACTTCCCACCGTCTCTACTCGACAGCCAAACCAGTATACATTTTTTATAAAAAAAAAACACAGCACAGAATACAATACAATCGCAATTGCAATGCTGTTTATAGATTTTAATGAATGTGTGTGTACGTGTATACAGACACGCTACACGTGTCAATATAAGCACACGTTTTCTTTAATTCAGTTACTATGCAGCTTGGTTTTCACAAAATTCAGACCGAAAGCGAAATCGGTACCAATGCGATCTCACATCTTAATGGGCGAAAACGCTAAAATATAATGTACTCTCAGCTTCCGCTCTGAGGGCCGAGCAGAAAAATATGTTTGCATGCGAATGTCTATACATACACTAAAGGATATTTGTAACTGTTATTATTTTTTGCAGTAGGTTTTGCTGCCGAAAAAACTTATTTTGTTAGTTTTCTATTCTTACCATGATCTATCCCAAATTTGTATTTGCATATGTTTGTTGGCTCTGCAAAAAATCAAGCTTTAAAGCCGTTGCTAATATAATTGCCTTAACATGAATTATTATTATTTGGATTGCAGCAACCAAACCGCGAAAACCTTATTAAAATATAAATTAAACTGTATATTTTAATATAATAAATTATTGTATTTAAATCTTTTGGGTTATTATATATTTTATACATTTAAAAAAATTATCCAAATGTTATTAATGACTTTAAAATACGGGTTTTCAAGCGTGCCAACCTTAGTTCACAACATATATGTATGTTTATGTGACAACTAATTTGCGGTAGGTCATGGCCAGCTATAAAAACTAACAAAATTATTTTCTTTGGGCCCAATAGCCACTGCAGTACTCATGCATGTATAATTTACACACAAGCATAGATGCTTGCACGCTATTAACTGAGACAAGAACTTCTCCAGCATACACTGCAAAAATAAAAGGTAAGTTAGTTTACGTGGGCTATTGTATTAAGATAGTTATGGCACAAGGTGCGATATGTGATAAAAAATTTATTGTTTTTTAATTTGCCTTAACAATTTACAAATAGTATCTAAAGTAATATAGTTTGTCAAGTAATTGTTTGCAAAATGAAAAACATTAAACAAATTCATTCTTAAACGTTACCGACTTAATTGTTTTTTTTGCGTGAAGTAATTAATCTAGATATTAATATAAATACAACAACAACATAAAACATAATTCCAATAATCAAAACACAAAAGTGAAATAAATGACCATTAAAATTCTAAAACATCTGTTAAGAAATTAGCTCGCTAGATGCAGTCATTCAAAAGTTTTAAAAGAAAGCTATAAGCTATAAGCTAGAAAGGAACCATTATTGTCTGCAATGAATATTCAGATGTGGCTGAAAGCCCAATACAGATCTGGAACATCTGGAAAAATATAATCCCAACAGTAAAGTTTGGCTAGCTTTCTGTAATGGTTTGGGGTTGCATATCGTCGAAAGGTGTTGATGAGCTGCGCATTTTCAATGATGTGGTGACGAAGAAGTTTTACTTGGGCATTCTAAAGAATGAATTGCCAAGGAGCGCAATAAAGTTTGCCTTTCGACGACCGACAAAACGCCAATAAACAGAGCAGCAGTCATTAACACCCTGCCCAGAGTCCTGAGTTAAACCCAATTGCAAATTTGTGAGCTTTTTAAATGAGCGGGGAAACGAGGCCGTTCAAGAATGGATAAAAAAACCTAAAATGTATGACCTGCATAATCTTATTTAGTCTATGTTTAGTCGTCTGCGGGCTGTAACGTTAATGGCCAATATATCAAATATTATTACTACCAAAGCTTTAGTTTCCTAAATTTAGTTATATGTACAATAATAGTTTGCATTTCGCAAAGAATTATTTGACAGCTTTATATTTTCCTTTTTTAGTTTGGCTTGTGTTATGAATTTTGGAATTTTTGTGCGTTATATATATCATACAGAACTTTTTCGCTCAATGTACTTCGAAACGAAAAAGCGAAAAGCAAGGCAGAACTTTTGCAGTTTTTAAATGTGTGGTCGTTACTCATCTTGATGTTTATATTGTCTTTGGTAATAACATGTTAACAGGTCATTGCAATTGTTAATTTGTTAATTCCAAAACATAGTAGTCTCTTTTCTTTTCAAAGTAATTCGACATAAATATAGACAAACAATATTTTTAGAAAGATTTATAGTGATTTTTAACCGATTCTAACTGATCAGACTGCCATTGTCGAGGAGGGTTTTTTCTCTCAGATGTCCGAGCTGCAGCAAAGCTACTAATGCGGCACCCTGTTCAGCTTGTTTCTTGTTTTTCTCCCAGAAGCTGCTACTATAGCGCTGTCCGTCATAGCTGCAGATGGCCCGAAAAAGCTTGTCGCAGCGCAGCGTCTCATAACAGGGTGGCTGCTTACCCGTTCTACACGCGTGCACATAAAGCACCATTTTCGGAAGCTGAGTGTCTACAATGGGGGTAGATATATATATATATATATATATATATATATAATATATATATATAGATATATAAAAATATATATATATATATATATATATATATATATATAAAATATATATATATATACATATATATCGACAAATCGTTGAGAAAATAAGATAATAAAAATTTCATAAGTTTGATTAGTTTTTTAGACACGCTTACCACTTCTGTAGGTGGACCGCAGAAAAGCTGCATTGCGGTAAATGACATCCTGATACTCGTCTGTAGAACTGTCAGGCAACTCGAGCTTTTGTCGTTTAGTTGGACACTGTGTTAGTATTACGTTGGCACGTCCAGCATTTCCGCGATCTTTAAGCTCTTGCTGCCGACGACGACAGTAGTCGCCTAAATCCCAAATCTCGCAAATCTGCTGCAGTGTTTGACATTGCAAAAACCGCTTTCCGCGCGGCGTTTCCTGCAGCTCTTTCAGGATGCTTTGCACGCAGTACTTAGTATTGTGCGGAGCATTGTCGTAGTCAACGCACAAGCGCAGATACTTACAAATCACTTCATCCACTGGCAAAATGCCTTGTTTACGAAATATTGACACATTGCACTGGGCCGCACGAGCGACCATGACACTATCAGCGCCACACAAAGCCTGGAATTTGTGCAAATCATCATACGTGTGCATATCCCGAGATCCGCCGTTGGCTATGATAGGTATGTCTACGGCGCTTGCCACGGCATGTAGGACGTCCGGATGTGGGCGATGCTGAGGCCGTTCATCTCGAGTACGCGCATGGATACCAATCGCGGCAATGCCCGTTACTGCCAGTTGCTGCACGAGTCTTATTGTGTCTAACAGATCGGGCAGTATACGGATCTTGCAGGTAACAGGTATGTCTAACTGCGAAGACAGTGTGCGCAGTATATGGGCTGCTTTCGCTGGATCTGCAAGCAATGCTGCTCCCATACCACCCTTAATCGAAAACTCCTTGGGACAGCCCATGTTTATATCTAAGCCCGCAACATCATACTGTACCAGCTTACCTACGGCCAGAGCTCGTGCTGCATCGCTAGTTCCCAATTGTAGCACGACTTTTGACTTTTCTAAGGCACACGTGCGAAAAACAATCGTGCCGTCAGACGGATCTACAAAATCTACTGTACTCAATGCGGCTGAAAGTTTAAACAAATTTTTCTTAGTTCTGTTTTAGTAATCAAAACCAACTTACGATTTGGGCGGCGGATGCTTTTTATTAATTTTAGATCGACAAGTTCCTCGGTGTAAACGATGTCAGCGCCCATTTCGAGTGCTAGCAGTCGCATGGGCAAAGTACCTACACGCACCATTGGTGCCAGAATTAGTTTGTTTCGATAGTCAAGAAACTGGTGTTTCTTCATTTTGATGGTTGTCAATTTACTAAAAACCTAGAAGCATTTGACAAAAAGCCTGAAACCGGGACAGCTGTTGTAGAGCTGGAAAACCATCGATAGGATTAAATCGATGTTGCTCGTATTTTGACAACTATCGATGGTTTTTTAGTAACCATTTTTCGAGTATACTACCACTAACCATACAATGCATAGATACACCAAACAACCTTTTTATCGAAACACGATTATTCGCAACGAGGGAACCCCAAGGGTGTCTGAGACCATTTTAGTGTGCCCAGATAGAGTAAGACTGCTGAGAGTGACAGCCGAACGTTCAGTATGAAGCCGCATCAGCAGCCGCGTTTTGCACTTTGCAAAAATATGCAAGTGATCTTTTTATGAAGTAACTATTATTTTAATAATTTTAGGTTAAAGGGTTTTATGACAGGAAATTAACGATCAGAATGTCTAGCATGCGTCTGAATTCATATCAAAGTGCAAACGAGCGACATGTGCGATCCACCGTTTTCATTGACTGTTCACCCATTTGTGCATTTTGCGGCCACAAGCTCACCGCAGGCTTTGCAAAGTGCAAACGAGCGACAAGTGCGATCCACCTGTTTCATTGAATGTTCACCCATTTGTGCCGCTAGCCCACCGCAGGCATGCCAAAGTAAACAAAGACCGTGCCCATCACCCAAATTTACGCACCCATCAGAATCTTATCTTATATCTCTTATATTCATCGGGCAGCCAAAGCAGTTTCCTGTATTGTGAGCGAATTAAGCGAATAAAAAAGAGCAGCTTTGCCGTTCCTCACACAAGTCTTATGTATTTCGTACATACGCTCTCTGTTTGAGCGTGCTGCCGCTCTCGAACCCGAACAAAAACGAAGGCGAATTTGGACCAGCCGCATTTGCGACAACAGGCCCCAGCAAAATGCTCAGTTGTTCAGCCCATATGTTGTATGGTTAGTGACACAACACAAACAAATGTATGTATATGAGTAGATCTCGGGGTTTTGTGAGAAGCTTTGCAGGGAGAAAGAGATGCACACAAGTGCGCAAAGCAATGAGTGAGAGCGAAGCACATGCGTAGACACATACAGACTCACACAAAAGTATTGGCATAGCAAGCATTTATGTATTTGAGCTGTCGGATTTAAAACTAACATACATATATTAGGAAAATGCATCAGCCGCAGCGAGGCCGTGCGCTAAGCGAGATGCGGCTTCATACTACCGGCGTTCGACTGCCACTCTCAGCATTCTTACTCTATTTGGCCACACTAAAAGGGTCGCAGGCACCCTTGGGGTTCCCTCGTTGCGAGTTATCGTGTTTTGATAAAAAGGCTGTTTGGAGTATCTATGCATTGTATGGTTAGTGGCAGAACGTAAATAACGAAAAAACTGTTAATAATGTAAATACTAGTAATAAGTCAATGTTATAAAATACTAAAAATATGCCAATGTAATCAATTACTATAAGTACTATCAATATCTAATTAAAAAATTATCCACCATCTTATTTCATGAAAATGTTGAATAAATACTGCTAAATCTTTTTGCAATAACATAAGGGTATTGCGCGAAAAATAGAAAATGACAATTACTTAAAAACTGGCTGGAAGATTTTCTTGATTTTAAGAGCAAAATGATTGACGATTCAATGTGTACACGTTAAACTATTATCCATTATCGGAGAAAAAATAAATATAGGTTAATAAAATATGCTGAACTATTGTTATCATTTTATTGCAAGTAAATGTTAATTATCACTCTTTCTACCAATATTTTGTGTATACCTATTTTAACCAAAGGCTTTCTTTTGACACCTTAGCTAAAAAGTGAGGAAAAAGTTTTAAAAAGTATTCTCATTTAATTTTTTTTTCAAGGATTAGGCTACCACTAAATTAAAATACCAACAATTAATGAATTGCATAAATGAAATTTAGAAAAAATTATTCGTCTTAGAAAATAATTTCAAGTTAAAATCTAAAAGCAGCCTCTTCAAACCTTTGGAAGAAAAAGTGTTCAATATTCCCAGTTTGTTGTTTTCTAAAACATTGGGTAATATGCAAACAAATTTCATAAAAACTGCCTAAACGATTTTCTTGATTAAAGGACAAAATGCTACCGTGCATTCGGGGCCTTTATCGGCCGTACATATTTTACCAAAGGTAGTGTTTAATTGAAATGTTCCCACATAATTGATTCGAATTAATTTGTTCCCGCTCAATGGTGTATAAAATCGTTCAGCCCTGATTCCAGGCAGTGGTTCAGCCACCGCTGGAGTTAATAGTTCAATCGACCATTTGAATGTATATGTATAGTATAGTTCAATCGACCATTTGAATGTATAACAAGAGGTGTGCTTACATATAATTATTTTTCTTAAAAACTGGATTATCATTTATTTGGTTTTGCGCTTAAAAAACATAAATAAATGCATTTGAGTGTCAGCGATTCCAGCTCCGGAACCAAGTTCCAAAATCGAACTAAGTCACAGTCGTTAGTTTGACGGACGTCCATCCTCAGTTGGCAAACAAAACACAGCATATTATTTTGTAGTGTTATTATAGTTTTTATTACCTAATGCCCGTAAAACAATGCACGATAGTTGTTTAACGGAAAAATGTAATTAACTTCGCGTGAGGCAGGCATCAACGAGCGTAACCAGAAAACTGTTATAAAAGAATCATTCTATAGATTTATTACAATCAACTGAATCGTTTGTCAAAGAACCAGTCAAAATGCGATTTAAATTCACAAATAGACCATACACAGCGCTGCATTCGGCGAGTCAGGAATTGAAATCGATATCGAAAACTTTGCCGCTTGCAACTCTGCTAATATTTTTATTGCACTTAGGAGTGATGTTTTGTTTTGGATTTGATGTCAAAATTTAATAGTAAAATATCAGAAATATTGATTAAACGAATTTTTATTATTAAGCAGAAGTATTGCCAAAATTGATGCCAGCACATTGAAAGCAATCACCAACGAATAGGCGCTTCGGCACCAACACAAACCGCTGCCAACAGAGATCAAAAAGGAATTCGCGATAGCTTTTAATTAAATTAGCGTCACTCGAGTCATTTCTTTGTTTGTACAGCTAAGTACCAACGTCAACCCCAGAAACGTGTTTAAATTAACGCTATAACTGTCGGATTTAATCCATACACACCAGCTAGTACAAGAACCACCTGCGTTGCAGTTAGTGGCTAAAACGGAGGCTGCTTTGTTATCAACGATATTTACAAACGTCTATTTTGCAGTAGCTGCCCTTCTGCAATTTACCTTCTGAGATTCAGCTGCATTATTTGCGGGACGGGCTTTGCCTTGTGTTCAGGGACAAAGCGCGTTATGCGAAACGCTTATACTGGTACGTTGAAGAGCTACGATTGCCATTTTTACGAGCAAATAATACGCTGAAGCTTAAGTACGGCCCTACACAACTGAAGTACAGCATGTCCCTGCTGGCCTTCAGCGGCGAGGACGGCAGCTCCAGCGACACCGAACCCGATGCACTCATCGACTTTACGGCCATGCTAATGGAACGCACCCACGAGTGTAATGGCGGCTGGTTCAGTTGTGGCAGCAAGGCTCAGTCACAATCTCATGATGATCAGGGCTACTACCTAGGACAGTATGTACTGGGAGTCCTAGACTTTAGCTCGCAATATGGTATTGATTATAGCATATCTTACACGGCGGCTAATGTTATTGGCAGGCCCACCAAATTTCCAGCGTATGGCGATTTCCCAGAGACCTTTACAATGGTAAGTTAAGGTAGTCACTAACAAACACACGATTATGCATATCACATGAAAATTAAGAGGGATATCGCAATTGATTGCAAGAGATTGATTAAAGTATCGGTAACATACAAAAGATTTCGCACGAACCTTGGAGGCGTGTTATGAAATCGATGGAATGCGCTTCAATTTGTTGTATAACATAAGCCCTTTGCAGGTGGTTTATTGAGGTTGTGCAAATGTATGTATGTAACTAACAGAAGAAATTATGTCCGCGTACATTTATGTACTTATACTTATACTTAAGTATATATATTCTCGGTCGGTACGAGGTCAGGGCTGAGTTGATCTACCCAATTCCGTCTTTCTAAAAATGTCTAATAGAAACTATTAAAGCTAATAATTGAAATATTTACATATATAGCTCATTTATATGGATACGGTAATAATTCAAGATACACGCATTTATTATACACGTTTAATGTTTTCAACTAGCAGAAAAAGGAAGAAAATAATAATCATTATATAGAAAAGTATACAAGATATGAATATTTAATTTGTATGCAATAAAATTCATGTTCCAAAGAATTAATGTTCATAATCAAAAATCGCGTTCTTCTTACTTATAAATAAATGTATGTTTTCTCATATATCATGCGCCTAGCGATATCTGCCTTCCTTTTCATTATACCGAAAGTTACTGATATATTTGTTGAATCAGCAGACATTAATAATATTTTAAAGATTTTAACTCACCAATTTCAGTGTGCAAGTCAAGAAAAGATCCAACATTTTTGTTTTTTAGTTGCCTTCTTTTAAAAAACAAAAATTAATTTTTAAAAGTAATAACCTGCAATAATTTATATGCCCACATTTATATGCTATATACAAGTAAGACTTTATTAGATCTTCTAATTTGTGTATGCCATTAAATTATAAGAAAAACGAGATAAATTTGTTTCACACGCGAGGCTAAGTTATTGTAGCCACAAAAAATAATTTATAATTGTGCATAATTCCATCCTTGCTGAGGTGATGGGCGTCCTCGGGTTTCTTCAGATTGTTAATAGTAATCCGTAGGAAAGATTGGAACACAGAAGAAAGAATCCAGCTTTATTCTACGTCGCCAATTTACCGGAGATATTTTATGTTTAGCATTTGCAGGTATGGTAGAGGCAAAATTTCCTGATAACCGGTGATATTCAAGAGTGTCGATCTTGCTGGGTGTCTTCAGACGATGGTCTTCGTGACCCTGAAAAGGGACTTTGAATTTATCATGTCAGCAGGAACGTGCCATGGATAGTTTATTTTTTCTTGATTTTGTCAGTTTTGCTTTTATTATGATACCGTTGAAAACAACTTAACTTCAGTATTTATTTATAATTTGTTCTTGCACTCGAGTATTTATAACTGCCTGTCCATCTATTGGTTCAATTTACCTTTGTTGGTTGTATCTCTATTTTTACTCTTTGTGAACCAATTAAAAGTGGGTAAAACGAGTACATTGTCCTTGTGCAAATGTATGTAACAGGCAGAAGGAAATATCACGACCCTATAAAGCATATAGATATATTCTTGATCGCCATCAGCAGCCGAGTCGATCTAGCCATGTCTGTCCGTCCATATGTATGAACGCAAGAATCTCAAAACCCATAAGAGCTAGAGACAAAGATATTTAAAACGTATGTATGTCCTAGTGCCTGCGAACTACTAGAAATCAAACACACACATTCATGCGCGTTTTTATTTATTTCTATCACTACCCATACAACATTTAATTCGTGTGCATTTTTGCTTGTCGGACACATACACACACACACACACATTAAAACGATCCATAAACAAAGAGAGAGCATTGAGAGCACTGAGAGTAAGTGGAAACGAGATAAAATGCTGCGATGTTCTATCGCACAAATCATATGGATGAGAGTAAGCCAAATCAGTTTCCTGTAGTGTAAGCGAATAAAAAGGCAGCGATGCCGTTCTACCGCACAAGCCATATGTATTTCTTACTCTCTTGCTGTTTGAGCATGCGGGCGTGTCTCATACCCAAACAAAAACGAAGGCGAGTTTGGACCAGTCGCGTGTAAACTGCGTGACCCCATTTTACCCTGGTTGTCCAGTCTTTATGTTGTATGGTTAGTGGTTCTATCAACTGCGATTGTATTGTATCCAGACCTGTGTGTATGTGTTGCTATTTTAATCCGTTTTTTCTCGCTAAGAGAACAGAGTATGGCTGTTGAATAGAGGCGGTGTTAAGTAGTCTGTTACAGGCTCGAATCTTCTTGAAGGAACTATTATTGTTTGAAATTAATTTTTTTTTGCTGCTAAAGCAAACGCGCGAGCTGCATTTTCTGTATGTAGAAGAGGATTCAGGATATCCCCTAGTCGGGAAGTCCCGACTAGAGCCTGTTGTTTATTCAATGTGAGAGAAAAATAATACTTTGTATTTACTGTGCAACTATTGGTGCAATCATTACTGATTGTTTTATTAAAACATTATATACCTTTAGTATAAATAGTTGTTGGTATATTTCTATCTTTATTACATACAATTTAAGTAAATTATCAATAGGGTCAATCTTCTTACATTCATATATGTACATACTTCCCTTGGCTTAACAGACACATGCATTCAGATTTTTTACCAAAATGTGAGTTGAGACACACATAACTACAATTGTTTGGCACGTCGAAGCATTGATACTCCTATTTATAGAATTGGTCTATAATGTTTAAAATAATAAATAATAAAATAATTGATTGCACCAATAGTTGCAAAGTAAATACGAAATTATATATATAATTATATTTTTCTCAGACATTGGATCAAAAATTGTATATAAGGAGGTTAATGGTATTTGGTTACGTCACTACTCAAAAGTTAAAGTATCCCATTTTGAGAAAAGGTGCTTTGCTGGTCGAAAAATAAAAAATGTTTCAAATCTGCCTGGCTGCTTCTAAGTTAAAAGCGAGTGGAGAAGAAAAAGACTTGACTTCGCAAATTATAGGCATAGCAGTGTTTAGAACCACAACAATGAATTAGAAGAGTGCAGAAGTTAAGATCATAGGCTTTAGCCTCAAACCAAAAAGGGATACCAAGGACAGAATTTGTGGTGTGCATTTTATACCCTGAACCCATTGAAAATGGGTAAAAAGGGTATAATGTAATTTTGCAAATATATGTAACAGGCAGAAGGAAGCATCTCCGACCCCATAAAGTATATATATTCTTGATCAGCATTAACAGCCGAGTCGATCTAGCCATGGCCGTCTGTCTGTCCGTATGTATGAACGCAATGATCTTAGAAACTATAAGAGCTAGAGACCGTGAAATTTTAGCTATAGGTCCTCCTAGTCCATGCGCGGATGGAGTTTGTTTCCGATAATCGATAACTTACTCCGTTTCCAACCAATCAAGTATTGTTTTCTGTGCTGCTATTTAAATTAGAACAACAAAACTTAATCATAGCTGTGGATTTCGAGGAGAGGCAGTGGCGAGTGGTGCAAACTGTTCCTCCTACCGAGGAAACTATTTTTTTCTTTTCGGCGGCAAGTAGTGCGGTTAGTTGCGAGTTCAAACCCTGCCAAAGGAACTTTTTTTAAATTTAACTTTATTACTACAAATGAGCACGTAGAGCGAGCTGCTTTAGGTGTTGGAATAGGAGGGTTCAGGGTATCCCCTAGTTTGAGATTTGTGCTAGCAACCTCGGTATCGCTCATGAAGTATGTTGAAAAAGATCTTTTGATCTAAATGCATCCTTTGTCTGTTTATAACTCAATAAACTTACTGGAACGATATCCTATTGCATACATTAGTTGCAACCTAATGCTCACAGTAAAGAACGGTGGTGGAGTTGTCATGGTGTGGGGCGGATGATGTGTATGTCCGCAGTTGGTATGGGTGAACCAAATGTTGCCCGAAAATCGACGCATTAAATAACAACTTGACTAAAAGCATCATAAGACAAAAGGTCGTGCCAAAAAAATGTTATTTTGTATCTCTTGTTTTCAATTTTCACATTTTTAGACAATCATTTTAGTTTTAAAGAAAGTCATACTTTTTGTTTGTCCGTTTTTAATACGTTCAAATCAGTTAGATACGTAAAATACGTAAACAAGTCACTCTTGTCCGGAGTTCTCGACTAAGGGATACCCTGATCTCTCTTCTACCAACGCCAAATATAGATCGTGTTACGAGCTCGTTTGCTTTAGCAGTAATAAAACTAATATAAAAGGAAAATCATATCAAGAATATATATACTTTATCCGACCCAATAGTAGCTGCTTTCTGCCTCCAACACACATTTGCACAAATACATTATGCCCTTTTAACCCATTTTTAATGGGTTGAGGGTATAAAAAATATCTATAAAATGGAATCTTCTCGCTTTGAGTGTACTGTTGTGCTTGTACTATATGTAAAATGTAGTCAACGAGTTTTGTTTAAAAAAAGAAGATTTCGATATCAATTTTAACGCTTGTTTGTGATTGCACTATGAGCTAGCCCTTATTGGTTGTAAGGTCGATGCGTTTATCCATAGGGAAACCATTATACCTATTTTTACCTTATACCTTTACCATATACGAACTTTACCTTTCTTTAAATATATTTTAATTTTTCCACAGCGTACCTACGGTGACTGGTGGCAGTTTGCACCATCATCCACGAAAGAGATTCAGGCACAAAATTTGCCTGAGCTGCCCACACATGATTTTATTAGTAAGTGTATTAGCCGCAGCTCAAGTAAAAACCATTATTACCCACCAACATGCATTTACAGTTGTATATTTCGAAAAATATGTGGTGCCAATGGAGGTAGCTATCTTTGAGACATTTAACCCGGGCGGTGTAGTGCGAATTTGGGCTTACAGCATTACCAAACGCTGGACCTGCTTATGGGATTCTAATAGCTGTGATATAAATCAGTGTCCACGTGATTCGCGACGTTTTACACCGCCTCTTAAAAAGACCAACATGATTACCAAGTAAGCCATAGGCGTCACTTTTAGATATCCTTACTGATGATATTCTTCTTTGGCACAGAACGTTGCGCATCGACTTTAATCATAGTCGACTGAATTATTACACCGAGATAGATGCTATTATGCTGTGCGGAAGAACTGTCCCAATGCGTTGCATGCATCAACTGCTTGCGCCAGTAGAAAAGCGTATTGGTATCTCTGGAGAAGATAACAGTAGTGGACCCATTACTTGCAAGCTGCGCACGTTAAACTTTCAACCCATCTGCCGTGAAAATTATGCGGGAAAACTTCATGATTTTATAAACAACGATCTGTGCCAGTTTTTGATGGATAACAATGTGGAATCTGAGCAGCATATGCATAACAGTACCCCCCAAATCTGTCTCACGGATCTGCCGGTTGGCCAACCAAGTTCATTTACAAGCTGCGCACTTCATCTCATGTGTAAAGTCTTTCTCGTAGTGTGAAATCCTGTTGAAAATACTCAGCTATCTGGACCTTAAGTCGCTATTTCGCATGGGACAAGTGTCGCACCTGTTCTACGATATTTCCACGCATCCGTTACTCTATTGCGACATCAGCTTAAAGCCCTACTGGCAGTTGGCTAACTCGGAGCTATTATGCACATTAGCGCGACGAGCGACGATGTTGCGCAAGCTGGATTTATCTTGGTGTGGCGGGTTCGGAGAAATTTCACCCACAGAGTTTAAGAAGTGAATAAGACTCAGCTAGTAAATGATGAGGCGCTGATTAATTTTAAGCACTTTCCTCTATTCATTTCCATAGATTTCTGACTCAACGGGGAGACAATATCACCCATTTGCGGCTTAATTCTTGCAAATTTCTCAATGCCAGCTGCATTGAAACAGTTGGTATAGTCTGTGATAATCTGACAGGTATGTTAGCGGTTTATTTATTTGTCCGTCTAAAATTCGAAGATGTTTCCACTTATAGAACTGAGTTTACGCAACTGCGCTACGAATCCGCCACTATTCAATTTTTCCTGCCTAGCCAACCTCAAGAATCTAGAGCGACTCGATCTGTTTCAAACTGCTTTTGAGTCGGAGCTGCTACTGAGCATGCTAGAAAGCAATCGCAAACTGAAGCATCTAAATTTAGGTAGGTTATCATATGGTTTTGGGCTAGTACACCAAAATTACTTAATCATATTACGTTATACAGCCTTCTGCGGTGTTTCGGTGAATATGGATAATGTCGCAACTCATCTGGCCACTTACAACACCCAACTTATTTCGCTGGACATGTGGAAAGCACACTTTCTGTCCGCACGGGGTCTTCAATCGTTGTCTCGTTGCCAGCAACTGGAAGAGTTGGATCTAGGTTGGTGGTAAGTTGTACATTGATAATACAATACATTGAAGGCCCAAGAATTAAAAATTGTTTTCCAAAATAAATGTATTTTTCGTAATATATATGAAATATATTAAAATATTTACCGTTTACCATTACCGAGTGACTCGACTATAAAATACTCTGGCTTCTGGTTTAACCAGCAGGTATACTTATTGACATTGCTTCACACTTCACACAATTCTTTCATTTGTATTGCTATGAACCGAACCAGTTTTATAAATCATTTCAGAATCTTAACTCAGAGCCATATTTTTGCAAACAATGTTTTCGTTATTTTGCTGGCGATTTAAGGTTCGAACCAAAACCTAGGTACACTCATATGGTTTTGGTTCAGGAAATGGATTTCAAGACACAATGTTGACTTAAGCCGAACCACAAGCATTTTTGTTGTTGATTATGGCCCGACCCTTATGAAATTTTCTGTACATAAATATGGCACCCAAGTGTCTGTAAATAACAATAAGAATTGAGTAATAAATAAAAAGCAGAGAGCGTTTTTGGATCCAAAGTTTTTTTTTCCAAAATATGTAATTGAGCCGCCACCAAACACAAATAAAAAATACAACACCCGGCTGTCTTCGGCAACTTCTACTGTTGACAAAAATTTAAAGCAACTTTTGATAATTTTCAATTCTATAAAAAAAAAAAAAAAAAAAAACAAACGAGCACTACTGTGCCTGGGATTTACAAAGTAACAGTCATGTCTTCTTCTCCACTCGTTTTTAACATGCAACTTTTTTTTTTTTTTTTTTTTTTTTTTTTTTTGACCAATAAAATACCTTTTCTCAAAAAAAAATGTATTTTAACTATTGACTATGGCTGTAATGTCAATGCAATGTCAGAGAAAATATAATTTCGTATTTACTGTGTAGTTATTGGTACAATCATTAATAATTGTCTTCTATAAACATTATATAATGTAACTATAAATAAGATTATGCATCGACGGGCAAATTTTTGATGGCATATGTGTATTAAGCAATATTTTATGGTGTAAATCTGCATGTACAAACACACACATATAAGTATTGGCACAGCAAGCATTTTCTACTTTGCACCCATTTTGCGTCCGTTTTTGATAACAAACATTTATCCGAAATAATTTTCCTGTATAAGCCAGTTTATTTCTTACAATAATCAGATAAAGTTTTGGAATAAAAAACATAACAGTAATTTTATTAAATTATTTAACTAAAAAATGGGACAAAGGTATTTGCACACTTAGTTCTTAATTCGATTTATGTTTATGATTTTGTCATCTGGCAACGCTATTAGCAAGAACATATGTTGCTACCTACTGTTGTTTGAAATGATAGCTATTTGTCGAATTTAGATTTGCATTTTGTCCTGTACAATACAAAATACGTTAAAAAGAATCAACTGAATCTCAAAGCAAAATAATTTTATATTTGCATAAGCAAGATAAATCTTATGCTAAGATCGGTGAAATAATGGAAAGAACGACGATTGACGATTCGCAGCATTAAACAACGCTTTAAATGATCGCAAAGCCTTGAAAACTCGACGAGGAGGCCGTCCTCGGATTTTAAGTGAACACGAAAAAGTGAACCAAAAATAACATCTACTCAAATAACCCAAAGACTATCAGAAGGGTACAGCATGCGGTCAACTACAATGCACGTGTTGCTAAGCCAGTCCTTTCTGCCAATCAAATTAAACGATTGCAATATGCAAAGCGAAGGGAAGAATATCAATTTAAGAAGATTATAACATTTTGTTCTGCATATGATATCACGGGTTAAGGCTTTTTAAACATATTTTGTATTATAATAGACAATATTAACTAATTATTTAAATGAACTTAATAAATGATAGAAATATATGCTTAAAGCCACAAGAAATAAATCCTTTGGTGATATGCCTGCAACAACAACATTAGAACATAATAATTGTGTTGTGTGGTTTATACGCTCTGCGCTGTAGGTTCGACAGGGAAACAAATCCAGTTCCTTGTCCCTTTTCTTTGCACTGATTTTCCTATGTCCCCAACATCTCGCGTAAACATCAGCTCACTGTTGTTGTTTTGCAAATGATTTGTGATACCCTCGCATAGGGTATTATAATTTTGTCTCGCAATATATAACGCATAGAAGGAGTTATCTTCGACCCCATAAATTATATATATTCTTGATCAGTATCAACAGTCGTGTCGGTATAGCCATGTTCGTCCGTTCTTCTGTCTGTCTGTCTCTGTGTTTCAATGCGAACAAGTCTCTCAGTTTTCAAACTATCGTAGTGAAACTTTGCAGAAGTCCCTCCTGCGGTTGGACGCAGTACATATGTTGGAACCGGCTGGATCGGACGACTATATTATATAGCTGAATGATCGGTCGAAAATAAGTATTTTTATGGACGAGATATTTGATCTTCAAGATATCTTGACCAAACTTGGCATTTATTAGTTTGACGATGCTCTTATTTATGTACAAAACCCTATCAACATCGGACAACTATATCATTTAGCTGCCATAGCAACGATCGGTCGAAAATAAGGTAGTCCTATGGTAAACTTTTTTATGTTGTTGGCCTAGCTAGGCAATTATAAGTTTTACTTTGGTCCCTAAATTTATGCAAAATCTTCTTTACAGCGGACCACTATATCATATAGCTGCAATAGGAATGGTCGAAAATGAATATCTTGTATAAAAGATTTTTTTCAAGATATCTTAACCATACGCGGCATTACTATTTTCCCTGTGTACGAGCAAAGCTTATGAAAGGTTTCGGTTTGCAAGGGTGTTAAATCTTCGGCGTGCCGAAAAAAAATCAAATTTTCCTGATTTGTCAGAGAGCCCCAACTATTAGTATTGCTTTTAGGTATGAGGGCATCGTAATTAGTTTTGTCGCGACCCTTAGTTGATTCCAGCAGGTGGAATTTTATATTATTTTTACACCCCTAACTTATTTTAGTTTGGTAAAAAGGTATAATTCTTATATTAAGTATCTTGATCACTCTGTCCGTATATAAGAACGCGTTGATCTCAGAATATAATTGAATTGAACGGAGGTCCCGCAATTCAAAGCAATCGACAAAAATTGATCTCGAATTCCGCTTTTACTACCCTGCACACATTAAAAATGGGTAAAAAGGGTATAATGTATTTGTGGAATGTGTGTAACAGGCAGAAGGAAGCATCTGATCAGCATCAATAGGCAAGTCGATCAAGACATGTCTGTCTGTCTGTCTATTATATAAATATACAAAATAAATTTCATTTTATAAATATCGCCACCCTACACACCATGCCAACAAATAAAATAAATAATCTAGTTCAATGCAATTGTCTTTTTGAGAATAAACAAATATTCTATAGCATATTAAGATAATCTCAAGATAAGTTAAGAAACACAAAGTGATTAAAGAAAATGTTTTTTCACTGGCCACGTGTTTGCGGCAGCTAGCGCAATTTTTCAAGAATTTTTTGTATACTTGTACACACACACATTCACGCGCGATTTTATTGAATTCTATGAAAGTTGTTATAGCTGTTAAGTAGAGGCGGTGATGTGGTATGTTACAAGTTCGAGTCTTATTGAAGAAACTGTTTTTTTTTTTATTTAAGTTATTTTGATTACTACTAAAGCAAGCAAGCTCGTAGCGTGATCTGCATTTGGTGTTTTTAGAACATGGTTCAGGGTATCTCTTGGAAAAGCTTTTTTACTCCTTAAACCCTGAACCGATTGAAATGGGTAAAAAGGGATTTATGGTTGTGTGAAAATGTATGTAACGGGCAGAACGAAGCATCTCCGACTCAATTATGCATATATTTTCTTATTCAGAATCCGTCCATCTGTCCTGGTGTCGGAAAAATTCGGCAACGAAATTCTGTATTATTATGTATAATAGCCAAATAAACCAAATTTTCATATGTGGACTATCGTATAGTTTATATCTCCCTAGGTCCCTCTAAAATTAAAAGAAAATATTTTTATAGATATACTTTTGGGTTTTGGTACTTACACACACTCGGTTTTCATATGTCATGCCCTAAAAATCGTAGAGAGATAGCAAATCCCGAAAGCATTTCCAATGAGTGGGCCTATTAGCAGCACAGCCGCAACGTCACCTGGGCCGCATGCGGTGTACTTTGTAAGAGCAAGCTAGAATGTTTCTGACGAAAGCTCGGCGATTGGTTCAGGGAATTTCCTAGTCGGGCGCTCCCAGCATGAGTACCTTGACTAGTTTTAAGTTATTAAATTGGAAAAACAGAAAAACTCAAGCAGGCTTAGTTTTGATTAACTTCGTAGAGGCGTGGCATCCATCTATATAATTATTTCACAATTTATGTTCCAGCATGCGTGAAGCCACACTGGGAGATAGCCTATACCAGCTGCTCTTCAACTGCCCCAAACTAAAAAAGCTCTTTCTATCAGCAATGCGTGGCATCACTGAACGTGATCTTATTCATATTGCAACTCTAGGGAAAAATCTCGAGCAATTGGATCTGATGGGAATTATTAACATAACCCACGAACGTGTTTATGAGTAAGCTTTTAAATTGTAATATAAAAGTTATCTTCGTGAAACTTGTATAATTTTTTTATAGCATTCTGGTGCATTGTACAAAGCTGAAATTGTTGGATCTATGCTTCTGCGACAACATGGACCGTGATGTAGGGTAGTTTTTGATATAAAACTTTTTCTATTTATTATTCGACTTGTTTGCAGCTCGATGTAATTGCTGGTTGGTCGCGACTCTTTAACGTGGATATCAAGAGCAGCCCCGTCTCCAACGACAGATAGTCATGTAATAATATTACATACTCTATGTAGCTACTATTATTATCTATGTGTGCTAATAGTAGCTGATTATTATTATTTTTTGGGCGTATAAATAAATTAAATAAAAAAACATTTATATGTATTTCATGATCAGCTGAAATTTAACTTACGCTGTATTTTATGCGCTTACACTAATTTGATCCTGCGTTTCTTATGACTTATGGCGATTAAATTGTTTCTGTTAAGTCGCAGTTTGCTAGTATTTTTAATAGTATCATTTCCTGACGCGACTATGTGTGCGTGCGCTATGGTAAGAACGGTATTATTTTCATGCAGCTGTACAATCCCGTGCTCTTCTGCTACCACCATTTGCCCATTCCTATAATTGTATGTTTTACAGAGCTATAATAAAACACCAACAGCGGTTTCGTTTGTGTATAGAAGAAAATAACTCTTCACCGAAGTCAAATTAATATTGTTTTAGTAAATGAATCAATGTCATCGTTATTAAAGTTTCCAAGGATGTTACTATCCTTACCCTTTAAAAATACTCGGGCGTTAGAGTTTGAGTATTTTTAGCTTTTTCGCTATTTAAGCTGCGATAGCGCAAAGGTACCTATTTTGTTCTCCTTCTCAATTTAGTGAATATCTAACTCACTTGTTGGTAATAGCCATTATTGTTGCTGTCGTAAGATTTGATGCCTTTGGGCCTATGGATCAGCTACTTGAACCCCTCCTACCTCTCCGGTTTCTCTTAATGATGCTGTTGGTTCTGCCCTTAATGGATTCCTACGAACTATCTATTGGATGCATGTAACTACAAGCTCGCTCATCAAGTCAATCCAAGATCGGGCTTACGCCTCGCTCTCATCTAAGGGGCATACTTAATTTTGATCGACCTAGGACTTTAAACAGAATGACAACATAGAACTTCAGACTGAAGACCACAGCTCAGTCTTCTTGCAGGATAACTTGTGTAGAAGAAATAACCCTATGGGATGCCGTATAGAAACATGAAAGGGATAAGTACTACACTACTTATGACAAACATCGGCGATTGACTTTGGAATTTACGATGGTATACTCTGCAGCAACCTTGCAATAATCGGATCGTTCCTATTGCAGCTATATGATATAGTTGTCCGATGTAAATAAGATTTTCAGAAAATGAAGGAGGCATAGTGAAATCTCGGTATTTAATAAAAATATCTTGAATGACTAAAAAGTTTTCCATGCAACAACTTAATTTTCGACCTATTGTTTCTATGGCAGCTATATGATATAGTGGTCCGATCTTAATAGGATTTTGCATATATATGAGAAACATAATAAAACTGATAAATGCCGAGTTTGGTCATGGCTATATATTGACTCGGCTGTTGATACTGATCAATATCAGAATATGTATACTTTATGGGGTCGGAGATGTCTCCTTCTGCCTGTTACATACATTTACATTTTGCACAAAAACATTATACCCCTTTTACCCATTTTTAATGGGTTCAGGATATAAAAATATGATTTTGTTTGCATATGCACTTGAAGTAGCCAGCAGAGTATTGGGATGACGTCATATTCTGTGACGAATCCAAAATGCGGTTTTTTTAAATTGATGAACCATCAAGAGTCTGGAGGAAGCAACAGATCAAATTTAAAATCTTTTAAAGATAGGGACCCCAAGCATAAGGCTCATATGGTGAAGATGTGGTTACTATACCCGCAACAGACTACGCGACTTGCCGCCGCCTTTACCCAAAGCCAAACCAGTAACCTATCGCTAATAAAAAAAAAACAATTAAAATACCAGCACAGAAAACAATACAATCACAATTGCAATGCTGTTGATAGAATTCAATAAAGACATGCGTGAATATGTGTGTATACTGAATTCTCGCAATTTGCGCTAGCTGCCGCTGACACGTTTGTTGCCAATATATAAATAACCACACGTTATCTTTAACTTTTGTGTTTCTTAACCGATCTTGATGAAGTTTTCAATTAGATAATATTGTGCTAAAGACGGACATGGATAGATCGACTCGGCTATTGATGCCGATCAAAAATATATATACTTTGTGAGGTCGGAGATGTTTCCTTCTGGCTGTTACATACATCGTGTATTATACATAATTGAAAATGAAGTTGTTGTGGAGAAAACTTTTTGTTTCTTTTTTTTAGATATATAAACCAAACTCGGCATTTATAGGTCTCACTATGCCCCCCATATTTAAGCAAAATCTTATATACAACCAAATACTATATCCAAAATTAAGTTGCATAAAAACCTTTTTGTTTTTTAAGATATCTTATACATACTCGGCATTATCTATTTTCCCTTCGCTTCTTAGATATGGGCAAAGCAAGGGTATTATATCTTTGGCGTGCCAAAGATAGCCCTTCTTTGTCGTTTTTGTTGAAAAAAAATTCTTAGTGTGGCTAGGAGTTAGAAGGCGATGGAAAGTAGTTCAATCGGACGAGGGGAGTTGCGAGTTCAACTCAGGTACAGTGAAATTACTTTAGAGTATGTAGCTACATGTAGACTACAATTGATATTTTCAGAAGCAGGTTCAGGGTATCCCCTACTGGGCGCTACCGACTAGAGCACTCTTAGTTGTTAAAGTCATTGTTAGTTTGGATAGTAATTAATAACTGCAAGAGCATAGATCTAGCAATTTTCCATTAGAAATAACATTTTAATCAAATCAGAGACAAAAATATGTGATCGATTCTTAAATGAACAACAGACAAACCTATCTATCCGTTTGATATTATTATTATTTTTCCTTGTTCCCGACGGACAAATCGTTAGTTGGAGTTAGTTACGATTTTGACTCCACAAGGGCGAATTTTATTTTCTACTTTAAATTAATTTTAATTTATGCTTTGGAAAAGGAGCACGAAGAGCGCGCTACATTTGATGTTGGCAGAAGAAGAAGGTGTACCAAAACTCTTTTGACTCTCACTGTATTTACATTTTGCTCAAAAGTGGCTTGTCTATTGATACTGACCAAGAATGCATATCCTTTATGGGGTCAAAGATGTTTTCTTCTGATTGTTATATACATTTGCACAAGCACTTTTTGCCCATTCTTAATAGCTTCGGGTCATAAAGGTCTTATGAAAAATTGTATGCGGTTTCATATCTGAAATACGCATATGTTTGCATAGAAACAGACATATATTGATTTTGTGTGACTACGATATTTTTGGCGATATAGTAGGAGCGTTGTCAAAGACAGCTCTCCGGCGTATCCTATGAATTTTGAACGAAATGTTTGGGTTGGCTGCGCTTAAGATAATTGCCAAGATGTTTACGAATTGTAACATCATATATTTCAGCTCATCGTTCATATAGCTATGAAGTTTTTGAATAAACTACACGTTTCGAGAGAAATTGATAAAGGCGTTATCAAGCATAATTAAAGCTACAGAAAAAGCTAAGAGAGGTTTACTCACCTTGCATGCATTGATCAAAGTTCAATGGTTTATTTTCGGGCTTTCCAGTAATTTAATTAAGAGCGTTCAGTAATAAATCGTCATGGTTTATCAGTACAGTTTTAAAGTCTGCTTTGACATAATTTACACCTGTGGTATGGACATGGGTACGAGTGTGCAACAAATCCCAGCCAAATCCGCGCTAGTGTACAGCAAACGGCTAGCGTGACAAAAAGATAAGCAATTGATTATAAAGTTTCTTATCACTTTTAGCCAGGGACTATATCTATGTATATATATGAAAAAAAAAAAATATTTATAAATTTCTTGCGCGAAAGCGTTTGGTCATCGCGGCAGCTTCGACGACGACGTTGGCGTCGATGTTGACAACACCTCAAGTGGTCACTTTAGCCTATAAAAGCTATTGAGTCGATTGGCTATACAATTAGTTACCCGATCGTGCAATTGGCACGCATCTCCAATTACCAAGTGATATTCCCCAGAAAACGGACACAAAAAGGATCACAATAGCAAGGACTATGGCGCAGCACCATAAACTGGGCCTGCTAAAAGCAGCGTTGCTTTTGCTGCTAACCACTTTGACTGAAGCTTACTCAAATAATAGCAGAGAATTGCTTACTGGATATTCGACACCAATGCAGACTAGCCTGTCCTATCAATTCTTTGCTTTAGCCGCACAAAAGGCTGCTATGACTAATACCACCAGCAGTTATATGGTGCAAAGTGGCTCAATAGATTCGCTTAATAATCGACTCTACGATGATGTTCTCTGCGATAGGGACGTAGCACGGATACGTGACGCCATCCAAAACATGGAGGAGTGGTCCCTAGAATGTAAGCTAAGTATCATATTTAACTTGCACCCAGAACATGGGTAAGAAACAAATATATAACTATATCTAGGTACACCAACACCTCTCCGAGTAAGACTCGAATTTGGCATGTGGATATTGTTGCCAATTCGCTAATCAAGTTTTTAAATGTAGGATATATATAACCCCTTTGCCCGGTATCTAAAAATATTCGTAATGTAACTTCATTTTTATACAGCGTGCCTATTTCAATTGGATAAAATAGGTTAAATAAAGAAATATGTGACCATATAAAATATATTTAAATTATCCGCTGTTGCGGATCGATTGAAATATATCTTATACAATCTGTTTGTCGGTCTGTTTCGAAGCGTCGATTTCTAAATTTGGATGCTTTCAATTTTAAATATTTTCACATGCCTCATTCGCAACTTACAAAATAAATGAAGTAAAGGCCCTATAACTGGGATTGCCCAAACTACCTTTGCATATACATAGAAGCACAAGCACACACGCTGCGCACCTTTATACTGCGCTTTGCCACACCTACTTATTATTGCCTCATCTTTATGAAATTCTTGGGGCATATACATATGTATGTGTCCCTGAGGTCAACGCGTTCATATATTCGGACACACAAACACACGAACTTGACTGGAATGGCTTGCTTTCTGTGTCTGATTAAGAATATGTATACTTTATGGAGTTGAAGAATCCCCTTAAGAGCAAAACAAGTAAGAACCTTCTTTTGAACCTTCTTGTTCCAAAACTAATAACAGCTCGAGCTAAGCACTTGCCTGCTTAAGCTTTGGCCAATATTTAACCGATTTAATGGGTAAGGAGAATTAACTAGCATTATTTAAAATAAAAATAACAATTTTTTTTTATGATGTTCAAGCAATATATATTTCTTGAAAACGAAGATGCTTCCTTCTCTCTTCTCTCAGCCAATCACGCAATGAGTGATTTTTTATGAATAGATAGCGATTAATTAGATATAAAATTAATCATTTTACTTATTACTTATTACCGAGCTTACTCATTAATCCAATTTCCTAAAACTCAATCCTCTTTCTTTTGCGTGCGCTCAATTGACTTGATTAGTAGTTCTGTTTGCACAATCTTGTATATAATTAATCAGCATTTACTAAGTGCAGCAATTGAGCGGTAAATGATAGTATAGAATTTGTACTCCTATACTATAGACGTATAAATTAGGTAATTGAGGTCTGTTTTGGTTGTTCTTGAGGCTCATTCATAAGTTATCACAAGCTTTAATGGCGCATCGTAAATCAAAATTCAAATCTAAATTGTTCAGCACTATATACTAGTAAACTTTTATAAACGATTAGATTTGGATAATAAGATTATGATGCAACATTTTCATGTCATATTAAAAAAAACATACTAATTTAATTCATGTCCAGACTAAAATTTTTATTAATTCAGCTTTCATGTGATTGTGATAATACTCAGTGTTGAGTTTCTGGCATTTGTCAGTTTAATTTAATTACAATCTGAAATTGTGCCAATGATTGCAAAATATCGCTATTAAAATCAATTGAATATCCAAAGTATTATGACCTGAAAAATATGGTAGACTTGAGATTAACTCTACTCAGCTTAACTTAAATACATATGTATGACGAAGTCAGAGTATTATCCTCCATCCCGCTGATTTATAGAGCGCAGCGAGCTTCGAGCCATACTCGGCGACAGCAAAGCGACAAAAATGCAGACCTAACAGACGCAGCATAACATATGAGGCAACATTCCCAATTATTGTGTAATACCCATTATTCTTATCTACCAATTATTGAGAATATAATGTATAATCGCTCTCAGTACGTACCACAATGTACATATGTAAAAATAAAACCCGAAAACTTTAAATATTGTTAAATTTGCATCGAATAGGCAGGCAGACAAGAGCATAAATGCTGTGTTGTGTTTAACATGCCCACATCTCTTACCTCATAAAGTGAACCGTATACATACACATGTACATATATTCTTGATAAGCATAAATGGCGGAGTCGATCCTGCTACATCCGTCTGTCTGTCGCTCCGTCTGTGCGTATGTATGAATTCAAAGATCTCAAAACCCACATATAAGGTTCAGTGTATTCGCTAGTCCGGGAATTTCCGACTAGAGATTCTTTTATGTTATACCCTGAATCTATTGAAAATGGGTAAAAAAAGTATAATGTTTTTGTGCAAATGTGTGACAGGCATATGGAGCACCTCCGACTCCATTAAGTATATATGTATATTCTTGATCAGCATCAATAGTCGAGTTGATCTTGCCGTTCCTGGCCGTCCGTCCGTATATATGAGCGCATGGATCTCAGAACATATAAGAGCTAAGTCGGGAATTCCCAACTAGTGTAATGAATTAAAATAGCAGCACATGTGTGGTTTGGCGATAAAAGGAAAGAAAAAGGAAAGATAATAGGTATATCTAGGCTATTAAAAAACCGCATGTCAAATTTGGTGTCTCTATTATTGCTTAGAAACGGAGAAAGTTATCGATTTTCGGGAACAAACTCGTACAGCGCGAGCACTAGGAGGACCAACATTCAACTTTAAGCCTCTACGCCTTATAGTTTCTGATATCCTTGTGTTCATACATACTGACGGACGGACAGACAATTTTTATCGATTGCTTGGAAACGAGAGAAGTTATCGATTATCAAAAACAAACTCGTGCTGCACGGTTAGTAGGAAAACTTACTTTCGAAATTTCAAATCTTTAGCTCTAATAGGTTTTTATATCCTTGCATTAATGCATATGGACAGACGGGAGGACAGACAGACGAACATGACTAGATCGGCTTGACCATTGATGATGACCAAGAATAAATATACTTTATGAAGTATATACATCTCTTCTTTCTGCCTGTTACATACATTTGCACAAAATCATTATACACATTTTATCCACTTATAATGGGTTCATGGTATAATGGCCACGTCTAAGGCAGGTAATACCTGTTTGGTAACTTATATTTATTATTTTGATTTAACAAATTAATTAGAATAAAATCAATTGTATTTATTTTAGTCCCGGATTCGTGGGGTCGCCTGCCCGTCGGCTTCTTTTGGGGCCATCTCATAAGCATGGGCCAGTACGAAGAATGCGTAGCGGCGTCAGCAACCTACGGCAATGACCTACGTGGCCAGTATTGCTTGGCACGTTTAAATATAACCCAGTTCTACGACAAAGTAAAGCGCCGGCATGAGGAATTTTCTCGCATTAGTTACAAGCAAAGGGATCCTGAGATCTTTGAATTAGGAGTATGTGTGCCCAGCACATGCAGTGCAGAAAAAACCGATTCACTTCTTAAGTACGCGATTTCACATTTTTATGGAAATGATGTCATCGATCTTGACTTTCAAATGGTTCAGGAAAAATGGTGTAAATATGATGCGCCGATCGAATTTCGCGGTGTGGATATATTTGCCATGTGAGTAACATCAACACAAAAATATTAATATCTATATCTATATCTATATCTATATCTATATCTATATCTATATCTATATCTATATCTATATCTATATCTATATCTATATCTATATCTATATCTATATCTATATCTATATCTATATCTATATCTATATCTATATCTATATCTATATCTATATCTATATCTATATCTATATCTATATCTATATCTATATCTATATCTATATCTATATCTATATCTATATCTATATCTATATCTATATCTATATCTATATCTATATCTATATCTATATCTATATCTATATCTATATCTATATCTATATCTATATCTATATCTATATCTATATCTATATCTATATCTATATCTATATCTATATCTATATCTATATCTATATCTATATCTATATCTATATCTATATCTATATCTATATCTATATCTATATCTATATCTATATCTATATCTATATCTATATCTATATCTATATCTATATCTATATCTATATCTATATCTATATCTATATCTATATCTATATCTATATCTATATCTATATCTATATCTATATCTATATCTATATCTATATCTATATCTATATCTATATCTATATCTATATCTATATCTATATCTATATCTATATCTATATCTATATCTATATCTATATCTATATCTATATCTATATCTATATCTATATCTATATCTATATCTATATCTATATCTATATCTATATCTATATCTATATCTATATCTAAATCTATATCTATATCTATATCTATATCTATATCTATATCTATATCTATATCTATATCTATATCTATATCTATATCTATATCTATATCTATATCTATATCTATATCTATATCTATATCTATATCTATATCTATATCTATATCTATATCTATATCTATATCTATATCTATATCTAAATCTATATCTATATCTATATCTATATCTATATCTATATCTATATCTTTATCTATATGTACATATAATTTCTATGCTTATCAGTGTTATCATTAAGACAAGCTAAATTTCCGATCGTTTGTTTTTATGCCAGTAGAGTATATAATAGTAATCGGATGCTAACAAAATTACGCGCATAGGCGCGGATTATAATTAGGTTCGAAGTTCTGGGTTTGGTTAGCCATTCTTTATTAAAAGTAAAACCTTTTTATATAACTCGATTTTGTTCATCACGTTCTATCACAGATATTAAATAATATATCAATCCAGTTTGCAGTTAGGCCAATAGCCAATCTGGTAGTTACCAACTTTTATTGAGAATCAAATTTTTTTTTTGGTTTACAAAGTGATAAGTGACCAGTATTTATGTCATCAATATATTTGACAGTTACAAAAAACGGTGACTCCATTTCTGATACCTGCTCTCAGGTGTGCATTTTTAACATTTTTCCTGAGGATAGTATACCGTAATATACTTTATCGAAAGATGAACATTTGCTGAATGTTAGACATTCTGACATTCTGATCAAGCCTTACTTATTGTAAGTGCAACGTACAAGAGCTTTAAAGCCTGTTTAACTATTTAACGAGAAAAAGATAATAACCTTGAGTTGTCTATTATCGAGGTATAGTATAACGTTTTCAACAATATGACGAATATAGTGTACTTTTTGATCACACTGAGAGCACACTTTACGAAGTCGGAATTTTTTGACTGCAACATTCTTTCGTACTTTAAACTCGAAATAATATTAAACTCTTCACGCAGCGTTTTTTTTTCGCTGATAATATTTTTCTTGCTAGCCAGCAGCGTTTACGATTTTGTGCAGACCCGCAAGGGTGGTAAGTATATATTTATTCAATATATCGTCAATAATTGCTCGAAATCTATCAAAATCTTCATTCTTGCAGCACCTAAAAGACCGCTATATGTAGCCTTCTCGGTACTGCACAATGCACCGAAGATTTTCACTGTCAAAAAGATTAACAGTCCAAATGTTATCCACTGCCTAAACGGTCTACGTTGCTTTAGTATGATGTGGGTTGTCTTTGGGCACGGCTACATGACTTTCTACGATCTGCCACACATAAATCGCAACAAATACTATACGTGGTTAGAAACGCCTTACTCTATGCTTGTACAGAATGGCTCCCTCTGCGTGGATACATTCTTTTTCATGTCTGGCCTATTGATGTGCTGGGGCGCTTTTCGAGAGATGGAGCGCACCAAGGGCAAGCTAAACATCCCGATGATGTACTTCCATCGCTATATCCGCCTTACACCCGTTGTCGCTGTGGTAGTTTTGTACATTATGTCACTGTATCGCTATTCCGGTGCTGGACCCATGTGGTTTAAGCTGGGCACCCAAGACCAACGCTGTGCGGACACATGGTGGGCCACACTCCTTTATGTGCAAAATTATGCCTTTCCCTATAGCATTGTAAGTAACACCCTTGTGTGGGATCTTTTTATACCCTGAACCCATTAAAAGCAGCTAAAAAGCGTATAAGGTTTTGTGCAAATGTATAAAACAGGCAGAAAGAAGCATCCTTGACTCTTGGTCAGCATCAATAGCCGAGGGGATCTATTCAAGTCCGTCTGTCCATACGTATGAACGCAAGGATCTCTGAGCCTATAAGAGCTAGAGATTTGAAATTGAATTGAACGTAGGTTTTCCTAGCTTATTTGTTTCCAAGCAATCGCTAAAAATCTAAATCGAGATTCTGTTTTTGAGCAAAGCTCTTAGGTTTTAAAAGCTAGAGTCAGCAAACTTGACGTGTAGCTTATAGAATAGTATAGTAGAATAGTATATATATCTTTCCATAGCCATCGTTTCCCGAGCCACATTCCCATATCTATAAATCAAATAAAAAAACAATAAGATCTACCCACTAATTTTACCCACATATATATTTACCCACGTATATTTAATATATCCTATATCACAATAAATTTTATATGCATACACACACACACACACACACACACACACACACACACACACACACACACACACACACACACACACACACACACACACACACACACACACACACATACATACACACACACACACACACACACACACACACACACACACACACACACACACACACACACACACACACACACACACACACACACACACACACACACACACACACACACACATATACACACACACACATTCTATAGCTTTGGAATTGCGATTAAGCTGTGTGCATGTACTGCAATTCTAATTCGTTATTTTTTTCGTCAGGAATGCATTTTTAGTAGGGCTATAGAGGAGATGCGGTAGCAAGTAGTGCGGCCTAAAACGAGTTCGAATCCTACTACGAAAAGAGTTTTTAATTTAATTTTTTTTTAATTTATTTTTATTATTTCTAAAGCAAACGAGCTCGTAACACGAGATGCATTTGGTGTGGGTAGAGAGGGTTCAGTGTATCCCCTAGTCGGACACTCCCGACTAGACCCTCTTATTTTCTTAGTATGACTTTTAATCGTCACATTTGTATTATTCCCTACAGTGCGTTTCACAGTCTTGGTACCTGGCTGTAGACACCCAATTGTACTTCCTGTCGCCGCTGTTTCTTATACCATTATATAAATGGGGGAAAAAAGCGCTTATACCTATTGTGATTTTTGGTTTACTTTGTCTCGGCTGCACCGTTGCAACCTTTTTGCATAACGACTTTACACTATTTCGTGTTCAAGACAATAATGTTGATCTGCGACAGCGCTTGACTTACTACCCGACGCATACGCGCATTCCGACTTGGTTGATCGGAGTTATCTTTGGTTACTTCCTGTTTACGCGCAACCGTGGACGACAGATTCCATTAGCCAAGCACTGGGTGATCATTGGCTGGGTAGTGGCCTTTGGTACTATGCTGGCGGACCTTTGGGGTCCCTTCTGGCGTATCCTGCCGCATACGCCCAACTCTCCACTAATTGAGGGCGCTTTGTTTGAGCCACTAAGCCGCACCTCTTGGGCGTTTGCCATTGGTTGGATAGTATGGGCCTGTTACAATGGTCACGGCGGCTTAATCAACGACTTCCTTTCTTGGGGTTTCTTCACGGGCTTTAGCCGTCTGTGCTACTGTATGTACGTCATACACAGAATTGTACAGCTTGTGAATGCCGCAAGGCTCCAAACGGATACCCACTTCTCAGACTATGATGCGGTAAGAGTGCGAAAATGTGTTTTTTTTTTTTTTCTGATCTACATTTTGGTCTGGTTGCAGATATTGCGGTGGTGGCACGACTTTGGTATCACACTGACGATCTCCATCTTTGCAACGTTAGCCTTCGAGGCCCCCATTCTGGGTATTGAGAAGGCCATTTTTGGACGCAGCAACGCCAATCCAGTACCAAAAAAACCGACGCACGTTGACAAATCTAAAGAGGCTCCGATCATCGATCAAGTAACCGAGCCAGTCCCAACCACTCAGGTGCTTGACCAAGTGCCAGAAATTGTGCCTATAGCCGGCCCAGCTGTGGATCCATCAAAGGCCTAATTACAAACTTGTAAATCGATTTTTTTACGTTTAACGAACGAAAATATTTTTAGTATGCATTTTTTTTTTTGTTTTATTTATAATATATTAAACTAAATCAGCTTTAATATATTTTAAAGTTGCGTGGAGTACTATCAGTTCAATATGGATAGTATGCTCGTGCGTTTAGTATTATCTTTATGACTGTCCTGTCTTGAATAGCCAGTATCAACTTTATACGGGTTAACAGAAAATAACGGCTTAAATACTTCGAGTTTGGCAAATAAATTGTTGTATATAGTATTACTGAAATTACGTATATCCGCGAAAAGTGTGAAACGCGTCTCAAATGATTTTTGTTATAGATTTTTGGAAACGAATTTGAGCGCGAAATGTCACTCACCAAACTCTTGACTTCCCAGGAGGAATGGGTTTTCCGAGAAGTGAAAAACAGCCCTAAAATTAATTTGGACAAAGTTTTTTGAAAATAAGTTTGAGGCCGATCGGATGGTAAACAAAAATGTTTCATACAAACATTTTTCGCTTATTACCCACTGTTGTGGGTGGAATTTTCCAAATCGCCGAATCAGGTATTTTTTAAGTTCTTATGTAGACCTCTGAAAATAAAAATTCTTGCATCGCACTTTTTACCGAGGACGCCTTGATTCTGCTAAAATTGTCAAACACGTCTCAAATGATTTTTCATATAGATCCTTGAAAATGATTTTGAGCGCGACACGTCACACACCAAATCTTTGACCCCCATTTTCACCAAGGAGAAGTTCATTTTTAGATATTTGGATATTTCCACCAAGGAGGAATACATTTTTGCAAAAGTGTGAAACACCCCTCAAACGAATTTGAACAAAGATCTTTGGATTCGAGTTTAATACAAACGTTTTTCGCGATTCAACACATAATGTAACTACAGTGATAATTTCAGATTCCTAGCTCTTACGGTTTTTGCTGCGCGTTGCTCACCAACCAGTCAGTCAGGACAAACAGTTTTATATATAGAGATTTTTTGGCCTGACTGACTTATTGACTGACTAATTGGAAATCAACGCACAGCCCAAAGCGTGAAAGCTAGGAAGTGGCCAACAGAGTGTAGATCTGTTCGAATGTTAAAGTAGCATTGCCGAGTGCGCGATAAAGATGCAACTTCCCTGATTGCACTTGACACTTGGCGTCCCTTATGAACTTTGAGATTTAATAGTAGCAAATGGAAATGCTTTTCAAACTCTGACTGCTCGTAGATCAGCCATGAATTGTTGAGCTGTGTGATGGCGTTGTCTGAAACATTTAAAACAATCGCGAGTAATCTTCCGTATTAGGTTTCGTGTTCCTTATATCCAGTATCGATGTCTAATGATGACAAACAGTGTTGAAACTCCTGGGTACAGATGCATAAGTGCTCGTGCTCTAGGTTGAGTTTCGTGATCGGGCGCGTAGCACAGATGGGCAGCTTCCAGTTACTTAAGCGTAAGCTACGCACAGGAGTCAAAAAGAATGAATGATTGGCAAGAGAGTGTACCGCCTTAAGTAGTTCCTGAGCGGTTGATGCTCATGCTACAGTTAACGTGTCGTAGTTTTCACTTCCTCGCAAACAAAGCCATCTGAAATAAAAAAAAAGCTTGTGCAGAGTGGATGCATGCCATGTTGGTTTTCATCATCATGTTGAAGTTTTCATCATGAAGCCATCTCTTCATCAGAGATCGAATTTAAGCAGATTTGCGGCTAGATACCTCGGGACTCGCAATCTGCTGGGTGATTCTTGGTGCGAACGTGATACCAAGTATGTCGCGGTAAAATGCCACGGATCTCAGCGATCCGATTGGCGACGAACGTTTTCAATTTGGATGGTGCATTGGATAACCAAGCCAATACAATGGTTGAGTTGCACTGAGAATCCCAATCCAATCATCCAGTCATAGCTCTTAAAATAAAATCTTGAACTGAACGACAACTGTTTCCAACAGACCAATCGAATCAAAAATGCGAGAGACATCAAATTCACGTTGTATCCCAGAGTGACAGTTGCTGGATGCCAGTAAATTCCAAGCACCTTTGCTGTACAATCTTGTGTTGTTGGAAGAAGTTCATCTTCAGTTGATCCTCCTGTCAAGTCATCACCGACGTAAAAGTCTTCTTACAGGATCCTTGCTGCGTGTAGATATTCCTGCTCGTAATCGTGAGCCAGTTGCTCCAGAACTCTGACCGCCAAAAGCGGTGCGCGGACTGACCCATAAGGGACGGTAAATGACAGGAAGTGTGTCAGCGGCTCAGATGAAAGCTCTCTCCATAAGATTCGTTCATATTTTCGGTGATCTTTATTGATTCATATCTGGCCAAACATATTTACTATGTCACCCAAAAATATAAATCGATGTTTCCGAAAGCTTCATACAACATGCGTCGTTTAAAGCGTGGTCGTCAGGTTCTTGAAAATATGTGGGCTAGACACGCATACTCTTGAATGAATTTCACATATCGTGATTGCAAGTTTGTATCTTAAAGTAGTCAACGTTCTATAGCTTCAAACCGTTATGTTGCTCCGTTGAAAGTGTTTGCAAAAGTAGTGGCTTGGTGACATACCTCCCCTTGGAATCCCCTCCATCTTCAAGTCCTCGGGATCTGGTGGCAGGCCAGCTTTGGTGTCCTTCGACTTCTAGAATCTTAGGAGTGAGTAGTAAGCAGCCTGGTAGCAGCTGTTTTTGTCCAGTTGGTAATAGCAGTGTGCATATGTATCGATATTATCCCTAGCCAATGGTTATGTAATTTTTCCCAGGATGTGCACCGTAGTGACTAGTGTGTCGTCTGATAGCCGTGATTTCAAGTGAATCTTACTGAAATCCCGTATGGCTTCAGCCCTTATTGATGAAATACATGCTATGTGGTTCATTGTCACGAATTATACCTATTATACCTGACCTTCGTCAGCAGCAGCGTCAATGGGTTGGTTTCACAACTTGGTTCACAGAAGACTTAGCGGTAAAACTTCTGTGTGTATTAGAGTACAGAATAATATGGTCCTCGCCGGACAATTAAAACATATTGATTTGCTCTTAACGTAAGCGCGTCGTTGGTAAACAGGCATGCTGTTAAATTGCAAGCAGCCGAAAAGCACATGTTTACTTGAACAACAACATTTTGTATATACATACATATGTCTGGTCTATATTGTGGACGACACTGTAGTAGAACACTTTTGTAACTATTGGCGACTGCGCTATGTTCCGTTATTCGCCAGATGGTCAGCTTAGTTCGATGCAGATGTAGAGAAATGTTGCGTAAGGTCCTAAGTACGTGCCAAAATATTGTTAGACTGAGGTTTGAAGAAAAAGTTACGCAGGAGATAATTGTTGTGCGTGTAATACTGAGTCACTGAGAGAGAAAGAGATAGCAGTAGTTCTATAGCGGTAACAGAAGGCGTGTGAGCAAGGTTGTTTGGAAGATGCGATTATTAACGTCTGGAGCATCGAACAGAACAGTGCACTCGGTATTCTTCGCCATAGGCAATAAATAATTAATAATTAAAAATGAGTAACAACCCGCAAGAAAACGATAATGAAAACCCGACACATCCATATGTATGCTCAGTGGTTTCAAAATTGCGTGTCACCTTCTTACGGCTTGTTATTGTTGCATGCAGCAAGTTCAGAAGTTGAAAGCCCTTGGCTCAATCGAATTCCTCACAACGTGAATCGAAGAATTGGAACAAATCATCTATTGCTCGAGACATAGTATCCTGATTAATCTCCACCGATTGGCGTCATGACTCTGGATTTATGCTTGCAAGCAGTTAATACGTTATCCAACAGTCGCGTTCTGTCTGCCCAATTGCAAATGGCCTGCGTACAATCTCGTTTGCATCAGCTGTTACCTTCCACTATATCGCTATTTAGCGTTGTAGGCAATTTAATGAAGGCCTCCAACAACAAATAAGTTAACGACATGATGTGGTCGGTTTTATCGTTCAACCAGGCGTTCCCATGCAGATAGATACTGCGCTGTCTGCAATTGATAAATGACGTATAAACGTATTAAAAAAAAAACTGTGGTTTCAAACAAATCCTGAAATGATAGCCTTAATTCCTTGCAATCGGCACCGAAAGACATAATCTGCCAATCTCGTAATAAGAATAAATTTAAATAAAGAAAAAGCTTCCTCAACTGATCACGAACCCATAACCAATCGAGCTGTTTGTCATCGCCTCTGCCCGACCAACATAAAAACAATTTTGTTTTGAAAAAAAAAACACGCAAGAGGCTCTAATCGGGAGTTTCCGACTAGGAGGTACCCTGAACCCTCTTTTTTAGCAGTAATAAAAATAATTAAACAAAAAACAAATAGTCGCCCCTCGTAACGGACCACAAAACTTCCAACTGCCTCTGCTCAGTAGTCAAATCAGCAACTAATCGATACTGAGAAAAAAAAAACAATTAAAATAACAGCACTCATATACACACAGCACAGAATACAATACAGTCGCAATTGCAATGCTGTTCATAAAACTCAGTAGTTCATAAAATGCCAGTACAGTGGCTGCCTCGACTGCTTGTTGTCTAACATGACCCCCAGATACTTGACTTGGTGCTAACGCTGTCTACCTGAAATCTAGCAAACTCGACTATTTTGCGGCTTGTGATAAGCACAGCCTCTGTTTTATGGCCTGCCAGCTCCAGGCTAGCGCCACTTATCCAGCTGGTCACGTTGCTTATGGTTGCATTAGCTGCCGCTTCTACTTCTTTTATTTCTTGTGTGTGTGCGTGTGTGTGTGTATGTGTGTGTGTGTGTGTGTGTTTGTGTGTGTGTGTGTGTTTGTGTGTGTGTGTGTGTGTGTGTGTGTGTGTGTGTGTGTGTGTGTGTGTGTGTGTGTGTGTGTGTGTGTGTGTGTGTGTGTGTGTGTGTGTGTGTGTGTGTGTGTGTGTGTGTGTGTGTGTGTGTGTGTGTATGTGTGCGTGTGTGTGTGTGTGTGTGTGTGTGTGTGTGTGTGTGTGTGTGTGTGTGTGTGTGTGTGTGTGTGTGTGTGTGTGTGTGTGTGTGTGTGTGTGTGTGTGTGTGTGTGTGTGTGTGTGTGTGTGTGTGTGTGTGTGTGTGTGTGTGTGTGTGTGTGTGTGTGTGTGTGTGTGTGTGTGTGTGTGTGTGTGTGTGTGTGTGTGTGTGTGTGTGTGTGTGTGTGTGTGTGTGTGTGTGTGTGTGTGTGTGTGTGTGTGTGTGTGTGTGTGTGTGTGTGTGTGTGTGTGTGTGTGTGTGTGTGTGTGTGTGTGTGTGTGTGTGTGTGTGTGTGTGTGTGTGTGTGTGTGTGTGTGTGTGTGTGTGTGTGTGTGTATGGGGCGGTAGCAGGAATGGCGATATTTAATCTCTATGTACTATTATAGTAGCATAATGTCAAATTTGGTGCTTGCAGCTCTTGAAACCTAAGCGATTTTCACAAAAAAAGGGGACTTCGATATTGATTTTTATCCATTGATTGGAGACGGGGCAAGTTATCGATCATGGGAAACAATCTTTTACTGCGCGGGCACTCGGTGGAGTTCTGAGTTCGACTCATTTATATACATATGTATGTACATACGGTGAGACGGACCGTCATTGATAACCATTTTCAAAGGGGTTCAGGGTATTCAAATAATAACTATTTAAAACACATCTGGTGGAAAAAATATTAAATTTCATCATTTTTATTTTAGATTTAATTTATTTTACACTTTTTAGCAAAGTATTTTGTTAATTACAATGTTTGTTGTTGCTGTGATTCATATTTATTTTGTTATAGTATAATCGTTTTTAATAAATGTATATTAAGTTACAAAGTAGCAAATTAATCAATATATAAAAAAAAACATGTTTGGTAAAACAATGAAGAAAAAAATAATTATTAAAGAAATAATTCAAAAAGACAAAATCGAAATAGTTTGTCTTAATACAATGCATATACATACATACATGCAGAAACTCATTTCGCGCTATTTTACAAGTTTTATATTGTAACCATTGTATTGATTATAGATTATTGTATTTCTTTGCGTGATTTTGTTTCTTTTTGTTTGTAATTATAACTAGTTTTACTAAGGCTTGACTTACACTTAACTTAACTATGTTGCTTTCGTGTTTTTTACTTAATATTTGTTTTGTTATTTGCATTTAAGAAATTGCATGTTTTATAATTAACGATATTAGCAATGTGTACATCGCTGTCACATGCCATCAAATAAAATTATCTTTAAAATGTACAATCGTTTTATTATCTTGTCGGCTCTCATAAAGAGTATGCATATGAACACAACTATGCATGGGTTGTATATAATATTTAAGAATTATTAATTGGCGATGTCGCCCTTGATTTTAGGCTAAGACTTAGACTCTACGTCATTACTCGGTTCGCGATATACACAATATATGCTTGTGTTTGTGTTGCTCCTCTCTTCATTTATAATTTTAATCACAAAAGTTTTGGAATATTCTCCCTACCTCCCCTCCCTCCTTCTTCTCCTTCTCTCTCTGTCTCGCTCTCCCCCTCTTTCTCTCTCCTCTCTCTTTCTCCCTCTATCTCTCTATCTTTCGACACGAAATTACACACTTATTTTACAAGTTCTTCCATGTAGGAATCTACGAACATAGACGGACTCGCGCTCGCACAACTCATTGCTGTTAACGGAAAAATAAGAAAATCAGAAAGAAGGCCAATACCGGAGCTTGCCATTTTATTTTTTTGCTGATGTATAATTTTTTTTTACTGTGCCTGCGCACTTACCGAGCGCGTCATAGCAACCGCTGTTAAAAGGCAGCGTCATGTTTCTGTTTCGTTTTATATCTATCTATATCTTTTTACAAGGGCCTAAAGGAGACGGCTCAATCGCCTTTCCCTTCAATTTTAATTTTTTTTTTTTTATTTTTGATTGTGCGGCGCATTTGAACGTTTAACGGCAGTAACACAAGCACAGACACCACTTTGTTTTAGTTTTTTTTTTTACCATTGATATTATATAGGTAACAAACTACACGATTTAAAAACACAAATTGTATATGTACATATATATTGTGAATGGTTTCATGGTTACACATATCAATGTATGCAAGGCTATTAACTAGACCATTGGATCTGTTTTACACGTGTCATACAGCAATGTACGTACAAGGCTTACACGCATGTATACTTTATACATTAAATGTTCGATTTCTTCTGTTAACGCAATTGTGAAGGCATTTGTTATGTGCAGTTACATTTCGACTTAAACAAATGTTAATATACTCTGTATTTGTATCTATGTGTATGTGTTGGTGTTTATAATTTACAAATGTTTAACCCTCTCTATCGTTCTCTACGATTGTTGGGCGGCGGCAACTCTTGTAAAAAATATGCGTATTCCAAAGCTTATAAAAATGTAGACTACAATCTAAATGTTAATAACCTAGTAAATAGTGTACGCCTTACGACTAGCTTCCTACAGCTAAATGTATGTGCCTAGCGTTAATAAATAGCATTTATTAAAATTTGAATATTTAATATAACATTTTATATTCTGCCTTCGGTTTCAGTGACAAATGTGAACGAGGCACAAATAATAAAATTAAATTAAAACCGATGTTTTTAAATATGATTCTTGTTTTTCTTTTACCAGCTATCACAAAATGAAATACTAAATAAATTATGGTATGTATTTACAATTGATAGCAAAAATGTATTGTACATGTATGTGTATATGCGTATGAAAAACAAAAGCATAAGAAAAACACCGCACATACGCACGGCTAATTTTTTGTGATTAAACGAGCCTGAAAAATGTTTAATAAATTTTGACTACTGCCTAAATTGTTTGTATGCGGTTTATTTGGTCGTTCGTGTTATTGGGGTTGTAGTTCCATCTTCTACTAATCTTATTGTTGTATGTCAATTGGAAGTTGATAAAAAAAAAATATGAAGCGACTTGTAAAACGGTACCTAAATAAAAAATATTTTCTAAACGTGTTCCCAATTTAAGCTCCTATAAGGAGCAGATATTAAACTGACAACCGCTAACTAAGCTTATGAATTGGTAGCCGTCAAACACTGTACACATGCGTTTATATAGTCTATATTCTTTCGAAAGTTATGATAGTCCTAACACATGGATTTTATTATTTTTTTATGGTTTGTTGCGTGTCTCTCGATTTAGAATGATCAATTTTTGACTTAAAGTTAGGTAAAAAATTAACTTTTTAAAATAAGAATAAATTAGGTTCAAAACTATTTGCATCATTGAAATTATTGATTTAAGACATGTAGGTCAAATCGAATTTACGTTGTATAAACGACTTAAATAAATAAAATGTATAATGAAATAATGTACTATTCTTTAGATATAATATATAATGTACTATTTTCTTCTTATTTTCTGTTACATTCTGCTTTTCGTTTACTTCCAGCATCTTTAGAATTATATATTTATATTGTGTTGTATATACTTTGCATGCTAAAGAGAAAACAAAATTGAACGTTTTACGTCTACAAAAAATATATTACCCATTTGCCAAAGTTTCGAGCAAGTCTCCTAATCGATTGCACTCAACATTGAAAGAAAAGTTTTTGAATACGTAAATTATAAGAAAAAAAAAATATTTTCGCCCTTACGATGAGCATATGGTACATAAGAATCAGAATCATTATTACAATTTTGCATTTGCAATTACGGATGCTGTCTGTGATTTTTTAAAGGTCTAAATTTATAAATAAAGGTATATATAAACGCGTGGTTGTAATCCTCCTGCAAATGCATGTCAAAATTTCAACACAACCTGAGGCGCAGAAACAAAAATAAACTAAATTACATAATAGTTGACAGCCGATAGCTGATAGTAAACATATCTCTACATAAGAAAGTACATAATTAATACATAATGATAAACACACAATGTTTTTTTTTTTTTTGTAGTAGTTGGTATAGCCACCTAATGCAGAAGAATCAACACCTTCAGCATAAGAGCGAGCACAAACGACAAGGCCAAGCATCAAAAGTAATGGGACTGCGAAGACTCTTGCGTTTGTACGTTATATTTATAGGCGTTGTTGTTGCTGATTTTGTTGTTGGTGTCATTGCCGTTGCCATTGGCGATGTTGTTGCACTAGAGTCGCTCCACAAACTTGCTCAGCTGATCAGAGGCATCAGGCAGAGAGCCACCGGCATTCCCCACGTTACCAGCATTAACACCAACACCGCTAACGCCCACATCCTGAGGCACGGCCGGCAGCGGTGACTGATGATGCATGCCGTGATTATGCAAACCATCGTGTGGCCCCTGAGGTGCCGGTGAATGACTGCTCATTACATGATGCGGCGAGGGCTGCGCTCGCGGCGATGCAGACGGACCACGTGGGGATGGCGCTGACCTGGGCGAAGGCGTTGGTTGTGGCGACCGTATCGGTGGAGAGGAGCGAGCCGTCTGCATCAGTTGCTGCTGCAATGTAAGCGGTGTTGGCGGGCCCATCACATTTGCACCGGGTCCAGTTGGGCCGCTACTGCCGCTGGGCAGAGCATTTTGAGGATTTGTACTTGTCATACCCCCACCACCAGCAGCTACAACCTGCATCATTTGCTGTTGTTGTTGCTGCTGCATCGGTTGTTGCTGCATTCCTGGTGGGATTACACCCATCTGTTGTTGTTGTTGCTGTTGTGGCCCAGGCTTAACACCTGCACCACCGACGGTCTGCTGCTGTTGCAGCATGTTAGAGGCTGCTGCATTGGCCATTGAGTATTGGTCAGAGACGGTTCCAGCCGCACCGCTTCCAACAGTTGTACCTGCTACTTGTACGCCGGTAACATTTCCAGCGCTTCCTGCATTAAAGTTGCCAGTTGTACCGCCTGGAAATTGCGGTTGACCAGCAACGCCCATGTGTGGACCGCGTTGGCGTTGTGAGTATGGTGGCGGATATTGATTCATTTGCATATAGCGCATCTTAGTCCAGTTTTGGTTAGGCACCTGTGCAAAAGAGTAAGCATATGATCAGTAAACGACAAATTTAGATAAAGTAGAGATTGTGATGACTGATTGGTGATCAACCCACAGCCTGAAAACTTTTGGAAAATTCTTCCCGCAAGGGTGGAAAATTGTTGGAAATCGGTTGAATTGTCGTTGTCTTTCAGCTTTAAACGCACTTTCAAATGTTATTCTGAAAAAAAACATTGGAAACGCGTTTAACACTTTTCGAAAAATACACCCTCCAGGAAGAGTTATTTTCGTCCAAAAATGTTAAGCTTATATACATGTTTCACCGATTTTGATAAGCCCTTATCCCAAACAACCCCAACGTAAAAGAATAGGTTTAGGACATATACATTTGATGAATGCATTTATCTAAAATTCATCTGTGTGATTCATCGATTTCGGAAATGTATATTGTAAAAGAGAACAACAAATCCGCAATGGCAATATTTTAAAAAACTAAAAGATCAGCTTTCTATATGTTGTTCATGTTGTGACAGGGCTTGAGAGGAAGTATTAATACTACTTTACTTACCATGCCGCCTTGATTGGTAATGCCCGGCGGCAAATTTGGCAGCATCATAGCTGTATTCTGCATGTTGGCCATGCGCTGATGCGGAGGTCCCTGTTGCGGCTGTTGTGCAGCCTGCATTAGGCTGACTTGCTGCTGTTGGCCGGGTCCCATTTGCTGTGGTCCAGGGCCAGGTACTTGCTGCTGTTGATTCATCATATGCTGCATTTGTTGTTGTTGCATCACCTGCTGCTGTTGTTGTTGCTGCTGCGGCGTTTGAGGTCCATTGCCAGCTTGCAGTGCGCCCCCGGCTCCACCAGCTCCGCCGGCGGCAGCATTAATTTGGCTCTGCTGACGCTGCTTTATGATGGCCGCCATTATTTGCGGATTCTGTTTTAGTATACTCAGTATGTGCTGATTACTCTCATTGGTCGGATTGTTTTTGATCTTTTGCATGATCTGGGCTAGTGTTTGCGTGTTGAGTGGCGGACCATTAACCATGTTGGGCCCCGCCCCTCCAGTTCCACCGCCGCCGACACCTTGTGCGCCTGGTGGGCGAACACCGCCTCCAGAGGTTGCAGCACCAATTGACGCACCTAAGCCTATGCCATGAGCTGCTCCGCCGCCGCCCATGCTGACGCCAGCTCCTACTACGGGCATCTGGCCAGCCCCAACGCCGCCACCCACTCCAACACCGACACCCAGCTGATTAGATGGTATGCCCAACATCTGTTGTTGTTGCAGATTCTGCTGCATCAGTTGGTTTGGCTGACGCATTCCTGGCTGATTAGGCGTATTGTTGGCATAACGTTGTTGGGGGCCTCCGCCTCCACCCCACTGATCCATTGGTAGTAGATTGTTAGCATTCAAAACATTGTTGCAATTTCCCCCACTGGGCATCTGTCCACCACCGGGTACCACGCCAACATTTCCAGCAAGCTGATTGCCGACCATGCCGCCCATCGCGCCTTGGTTTGGTACACCTACACCCATGGGTCGTTGCATAACAGGTGGAGCCATTGGCACGCCTTTCCCAAAGCTACCGCCATGCGGCACTTGTTGGCGTGCTGCTTCCTCCTGCACCTGTTTGACCACTTGTAGCACATTTGGCGACGGCGAGTGACCACCGGGCTTCATGCCAATGCTTGGTTGGTGTGGATGTGGCGAGGTCATACCAGCGATGACAGCACCAGAAACCGGAGACGGCACCGGCACTGTGGATGGACTCATGCCACCGCCACTACTTGGTAATATGGCAGCCGAGCCGGTCATCACTTGTTGACTCACTGCCACACCAGAGATGCCCACTACTGGCACACCAACTCCAACGCCACCTGCTGCAACTACAGGACCGCTTACTGCTGGTCCAGGTAAAGCAGTAGGAGCTGCGGTTCTGGACATAAGCGCGACGCGGCGGCGCAGTAATTGTTGCTGTTGCAATCTGAAATTAGGAAATTGAAGTTTTAATTAAATGTACAATTTTAACCTGTTGGTTTTGCATGAAAAACTATGTTGAATCAATATGTATGCATGCATGCATACATTAGACTACTATATACTATATAGCTGACATGTGAACGATCGGCCGAAAAAAAACTCTTTTATGCTCATAACATATCAGTTGAATTTGTTTAAAATTGGAGTTCTATAACATTTTGGTCCTATAAGAACAATAGGTAAGAAAAGGTGTTTGTAATAAAATTAATCGGTCTTCCACCAACTGCTCCGTTTAGCCTGAATATAAAGAAACGCCTACTTTAGGCTAATAGGCCACCATACACCAAATGTGGAGTATGTATAATAAAAAATAGGAATGATCTAGAGATTTATTATCTTCAGGTTAATTGAAAACTTGTAGTGAATACATTTTTCAGGCTAGTTTAAAAGCAAACGATAAAACAGGATCTCTTCTTGCGCCATTGTAGACATTTGCAGATGTAAGAATACGGGTCGTACAGTTCGCAAATGCTGAGTTTGATGAAAATATCTCGAAAAAACAGAATATTGACAATAAAAGAACACACTCTTCGACCGATTGTTCCTATGGTACCGTTCCTAATAAAAAAGATTTTCATACAATAACCTACTTTTTAACCGATCGTTTCTATAGCAACTATATTATATAGTGCTCTAATGCTAAGATTTTGCAAATATGTACTAACAAATGTCGAGTTTGGTCAAGATATCTTGATAAACAAAAAGTTTACTTTTCGACCGATCGATAATATAGTGGTCCGATGTTGATAAGATTTTGCGTAAATGTACTTTTCATTCAAAATCATATTCTCCGGCCAATGGTTTCCATGGCACCTATAGCCTATAGCATTTGTATTGCCTGCAACAATAAATATGCAAAGTTTCAAGACGATAGCTTTAAAACTGAAAGAATAGTTCGCATAGAAACGGACAGTCGGACATGGCTATATCAACTCGGCTGTTGATGCTGATCTAGAATTAATACATTTTATGGGATCGGAGATGTCTTCCTTTATGCGTTACACATTTCATGACAAAACAAGTATACCCTCTACAATGGTATAAAAATGAGCAATCTGTTGGCTCAGCAGCCTTTAAAGAGCTGGCTTATTGATCTGCCTGTTCCTATGCCAACTACTCTTTGTAATATCCACTTTTACGAATCTTAGATTAATAATTTTGGTGTTGGTAGTATAATCCAAGTCGACGGATCGGACCACTTTATCACTAAGCATACAATATTGTTATTTTATGATTAGTGATTTAATCTTATAAAAACAATTGTCGGTAAAGTGTTTCTGAATAAAATGTTAACCAAGCTTGACACTTTCGCAAGTGGGTGGAAAATTGCCCCAATTTGTAAATACTTTACTTGTAATATTGGGCGCGGCAAAACATGATAATACGCTAATATCATAGCAAAACTCATAAGAAAACTATGAAAATATGAGCATTACGTAAAATACAGCCAAGATCTGGTCAATATCGAATTGTTAACAACACCGTTATATAGCAATGTAATCCAAATTATCTATCTTTGTTTTTGATAATGACAATTATATGTTGAGTTATAATAAATAAGAATTCTTGAGATTTCCCGATAATATTCTTCTACACACACATACTCAAAATCACACGCAAGCACGCGGCTTGCTGCACCTCCTAGCTGTGTTAATTGTCCGATCTTTATATTATAGCATCCAAATAAATGAGTGTAAATACCAAAATCTAAGACTATTGCTCTTTTAAAGCATTTCTAAATATTGGGGAAACGTGGACAGGTTTACAAAAACTAGATTTTTGTATCTGTGTATGCTATAGGAGAGTCTACATACCAAATTTTGTGTCGCTATCTCTATATGTTAAACTGTTTGTCCTGCCTGACTGACTGATAGGTGATCTGCGCGATGATCAACCGTTCTAACTTAACTCGGTTTTAAAGATTTTTGTACAAATTCATTTAAGGTACGCATCAGTTTTGGGATAACTCAATTCTTCTTGGTGGCATTGGGGGTCAAAGATTTATGTGGGTGATACTTCGGGTTTAAATTCTAGGAATCTTTATAAAAAATCATTTTAGACGTATTCAACGTCTGGGTGGAAAACTTGGATCAAGGACTTTTGGGCGAAGTATTAAGTTTGTTTCTTATAGCACTAAACAAGAACTTAATGAAAACGTGTTTTAGCACGATTGCCATCCACAACTGTGGTGAATTGGAGGAATATATCGTAAAGTTTATGCTAGTACAGGTATAATTTTCCTCGGGCGGAAAATAGATGAAAAATTGATATCTAAAATTTCGAGCACAAAACTTGCCACAGGCAAATGGAAACAGCTAGTTTTCGAAAATTTAAGCGCGTACTTCGCGTTCTAAACTTCATTTGGCTCATTGCATTCAAATTGTAGAATAAAAGATCAATAATCTTGATTTTGCTTCTAATGATTCTAATATTGAAGCTCTAAGTAAAAGAAGCATTTTACGATTCGCCAAAGCCATGTGAGTTAATTCAGTTATCATTCCAGGAAATCATTGTACAAAATCTATCAAATACAAATATTGTATTCAGTAACTTACTTTTGCTGTAGCTGCTGCTGTTTTAGTTTGTGCTTAATGTTAGGACAGAAGGGCACTGGACACTTTTGCTCCTGACAGTGCTTGGCGTGATAACAGCATAGGGCGATCAGCTGCTTGCATATGGGACAGCCACCATTTGTCTTTCTTTTGCAGTTCTTTGTGTGCTGGACTACCCGTTTCATCTTTTGACACGAAGGCAAACGGCAATTGGCATCACGACATTGACACGCGTGTACCAGAGATTGAATGCATCGTTGAATGGACTGTTTGCGTGCCTCCTGAGGATTTGCCTGCTTAAGATCAGCCGGAGCCGAGCCATCGTCAAGATCAAAGCCGAGTTTTTCCATTTTATGTGGATGTCCAACCTTCTCCTTGCACACCGTGCAGAGATCGAAATCCTATAGCCAAAAAAAATAATATAAGTCAGATAATGCATAAAAATGAGTTGATTTAGAGAGCTTAGTCACTTGAAAAAAAAAAAAAAAAATAGCAATTGATCTTACATCACAAACGGTACAATGGTAGCGCGTCTCTACTGCCGTCTTGCAGTTATTGCAGGTATAAACAAACTTGTCCTGGCCCTGATTGTGCAACTCGTACAACATTGATAGTGTGGAGAACTGTGCGCGTCGCAATGATGAAAATTCGTAGTGCTTATCACGGGCAAGTGTCAGGAATGCATCTCGTCCATCCATCAGATCACAGGTGAGCAACGGATCAGGATCTTGTATGGGCTGCGTACAAAAATTAAATTGGTTTAAGAAATCATTTGATATGCATAGAGTCAATTAATGTGATTAAAGTAAGACTTACAGCCAGACTTGCTGCTGACTGGGCCGAATGTAAGCGTATGACAAAGAAGACTTCCTTGTGCTTCTCCATGGTTGCATAGATCTTGGCGGACAAATCATTTCCCGACTGATGTTCATTGGACTTTTTACTATTTTTGCGCTGTGCTGCTTTTGATTTGTTGGACTTCTTGGCCTTTTTTTGTCCTTTTTTTTTGCCATCGCCACTGACTTCATTGTCCTCAGCGGAAAAAAGCTGCAGTGTTCACAAAATAAAAAATTATTAATTACCAGAAGTTAATTAACTTTTATTTGTTAATTTAAAAAACGTACGTTGGCAGCAGCAGCAGCTTCGGCGGCCTCGGCCTGTTTGCGTTTTTCCTCTTCTTCCTGGTCCAGTTCTTTAATGCTCTCCTCAAGTACGTTTGGCCAAAAATCCCCCTCAAAATAGGGCAATTCAGCGGCCGATCCAAGTTTATCCTCCATGGCCTGTTTAAGTATGTCCTTGTAGTCCTGTATGATGCGCTCAATCATGCCTTTGTCAAGCATCTTTTTGTACCACTCTTGCAAACGTTTCGGTTTTGGTATTTTCTGATCAGTCGGATGACAATGAAATATATAGTCGTCGCCTTCAGAGGGTGGACATGCCCAAATGTGCGCCATCGTATAGCCAAGCTGCTTCACATAGTCCATATAGCCGAGTAATATTTCATGGTAAACCGCAGTGCGATATTGTCGAGGTCGAAAGAAATGGACAGAATCAAGGTAAGCAATATAGACGCGTCGAGTATTAGGCGCTGGGCATTCTGAACCATATTCCTGTACGTGCATACCAAAGAAGCAGACATCAATGCCATCCACTTCTTCAAAGGCGAATAAGGCCTTTGCCCGATATGGAAACTCTTGCATCATTTCACCGCCTTCAACAAATCGACGCCGCATGCCTGGTTTAACCTCAACGCATTTGTCCGATGAAGACACCACTCGTATGTGCACCTCACCAGCGCCAGCTTCTTTTTTCTTAAGAAAATTGTTTACACGTGTCTCAATGTACACACCCAGCTTGGTGGTAGGCAATCGCTTGGCATTGAACTTATTCTCCTTTCGTTTTGAGTTTTTCTTTTTTAAACAATTATCGCACACAAAACCGCCTGGCCATATTGAATCAAGCCAAAGCACACAGATCTGATGTTGCTTGCGTCCGCACTCCTGGCAATCAACAAAGGGCTCCAGCTCTAAATGGTCGTTCTTCATCTCTTTGAATTGGTCCTTTTTAATTTGGCTAATGAAATAAATAATATTTATTATTTTGATTATAGTGATTAACTTATATGCTTACGTTTGTGACTGAAGTGGATCATCGCCCAGAGTAACAGTGTCTCCTTGTATGTCATTAAAGCACTTTTGGCAGAACGTGTATCTATTTGAGGCAACACCGTATTCCTTTAGACTGTTGTGATTTTCAAGGCAACAATTTACGAGTTGATGGCAATGAGCAATGGCAATAGGCGATGACAATTGGACAATTGATAATACGCACGATTTACGAAATGAGAGTCAAATGAAGCAGAAATAAAACGAAAATTTCACATACAAACAGCAACAACAAGTAAACCGTGTACATATTGAGTATGCAATCATGCAATATAGTTTTATGATTTTAATTGATGCAGTGTACATTATCAACATAAATTATATAGCAAAATCAAAGATTTGTATTGTATTGTATTGTATATATATATGTATATATATAAATATTATATGCTTATATATATATATATATATTTTATGTATATATAAGTATATATATATATACATATAAATATATATGAGAAACATCAAATTTATCCAAATGATATAATTTAAAATTTGTTTATAGGAATTGTTACAATTAAATATGACATATAATAAATATGCATACATACGTACAAAAGCAAGTCAATTTAAATGCAAGCAAACACAGTTGAATGATTGCGTACACACACAAGCTTTATTTCGATTTTTCTTGATTCGATGTTTTTCCTCACATAATGCGATGCAATACACAATAAGGAGCTTAAGCTTCAAACGATTGGCAAAGCATGTACAAATCTAATCTTTAGATTCTAAAGTCAGTCTGTTGTCTCAAAGTGAAAATAGTATATTGGTATAGGTTTGGTTTCTTGCTTAAACCTTGAGTCTCATAGCTTATGATATAGCTAAGCAGATTGGGGGTCGGTCGTAATAGGTAATTCTATATCTTTTTTCTATATTTTTTGTTGTTTGTAGATAAACTGCAAAGATTATACAGCTGCGCATTTTGCAAGCGTGACAAATGTACAGGATAGATACAAAATAAAAACGCATGCATTAGAAAACATAATCGCTCAACGATTATGGATCTCAGAGCCTATAAGAGCTAGAAACTTGAAATTTTGAGTTCCTAGTTTTTGCGCAGACGAGTTTATTTGCATCGTTTTAAGCAGCCCACAATAACCGATATCGAAATTTTAGTTTTTGACCAAATCTGGAATGCAGCTTCCTATATATACAGATCAAATATTTTTCCACGCCAAATATTAATGCTGTTGTCTCCTTGAGAATATATAAATATTCTAATATATATAGTAATATTTACATTCCTTAACCCATTAAATTGGGATGAACGTGTATTATTGGGATTAAGCCAGCCCCAGCGGTTCTCCTAGTCGGGGAATTCCCAGCTAGAATATTTCTACTATTTTGAGTGTTAGCGTCCTGTTTTCAAGTACTATTCTCGTCTCCTAACATATAACATATTTGATCTGTATATATTATTCTTGAAGCTATATGTATATCAAATTTGGGGACTGTCATGGTGGTTTGCGAAAACCGCGTCAAAAAATACTGTCCTTCGAACGAAACTAAGTCTATGCTATTGAATAACCACTACCCAGTCTATACGCGATTTCCATTGAATGCCATCATTGTGGCTGTGTATACAATAAAAAAACAATAAAAAATATACTTATATTGTGTTAGATAATTATATATGCCTTCTTGATTCCTAATTTTTTTTCGAAGTTTCTATAATTGATTAGGTAATATGAGGTTACAACAGAATCTGTTTTAAGCTTCAATACAACTATTGACATTATTAAAGATTATATTTATAACATACATAAATCACACTTAGAAACAAAATGAACCTTATATGTGTGCATATATGCAATTGTGTAATGTATGCTTGTATCTATGTACTCATGTATGTGCTGTCGTTCTTTTGCTAAACTCACCTGTTTTGGTAGCTGTAGTATTTGGCATCTCGTGGTATCGTACACAGCTGTTTACCATAACAGCATAGCACCTGCGGATTAAATGTGTACTTCCGACCACAACAATACCCCAATGCTTGCATCACAGGATCTATTTCAGCCTCGAACACCTCTGACAACTATAGTTAATAAAAAAATACATAAATATATGGTGGATTATAATTGCAGAAACTATTTTGTAGTTGCATCTACACATGTTGGTACCATATGAATTCAATTTACATTAATTTAATTACTCAAAATTTTTTTCCAATTTACTGCCTGTAACAAAATGACCTATGACCTATGCATCATGACGATGATAGCTTAATAACTGAGACTTGCTTCTATAAAAACAGACTGACAAACGGACATAGATATAAATAGACTTCATAATTCCGATTTTTTGGTGGACTAAGGTTTAGGCTAGAAGCCGGTACAGCCTCCATTGTCTATAATTCTGTTGGGAATTCTTATTGTTGTTCACGACATTGGGTTTTTATCAAGTTGTTTGTTGGTTCTTTTTTAACTTCCGTTTAACTCTCGATCACCGTGTACTAGATTTTTCTAGGAGCTATATTATTTATAGCATCGTTATCCTCATGGAAAGTTCAACTTAACATGCTCAAAGGTATTTTCGAACGGATTAAATTTTTATATCACTCCATAAAATTATTGTCAACTTTTTTAATATGTGTTTTTCAGATTTCAACGCGCGGAATACGGTTATGTTAAAAAGTTTTTTTTGCACATTCGTGATTTAATAATATTTTAACATTTTGACCAAGCTGGAATGTTGCTTTTCAGTTTTAATTATATTTTTCATACTTTTTTATTTTTTATTACAAAGATAATAAGAAAAATCGGACTATTTTTAATAAAGTTTAAAATACATGCATATAAAAGCATGTTTCGGTAGTGTAGTTATTTTCACAAAAATTTATATGGTTTATATTCAAAACTGATTTGATCGACTATTATAATTAAATATACAATCTTACCTTGGTGCAGTAACGATAGACACGTGATGTTTTGCGGTTGTAAAGCCATGCATTGTCAAACATTAGCCACACATCGTCTACATATTCCCAGGGGTCACTATATTTGCCATTGAGTATGTTATTGCGGATGGTTCCTAGATCCATTGGTTTCTTTACAATCTCAAAGTAGTCGGGTATTCCCAATGCTTGTGGATCGACCGGATAACGAAATGGCACCGACTCCGGTTCCTGACGATATAGCTTATCCAAAGTCGGCAGTAATGCAGTGCGCAGCTCTTCTGGGTTAAATTCTACGAGTAACAATGCAGACAATTAGATTTCCAAATTTCTTGCAAATTATTTCTTATTAAGTTAAATTCGTAGATGCAACAAAAAAGAATTTCTTAAATATCTTCTTATTTTTATTACCATTGACAATTGGTATAATAAAATATTGTAAATGTTGTAATCGGTAGAATAAAGGATCTCCGATCCGAAAAGGATAAATATTTTTCATTAGGAGTCATTCTTGTATCATGTTCGTCTGTTACCGATACAAAATATTTCAATATCGAACAACTATTGTTGTCTCTTTTTAAATGATGCTTTTTGGCATTATCTTGCCGTTCTACTCTACACTTAAAGCTAGAGTAAATATCCAAAAAAAATTCAACTTACGGCATTTTTTCTTTTTGTCGCCAGCATTCGGTGCGAGTGGCTCCGGAACTATTGGTTTGGTCTCAGATTTAATTTTGATATCTGATGCAATTCCCGCAGAAACGCCATCAATAGCACCATTAATATCATCCTTACCATCGCTTCCACCACCACCTAACGTACCATCTCCATTCGCGCCAGTAGCAATGCCACTGGCAACCGCCGATTCATCCACATCCATAGGCTCAGACTTGATCTTCACGTCACCGGCGGCTCCATCCTCCGACTTAAGGTCTATTTTAAGCATGCTGGTACCATCATTGTTGACATTTTTGCCTTTTCCACCTGTCGAACAATCCATTTGTGAACTATCGCCATTGCCACCGCAACTATCGTCCATAAACTCCTTTTTGATCTCATCCTCCTGCTTAATGGAGTCCAGTTTACCTTTTGATGACATTCCACCACCTCCACTACTACCACCACCATTGCTCCCATTTGTATCATTAGCACCAGCTGGCGACGGCGTCTCATCGTCGTTATCGCGCGCCGCCGCCTCCAGTGCAGCCATCTGTGATGATAAACTACTTGAGCTGCTCATGACGCGGCCTGTGGGAGTGTTCTCGCTATTGCTGCGTGCCACCAGCAGCACCGTGCTGCTGCTTACTGGCGTTGAATTTCCATTGCCACTTGTTGCAGTCGTTGATGTTAGCGTAGTCGCCCCTGATGCACAACTTATGGGAGTACTGACAACCGCTGTTGTAACCGCTGTCGTTGTGATTACAGAACTGCTGGTGCTACTAATGTTGCTACTATTACCGCTATTGGCACATGTAGCTGCTGCCGAAGCGGGAGTACTGCTGGCTGCTAAACCTGAAGCGCTGGTAGCCGGCACTGGCGAGGTAGGTATATATGGCGGTGTTGCTGCTCGATTACTTAACGGTTGCAAGAGACTGCTTACAGAGGGCGGATTGTTTGATGGTGTGCCAATAGGTCCGTTCGACATGAAACTAGGCGAAGGACTTGGGGCTGTCACAGTCCCGCCACCAATGCCACCGGTACCAGCACCAGCGCTAGGTGCTCCTGCAGTGAGTGCATCCAGGCTGGTGGGAGTGGGCGGCATATTATTTAGCACACTACCAGGTGGCTGCTGAGCCTTTTGCTGCAAGGGTGAACTAAATGCATTCGATTGCTGTTGCAGCTGTTGCGGCTGCTGAATAGGCGTAGCATTGCTAAAAGGTGATTGTGGTAATAGCATGGCCGCGTTTGCTTGCTGTTGATGTTGCTGCAGCAGGCGCTGTTTCATTATTTCGCTGATTTGAGAATTCTGTCCACCAGAACTGCCATTGCCATTGATGAACTGCTGTTGTTGTTGTTGTTGTTGAGCAGTCACCGGACTCGTTAATATGCCTGTGCCACCACCAACTGACGAAGCTGATTGCATGGACTGCTGCGTGTTAAAGGGAGATAGCACTGGATTAGCTACCATTCCGCCAGGACTTGGACCAGATGGTCCAACCAACATATTGCCTTGAACCGGCTGCTGCTGTTGCGGGAACTGCATACGCTGCTGCTGCTGTTGCTGCAGGGCTAGCATATTGCCACCGGGCGAATGACTGCGCATACTTGCTGCAACAGCTACCATGTTGGCTTGTCCGGCTGCCGTCTGCTGCTGGCTAGCGCCGCTCCCCATGCCAGGAGCCTGAGGACGCATCTGCTGTTGAACCATGCCACTTGGGCCACCGCCTCCACTACTACCCATTGGACTGATAATAGGACGCACGCCCTGACCCGGCTGTTGTTGAAGCGAATTGTTGGGTACTGATGTAGGATTGACGACACCGCTACTGGGTCCGCCTTGTTGCATTTGCAACATTTGTTGTTGGTGCTGCTCCTTGCGCTTGAGACGTTTTTCCTCTAATTCTTTTTGTATCTTATAGATCTTTTCCGCAAGCAGATGATAGTACTCGGATCGCGATTTAGCCATTTCATACATATCCTTTTCCACTTTTTCGGCATACGAGACCAAATTATGCATGCGCTTGTCCTGCATTGTAGTTGGATCCGATGTCGGAAAGATGGCTTGCACCAGCTTGTGTACCAAATGATTGCGCAAGTCCGCTGTCACCGATTCGCGCCAGTCTTTCTCGCTGTCGCTCCCACTGCCTGGGGCACCGCCTGCACCCCCGGCACCGCCTGCGTTTCCCGCCCCCGCGTTTGATGCATTTGATCCACTTGATGAACTGTTGGCACCTCCTGTGGTATCTGCAGGCATCAACACGCTAGCACCAGCTGTGCTATTGCCAGTACCTGGCGCGCCTCCTGACACTACGCTGACGTGTGCCTGTACCTGGGCTTGCGATTGAGCCTGCAATTTGAGCTTAGCCATCTGATCCGACTGACCACCTAGTTGTTGCTTTTCGCCGACGCCTACAAAATTGGCATTGTTAAAACCAACGTTGACCGACAATGGCGCTGGAATGTTGCCCAATTGCTGTTGCTGTTGAACATTTTGCTGGGAATTGGACTGCTGTTCAACCATATTGGGAATCGCGCGCCTGCGTCCAGTGCCAGTATTGCAACCCTGCAGCATTAGTTGTCCACCCTGCTGTGCGGCCTGCGCCTGCTGTTGTTGTAAACTGGTCACATCATTCGCGCCGGGTAAAACATTTTGTCCGGACACAGGCACTCCGCCAGTTATTGCACCACCTGCTCCAGGCTGTACACCAAGCACACGAACAGATGGAGTGCCCTGCATACGAATACCGGGTGGCATCCCTTGACTCGGCACACCCAACATCCCTGCTGAGACCGGCCCAACTTGGCCTATACTGCCAACGCCTTCAAAGCGTCGAAGCTCTTGTTGTTGCACCTGCTGCTGCTGTGCCAAGTCCGTATTACTCTTAGGTACATTGGTTGCGCCGGGCGTCTGCTGCTGCGGTAACACAATTGCCGTATTTTGTACGGCGCCAGTTCCGGTGCTCTGTGCCACCTGCTTGCTATCGACGCCGACGCCGACTCCAACACCGACACCCACGCCCGACGGATTTTGCGAAACCTGTGGTTGGCCTTGTGTTAACTGCTGTTGTTGTTGTTGCTGCTGCTGCTGCTGTTGTAAAGGTGATGCGTTAGCTGCTCCGGTAGGACCACCTCCTGCGCCGCTAGCGTTCTGAAATAGCGAGTGATTCTGGCGGAATGGATAGCATATGATGCAATCGGAGCGTTGGCAGGTCTTGTAATGGAGCAGTATCTGGCGGGATGAGGTGCAATGTTGCATGGTGCAGTCCTTGCTCTGCTTACATGTGGCCATATGGGCCAACACGGCTTTCATGGCCTTGCAATAGTTAACACTGCAGACCTCGCGGTTGGGATTCATGTTCTCACGCCGGTTGCACTTGTGCGCATGCAGTAACAACATCAAATGCTGCTGTATTTGTTTTTTGCGTTCATCAGACATGCTGCCTGGTGCCGGAGCAGGCCCGCTAACAGACGAAGCCACTCCTGATGAAATTGCTTGCTGCTGAGATGTTCCTGGCTGCTGCTGCTGTTGTTGCTGAGAATGTCCTAACAGTTGATTGGGTTGCGGCGCGCGTGGCCCCAGTGCATTTTGTTGCCCACTCGGCGGTTGCTGTTGCTGCTGGGGATTCATTTGTGCGTTTGCTGCCGCCAATTGTTGTTGCTGTTGGGGATTTCCAACCAGTCCGCCGCCTGAGCCAGGACCAGTCGGTCCATCTCCACCTAGACTGGACATTGGCACAACTGTGCCAATTGGTCGGTTTCCTTGTGGCATGCCCGCGCTCATATTGGGTGCTACAACGCCGCCGCCACCCCGCTGTGCCATCTGCTGGGCAAGTAGCTGTTGCTGCTGCTGCGGATTGTTACTGTTAGGTGCACCATAGTTACCGACTCCGTAAGGCATATTATTTATTTGGCCTGTAAAAAAGTAGATGCGAGTTACCATTTGTCAGTACTTTCAATGTTGGAAACAATGCTTAGCATGTAGACACTTACCCAGCTGCATGTTGGGGTTTTGCATTCGAGGACCGCCACCGACGCCAACAACACCACCCGGTCCACTGCCTCCGCTAGCTCCAGCGCCCATTAGATGAGGACCACGAAGCAAGTGTTGCTGTCCAACCATCCGGCCCATCATCGGACCATTTTGCATGTGCATACCCTGACTAGGCGCTGCGCCGGATACGGAGCTCACACCCACTGATCCAGGCACGGCGTTCATCAAGGATGCAGCGACAGGCTGCTTCAGTGTATTGACCAAGCCCGTGCCACCTATGGTCCCCATGCCGCCACTGTTTGTCAGGACCATATTGCCAAGATTTCCCTGTGCAATGCTGTTCATGCCTACAACGGAAATATATGAATTTATCGTGTTCTCTTAAGTTTGCGACTGTAGGAGAATTACCTGGTATGGCATTCATTCCGTTATTGCCATTATTTGATATGGACATGGGCATTGAATTGACCATGCCCATTTGTGTCGTCACTTGTATGCCACCCGTGTTAGGCGATTGTAAACTGGGTGATTTGCTGCCTAGTTGATTCATGCCAGGCACAACCATGCCACCGCCAGCACCCTTGTTACCTTGTTGCTGTTGCTGCAAAAAATGCTGCAAATGCTGGTGGTGTTGCATCTGACGTAGTTGACTACCAGCAGCGCCGCTACCGGCATTACCACTGCCATCGTCGCCGCCACCACCGGCTCCATTCATTTGTGGTGGCACAACGCCTGACCCAGGTCCCTGAGATGGAGGTTTGTTTGGTCCGCCAGTGCCGACACCGGTTGCTGTGGATACAACATTCACGCCGCCGCCAGTAGTGCTAAGCTGATCTGACCATCCGCTGTTCGAGGAAACCAACTCATCGGGTAGATTCTCTTCCAGAAAGCGTAGGGTCGCTAGTTAAAAATTGTTTAATTAATAAATTTTAATGTAGTTGTGCATTCTAAATGTTTTAATACTAAGACTAGTCCAGACTATGTATACTAGTAATTAACTATTATCTACGTATTTTTTGTCCATTAGAGTTTAGTATGTTCAGTGAACTCTCCTAACTCTATAAGGCGGGCGGGCATACATCTTGTCCCGACATTTATTCCCAAACTATATGTATATTTACAATTTATGAACCAGGCCCTCCCCACCTCGCCAAATTTGATCTTATTAAGTAATTAGACATTGATAGATACATTTAAACACTTACATTGATCTATTTTAGCCCGCTTTTGTGGCGGTTCGTCCAAATGATCGGCCATCATATATATAATTTGTTGCTAGCCTTGATATGGCAGCAAAACGCGTCCTTATGGAAATTAATATGTTTGTCTGCTATGATTGCTTTTAGCAGTACGTAATTCCGTAAAAAATATAATATAAAACTTCGATTGACGAGTTGAGAAAGTTGACAGTGGGTATGACAAAATTATTTTTGATTGCTTGCGTGTGCGCTGCACAATTTGACAGTTTTCGCACGGATGTGTTTGGTATTTATACTTATGTTGTTGTTTTTTTTTTTTTTTTTTTTTTTTTTGTTTATGCTTTTCTTCTTCTTTTATAAGTTTGAAATGTTGGCAGTCAACACTTGCCTAATAAACTGTTTTAGTAAATTTTTGCATAAACTAGCGGGAGTAGTACACATATACAACTCCTTTGTTATTGTTTTCGCTGCTTCTGTCGTCTGCCGCTGCGACGAAGACGTCGTCGACGTCGTCCGCGCTATCGTCACCGCGACCGCGACCGTGCCGGCTGAGCACGTCGCTGACTCCGTTGGCTCGCCGTTGAGATCGTTGTTGTAACTGCTCCTGGTACTACTGGCGTCCCATGCGCCAGTAGACGACGTCGTTACAAGTGCGCGCCTTTGCTCCAGTTGCACCACTTCCCGCCTTAGCCTTAGATTTTTATTTTGCTGCAGCTGTATATTAATGCCGATGCTCGTAGTGTTGTTTGTCATACAGCAGCATGCGCACGAGTGCATTTTGTGGGTAGGCGCCAAGTCCACCAAATTGGCCGAATCCAATAAATCGGCTTTAGTAAGGATTCGTAGTTGTTCCTACTCTTATGTCCTGCTGCAACAGCTGCTGCAAGTGAAATTTGTAGATGAAGACGTAAGTAGAAAGGACTGTCAAAGCCAGCAAGCAAATGCGTGCGATATTGCATTTGCCGCTGCCGCTTTGTTTTTGTGATTTTGTGTTTTGCTATTTCCGCTGTACCATTTTACAGCCGCTAATTGTTGATGTTTGTTTTTGCTTAATTTCTTTTTCATTCAACTTTTGTTTATGATTTTCATAATATTGCTGTGATACATTTATTTAATGTTGTTGATCTGAAAAGCATTCACATGTCTGCAGTGTTTATGAAGTGGTTGATGTTGCTGTTGTTATCGTGTTTACATTCGCTATATTCCACATTGCACATAACTGTAAAAATATAACAAAGTAATATTTTCCATTAGAGCACGAAACTAAAAACACACACACGTATAAATTAAATGACCTATAAGATTCACATTCGATACACAGTCCTCACGCACATCGGAGAAAAGACAACAAATTATGGTAACATAAATTGTTTGAGATTTATTTTCCGAAAGCGGCTACCGTTGCCGCCTGCTGACCAAAAACAACTCGCTGCTTTCTGTTTTTAGGTCTTGTTGTTGGCCGTAGTATTCGCCATCTCGCTGATATTTGTCATCTCCATCTCGCATGCGTCTACGTGTTTCACTCTCACACATACAGATGTGTCATAATTAAATGTGCGCACTATTGGTTAGCCAACACGCACGAAATGGGCCAGCAGCAGCGTGTACAAGTGCGGCGACAGCTTTGAAATTGCGCGCAAACATTGTTTGATGAATGCAAATAGATGAACATATTAATGCTTATAAAAGCGACCCGTAAATTAACTCGACCATGGATCACACGTTTCTTTAATGTCAAATCTCTAATCATACATGTAAAAATTAGTTGCTTTCTGCGCCAAAGATGAGTGGCGAGTAAATATTCTGAACAAATACCAAACCAAAGACCCGAAGCATCTGAAGCTTTTTAAAGCTTTTTCGCGTACAAACGAATGCCGCTACGCCTTGCTGTTATTTAGCTGATTTTATTAGCGAGTACATCGCAACACAGGGCGCGCGCTCATCGCACATACATATTATATAAATATATATATACATACTTGCATGTATATGCATGTATAAGCGATTATTCTCCGTCTCGACCGAGTCGCGCCGACGTTTTACTACACACATGTATAAAATGCAACGAGACAATAATGGTAACGAGTAGAGAGCGAGAGCTCATAATAAATGCTGGCTTTGGTATTTGTATTTTTCACACTGGTGTGCATACACACAGCACAGGCACTGCCAACGAGTGCGAGAAGCATTGGAAAAAGAAAGAAAAACAGACGACAGAAAATATATTCCTTTTTTTTGTCGTTGCTCGTCCGTTTTCTTCTTCATGTCGTATCAAAGTTTTCTATTGCAGAAATTTTGTGTTTTAGGCGTATTTGTAATTTATAGCGTCGTTAAAAAAATTTATAAATTTTTTTGCACAAAATACGAAATGTGCAAAAATGGTAAGGAAAAATATAAAAAAAAATGTAGGCAATTTTAAAACTTTGTTTAATTTTTGTGAATTTATTTTTTTGCGGCACAGTTAATTTTTAAATATTTTTTAGACTTTTAGTTAATTATGCATTTTTACCATACATTTTTCACATTTTTCGTTGATTTAAGAAAATTTTTAAAAATTTTTTTGCAACACTAAAACAAAAATTTTCAGTCCGCTTGTGTTGCAGCAGAAAGTCAACTGATTTCGCGAACGAGTAGCAACAGAACTAGAAAGAAAGACTGAAGCTGAAACGACTATGACTCTGTGTTGTGTATTAGTGCCAGACGACGACGACTGCGACCAGTAGCCACAGCGACGAGTAAGCGTACTCGACGGAGAGCAAGAGCGCACAGTTGCTCACTGAGAGAGGAAGGCAAAGCAAAAATGTGCGGTGCAAAGCAAGTGTTTAAGCAATCGGTTGCTTTAGGTGGGATACGTTAGTAAGTGTGTGAGAGAGCGTCGCTAGATAACAAAGTAACGAGTGACCACAGTGTTGAATAGTGTGAAATGTGTTTGTTCATGATTTTAGCCGTGGCGGTAACACTCAACGCTGCGTGTATTTCGAAAACCAAAATTCAGTGTCGTCGTATTAGATATTACTATCGCTATCCTTATTTAGCAGCCGCGCAGTCACTAACCACTTGGGACATATAAAACAAAAAATATATTGTGTTGTTTAAAATAATTATATTTTGCTTAAATAAGATTTAAATATGTCCCAAAAATCCAAAGTCATCTTATACAATATGAATGACAATTGCGAGTACTTGATCATTTATAATTTTGTTGTTAAGTGGTTTCGGGCTTTTGTACACGCATTAAAATACACTTTCGACACACGCGACAGTTATAAGACAGCACAGATATAAAAGAGACGGGCAGACTATACCCAGCATATGCGATTCGTAAAGGATGAGGTGAGACAGATAATGATGCGTCCACTCAACGAGACACACCAGCGAGTGTTCGTCTCTGATGTGTAGTGGCATGAGTTTGCTTTAGGCATTTTTGAAGCAACGATTATAGAAATTCTTAGCCATATTACGTATGTATATAATAAAATTTGTTATTAACATTCTGCTATTTTTTTTTTTATGTTTGACAAACTTCTGCACAAACGAATTTAGACACCTAACAATTTGCATGCATTAACATGTGTATGAATTTATACACATACGATGCCTCAATACCTCAACTCTGTAAATTGCGCCAATTTTATTTTACAATTCTTAAGCTTGTTATTAACTTATAACAGTAACTATTGTGTATTCGTTTATAAAAACGCCGTTCCAGACAAGAGATGAGATAGATTTTTTTTAAAAAGCAAACATCTATATTTAGGAAGCGCATACATATATTTAAACAAGACGGTTAATTTTAAATAATAAATACCATCAAAACCCTTAGGTACAATTATGCGAATGCTCTAACTTCAAGTACCACAATAATTAATGTCGAGTGCATTTTATTTTGTTTAAGTTTGGTTGGGACGGCACCAAATGTTATTTAAACAAAGTTACATAGTAAATTATCCTGCATTCAAAAATATTGTAATGCATAGAGTAATTTTTAGTTGATTGTTATGTTCAATAGTTATAATATAAAGAAACCTTTTAAAAAGGTAAAAACCAAGGTTGAAGCTACATCAGACAGTTGAAGTTTAAAATGATTAAAAAAAATATGTACATATGAACATATTCATATATAAAATATTTGCCGCAAGACAAGTTTGATCAGTACAGAAACAGTGTGTCGCAACATCGTGTGCGCTTTTATTTATGTAAAATATTACTGTAATAACAAAAATTTATAAAAAAAAACCAAACTTAATAATCATATTTTTTATTGAAGAAGTTTAGGCATCTCCTCCACTAAAAGCTAGGGATGTACAATACTTATCGATTAGTGGGTAATCGACAGATAATTGCTAATTCAGCCTTACTTTATTATCCTTGCTATTAAGCAATAGTCTCTTAGCATATTTAATGAGCTAAATAAATAAAAGCAGCCAAAATACTTAACTTAAAGTTCGTGGAAACTACAGAGTCACAAGTTCCTAAGCATGACTGGGAATTTTTGCAAGGGAGAGCGCCTTTTGTAACTAACTAAGCTAAACGTATTTTATAAAAAACAAGAATGAAAGAGCAAGAGCTGCCGTCCTCACCGACAGGGCTCGCAGAAGTGGCTCCAACACAGTTTATTCGCCCAAAGTGAACATAATAAAAAAAAAATAGTATTCATATGGTAAATACTAAATGCATATAAGGCTTAACTAATTAAACTATAGTTATTCTAACAATTATTACTACTTATTAATTATAGGCGATTTCTATTATTTAAAGGCGACTGCCACGCGCAGGCGGCAATGAAATACGTATACTTAAATATTTTCAAAATATTTTATATGGGATTAAATTATATTCATTATTTGTCCTCTGCGTTTGTATCCTCAAAACGTTTTCGCGTTTTCACCCTGCAAAAAGATATAAAATTATAGATAATAATTTTTATTGTTAATTTATTAAATGCATTTGTGTAAGTATTAAACATTTCAGATGAGGAATTTAACGCTGGGTGAAATAAGGATGTCAGGCGGGTGCACGTCAGGATTTTTGTGTTGGCAAGTGCCTATATGGCTAACTCATGGTGGCGAGGACTCCGTTAGGGTGAATCTTAACATCAGATCACCAAAGGCATGTTTGCAGATTGTTTGTTTGTGTTCGAAACGTAACCGAAATGCAATACGAGGCAACACAGTTAATTTTTTTTAAATAATCGTGGAAGACATGTTTGTATGTCTAAGAATACGGTGAAAACTCTCCCATGGAGTAGTTTTTGGACGCTCAAGAGGAGTGTCCTCATAGCAGGGGTGGCCTCATTGATCATTTCTTCATACAAAATAATGGGTTTAGCAAATCTCCGCAAAGAGAGGTGTGCGCTTGATTGGAATATTCGTAAGAAAAGTTTTCACTGAATAACAAATTACTCGATATACATATAAATAATTTGATTATTTTTTCTGTTTTTGTTGCGCATTGTGATTCAGTGCGTGCGATCAGTGCCAACTTGACTGCCAAGTAGGGATGGGTATCGGCATAAAATATCGATATTGACATTTACAAATGAAATATGAATAGCGCAATAACTATCGGCCAGATTGCATTTACAGTCCATATCTCTCAGTAAAATTATTGATAAAAAGGTAATTTTTCGTTTTTTTCCCCACACATTAAAACTATCACACATATTACATACCTTGAACGCATAATTTCTAGTTTTGTATGCACGCATATACATATAAATGAGTATTTCTTCACAATTTTTCCTTTCAACGCCTCTGCATATATACATACATATATGCTCATTATTTGCGTACATATGTTTGCATGTGTGTAGCAGGGGACGTAAGTATTAATATTATATTACAAAAATAACAATTTTGCTTGTTTTTATATTATTTTTAACAATTAGATGGATTGCATTTTTATTTTTTGCAGATGACCATGTCGACAAGGATATCTTATAAAGCAGCGGAAGTTCGACGGCGACCCAAGGCGACGGCGAGTTCAGTGAATGTTTGTGGCGACATCTATCTCTCAGATGCGTCTGACCGTGCACAAGATATTCCAAATTGACGTCAAGCCGCCAGAATGCGAGTAAGTTTTAATTAGCCCACAATACCCTTAAACCTCTTGAAATATTTCTTGTACACTCTGCAGAAGATGTGGTCGTGTTTTTATTCAGACCCATCAACTGGTACGGAACATGAATACACACTGGCCATCGACTTTATAATTTCAAGCTTTGCCCAGCCTCCTTCTTAGATCGTTTCTCCAAGGGCAAGCATCATCGGTAAATACTCATACGTCCCTATTTCTTTGAATTCAAAAAATGTGATGTTACCCATAGCATAAATAGCAAGGAGAGCCATTTCGAATGTGACGTGTCCTTTAAAATGTTAACTTATTCAGACAATTTGAAAGAGCGCACGTGTAAGTCTTGTGAAAACCACATAAAGAGTAATCTGCAAGTTAACATTTTCACTATTTATTACAGTTGTGATCTGTGTGGCCACGGTTTTGTAGAAGCACGACAGGTGCGACAAGTGTGGAAGCCTCGAGCATGGAGACGACAGGACGTATTAAGGTTTTATTTTGAATATCTAAATTAAATGTTAATTACGATGTCAGGCTTACTGTAGTGCGGGAATATATTAATGTTCATAGTGCGGGAATGGGCTGGAAATTGGTCCTTTAAAAGCAAGACTACTGGCCCGAATCAATTTATAGATATTTGAATAGATTCTGTTATTTTTGAATAATTGAAGTATGAGTAACATTAAAATTGTTTATTCAAATTATTATTTTTGTTGTTTGTGATATACACATATATAAATCTTACATGAGTAATAAAATATCCGAGTTGCATTAAAATTATTTAACAATACCATTCAACAAAACATTGAAAATGCAAGCATTACTTTTTGCTTCATACATTTTAAATTCATAATAAATTCCGCAAAATCGAAATTTCGATATTTATAATGATTCGTTATCGATAGCTCAAAACTATCGGAAATGCATTGTCAAGGTGTGCCGATGTGTGCAGATTAGCGATGGTGACTTCGAGTCAATTTTTGGGCATTGGTTCCGGCGGCGGGTCCACTCACTTTAAAATGAATTTATTATGGTTTTAATCACAATACCAATTTTTGTTTAAATTATTGTCTGATATTAACTGTCTACAAACTTTTTTTATTTCAGCGTAATATATGGGTAAACCAAAAAATAAGGTTTTCACCATTCTTTAAAGTTCCCATTCAGGTATTGTGGACTTGAAAACCGTACATACATGATTAAAGTCTATAGTTTCACTTTACCAATTTTGAAAATAATATAAAAAATTGTTCAGGAAGCTTTTGAGTTATTTGTACAACAGTGTCAGCCGAATACAAAATGCCCGTAAAAAAGTAGCCTTGCATTTAAAGCCTAAAATCTTTTCTCAGCGTAAATGGCGCTCAATGCACGCTATACCAATTCGAAGATAAATATTTAAGGAAGCGAAATGATTTAGCTCCCAACAATTGTATAAGACAGTTTTTAAGAAAAATAATTCTATGTAAACACATCTTATATTCAAACTACCAGCTTACACCATTGAGCAGGAACAAATTAATTCGAATAATTTGTATATTAATAAAAAAGGATGGTTGCAATAAAACAAACTTTTTAGTAAAATATTATGCTTCTATATTAGGCAATTTCATCTTATAACAAAAGGGTGAGAATGTTTCAACATATTTCAACCTATATTTATTTTTTCGGGAGCTCCCGACTAGGGGATAACCTGAACCCTCTTCTACCAAAACAAAATGCAGTAATTAAAATAAATGTAAAAAATAGTTCACTCGATAGGCTTCGATTTCGCTTTTTATCGATTACTTAGCTATCGATTGTCGAAACCCAACTCGTACTGTGCCGGCACTGGGAGGACCTTCATTTAAAATTTCATTATAAAAAATACATGTATATATATATAAATATATTTATATATATAAACTAGCGGCTATTGTCCGGCCTTGCCCGTGGAACGTTTAGTGCTTAAAAGTTTAGATATTACCTTTCCTATAAGAACACGCCCGTGGAAAATCGAAATCTACCAGTACCATCTTGATCTCCACTTCTATTTAAAAACAAGTTCAAAGTGCATCGAATAAAGAACCAAATGTTTGAATCAGATGTTTCCGAATCTTGAGGCCGAATAAAAATCTTGCTTTTACAGAGCTGCATTTTCCATTCAATAACGGTGAACTTTGCGAAGGCGTGTCAAATAAGTTCGGATAAAGATATTTGAAAATGAGATTGAAATCGATTATAAACAAAAAAGTTAAGTTTTTCGCCAAATATCCATAGTTGCGGGTGGAAATTTCTAAATCGCTGAAACACGTATTCATTACGATTAAATGTAGATCTTTGAAAACAAAAAGCTGTGAATCGCATTTCTATCGAGCATGCTTGGATTCTGCGAAAAGCGCGAAACACATCTGAAACGATCGACCCAATCTTTGACTCCCATTTCTAAGTTTGGATGTCAGCGTTTTGGTGTGTCCACGTTGGTTGCACTGCATGTCTCTGTATGCTGTTTGGTTAGTGGTATTATCAAATACCTATATCGTAAAATATTTTAAAGCTTGCTTAATATTATTTATTATTATATATACACTATACTATTTTATATTAAAACAAATACTTTTGTGGTAATGGGTGGCGTCACTGGGCTAAGGACAACCACTCGAAACAGCGCTTCATACCTTCAAAGGTAGAATATCCGTATCTGTACATTTCAATATTAGAATACTGGTAGTTATCATCTACTCTCTCCAAACAAACTATTCGCTTTAATAGATAGAAAGCTGTATTAAACAACTAACTAACTAAAGCGTAGGCATTAAAGTCCAAGAGTGTGTCTGAGGGGGGAATGATGCCTGCAGAGCTGCACTCTAGAAGCTTGTTATTCTGACGGCATATTGTCCAATTCTAGCCTGGGATTATGGTACATCTGCTGCACGCTTACTGCGTGCCATCACAAGGAAAGTGCCCAACAGTGCGCCAGCGGTTAGCAGCAGAACGACAGCAACGGTTACATATGACAATGATGACAGTGTCTGTAGTGGAGGGATAATTATCCTTGGCCGTTATCTACAGATATGAATTGATTAGAAAAGTTAATAACAGTTTGCTGGAATTTTGACCCCTTTTTATTTGCCGGCGCTGTACAGCTCTTGCCTATTAAACCCTCGGTGCGATTCCAGGAGTAAACTGCCCCGCCGCCTCAGTTATCCACACACTGTTTGTCATTGGCGCAAATGTTGAGCAAATTGGACGGAAATGGACATAAATCTTCCCGGCATATCGATACAGCGTCTGTATCGTATTGTAAATGAATGAATAATACATAATGTATCTGTATAGTGTATTTTGTTTTATTGTGTATTTTGTTAAAGGCAAGTAAAGTTATCGATACGCGGTGGCATCACCCTTGTCGAGTGTCGTGCAGCAACGATACTACTTGACAATGAAGTTCCGATAGTTTTGAACTATCGTCACCGCATCGAGATGAGCGAATAAGAACTGCTGACTACCGATGATAAGTGATGATAAATATCGACTATTCGATTTCTCGGGGGCTATTATGTATTTTAAATTTATGAAACTAAATAATAAACTAAAATACAAAAAATACATTTTACATTTGCAGTATTTTGTCTTCAATAATTAAACATAAGTGTTATTGTAATTTAAACTTACATATTTTTTTAATTGGTGCAAGCCATTAAATGTGGTTATATAATAAATTTCAAAATTAATAACAGCTTTTACAAATATTAATAGATGGAACTCATGCATGGGATAGAATCTGGACACCCGCCTACAACCAATTGGGCGGGAGCGTCAAAGCGACAATGGCAACAAGCGTACAGCGACTAGACGCCATTAGCAGCAGCAGTTCCTGGCTAATTTACTTTAAATCAAGCAATTGTCAAATAAGTTCTTTAGCAGTAGTCAAAATAAACAGTTGCTTTTTTTTTTAAACACAATTTATAATTGTTGGATTGGAGCCCGAGCAGGGACCGAGTAAAGCTAATAAAAGATAACGTTCCCCAAAATTAAAGTGCCTCTAACAGCGCCACGACACGAAACGCGAAAGTTTGAGTTCTTTGGAAAATGCCTCAAAAGAGCCAGAGTCCAAGTGCGAATCTAAGGAGAATCTTTACCGCGCTCATATTCTAACGTTTACCGTAACGTTTATCGCCGATCACCCCGTACCCACCCAGTTCGCAGGGGACCGCGAATAACTGACCCATCGGATACCAAGTCACAAAAAGCAAACAATCCAAAGGACCAGCGTGGAAGATGTGCCAAATGTTACTTATATTATAAGCCTAGTGTTTAAGTAATGGAAAAAAAAGAATCTAGAAAACCAACTAAAATAAATTTCATTAGATTAAATTTTTTGTAAAAAAAAATTACAAAATTAAAATCAACAAATTTTTCTTTTACACTTAGCTTAAGTTATCCGAAAACTGAATTGCAAATCCATTAATTATTTGTAATATATATCTATTAAAAGAATAAAACAACACAATAAGTGTCCTATAACTAAAACGTAAGCCGATTAACAAATAAAGCACTGCACTCGCAGTAGAAAATACTCCAACTCTGCGACTCTCAAGGGATAGTAGAAATTAATAAATCGTTATCTAATTTGCCACAGAGTTACTTAAACTTCATACAAAATAAGACACACTTAATTCAGTTTTCGCATTTTGTAAAAAATTTTTATAGGTGGAGCGAATGCTGTGCGACTCAAGCACAATAGCCCGATAAATTGGAAAGTCATATCTAAGTGTCTTACAAAACATTACACCCATAAGTTAGATTTCAAATCTCTCGAATAACATTTGTTCTTGCTGACACAGGGTCTTCTGTCCGTTACTGAATTTTACTAACAGGGATACCAGTCGTCTTTGATCCTTAATCAAATAAGCGTAGAAGAAGACACACAAAAAATAGTAAGCGCTTTGACGAATTGTTAAAAAGCAAAGCCATGCACACGTTCGTGCGAGGTCTAAATGGCGATTTACCTCGACTCCTGGCTATCAAGGAGTCAAGGGATCTGAGCCACGCCTTGCATCTGTGCAGCCTAGAGAGAAGCAATAAATAAGCAATTCTTTTATATCCCAAATTAGACAACAACCGCCCCCTTATCCACCCAGACATTTTTCAGTTCATCCAAATACTAGATACCAACCATCAAAAATGGTAGAAAGTCATAGTTTTGGACAGTGGAGGAACTTTTGGCCGAAATTCACGAATTTTCAGAGTACACAACCAACAACAGTCAAGTACACAAGGTCTTCAAGATTGGCTAAGAAACACCAAAGTTATTAAATAAAGGGTGTTGTATATGTATATGTACATATATTGGCAGACCACGTGTGAGCGGCAGCTAGCGCAAGGCGCAAGAATTTCTGTGTACAAGTACATAGATATGCTCGCTTTCACGCACGTCTTTATTGAATTCTATGAACAGCATTGCAATTGCGATTGCATTGTATTCTGCCCTGTGTGTATGTGCTGCTATTTTAATTAGGGTTTTCTTCAGCGATTATTTGTTGGTTTAGCTGTTGAGTGGAGGCTGTTGAAGTAATTGCGGTCTATTACGAGAGTAGTATCTATTAGTGTACCCCCTAGTCAGGAGCTCCCGATTAGAGGTTATACTTGATATTACTGCCAAAGCAATTGAGCGTGTACTGCGAGCTGCATTTGGTGTTGGTAGAATCCCTTCTACCAGGCTATAATCTTCTACATTCTACTTGTGTAGAATCTTTACCTTCTACCAGGGTAGAATTCCTTGGTCAGTAGCTTCTGACTAGAGTCTCTTAATTGTTTTAAATTACTATTTTACTAAAAAAAAACACGACAAGACAGACACAGAAAATTGCGCTCACTTGTACAGACACCTCTTAAACAGCCAAACAGCCTCAGTTTCAATCTCCACTTCAAAAAGCGCAGACGTTGAAAAAAATGTATGTAACATTTTTAATGATGTGCAACCGAAATATATTGGAAGCAAAACATTAAATAAAATTGTTTCACTGTTTGTTTTTACAAACCCGGACCTCAAGCCAGCCAATAAATATTTTAATCTATCAAATATTAAACCATCAATGAACACAAGTACATTTGATAGATTCTATTTATAATGTAAGACATAAGTATAATTGACATATGAATTTTTATATATAAGTTAAGGAGTTGTAAATTGTCTGTTATGAAAAAGCACAACTATTTTCATTGAATATCTGAGGGATGCACTTCCGCTTGAGGTCTAGTCTGGTAGAGCGGTCGCTAGCTCTAACTCTAATAGCTAATATGACTCGGACGGCTCGGTCTCTTCTACCAGTAGATACGTGGAACTGTCTTTGGAGGTTCGGAAGTGGTCCGATGCTGCAGTAGTAAGGGCATTTACCCACGTAGATGTTTGCCTGGGGTCTGTTCATATAATTTATGTTTCTGGACTGCATGGACCCATCTAATTTCATTGGTACAGGCTTGGGCTGCGGCTTGGGAGCAAGTGGGCCGGAAGTTGTTGGATAGGTTTGTCCAGGGTATAGCGTGTTGTGCAAATGTCGGTTGAGCGAATTTTTTGGCTTGGTTGTGTAGATGTTGAAAAACGTATTGTTTCTATATGAAAAACTTCCGATCTGTGCATTCGATGTGTAACTCTGATTTATGTCGAGTGAATATATTAAAACTACAAATATGGCTGCATTTTCTCTACAAGCTACAAGTATGCTACTCATGTCGCTTGAAAGCTTGTTAGCTTGGAAGCGACATAAGCGGCAGAATTTTGAGACCTTGTTGAAGTGAAGCATACTTTGCGGCATGAACAGATATTACACTTGCAATTTGATTTTTTCAGATGAAGATGTCACGCATGGGCAACAGCTCAGCTAAATTATTTGCGCAAGCCAGACAAAGTGTAACAGCGACCCAAGGCGACGGCGAGCATAATGAATGTTTTTGATATTTGCGGTAACATTTAACAGACGCAACTGACAAGCGTTAAGCGGAATGACTGTGAGTAAGTTATGGATAACACATAATGCTCTTTAACCTTTCGAATAATCTCCTGTATACTGCAGGAATTCTGTTCGTGGTTTTCAGATCCAGCAGCTTGTGCGGCACATGAATACACAGATTGTCAATCGACCTCATCGCCCGCCTCCTTCACCGATCGCTCTACTAAAAGCAAACATCGTTGGTAAGAGCTCCAAAGTCCCTACGTACTTTTATACAAACCAATTCGAATTTTATCCACAGCACAGATGTGTGCCATAAAACGTTCACCCATTCGGACAATTGTAAATTTAAAATTCGCACAATTAAATTAAATCGAATCTATTTAGTTAGAACTAAAAAGGAACAAAAAACAAAAAAAAAAAAAAAATTAAAAAAAAAAACCCCGCTTATCATCTTAGTAGCTAGTATCGTAAAACAAACAATTCAGCATTGATATATGAGCCCTTTTCGTTAGAGACAACAGATCGTTTCTCTTGTGAGTCACTGTTAGATGCTTTGACTTTATTGGTAACTGGTCAAGTTTAAACTCCATGTTAAGTGTACAATATGTACTCTTATAAGGAACGCCCGTATAAATGCGATGTGTGCTTTAATTTGTTTATTCGGACAATTTGGAATAACACAATAGGAAAGACAAGGGAAAAGACCGCAATTGTTAGTTTTGTGCAAGCAAAAAAAAAAAAACACCTCCAAAGCACAATTTCAGTACTTATTGCAGTTGTGATCTACCTATTAAACCTGTTAAGGATAATATGGTTTTTGGTCTGTTGCTATCGACTTAGGCCTGTTACAAATTATAATTTTAAGCTTTGCTTTTATTTGAAATTGCTTAATTGTGTCTTAATAATTGTGTTTTAACTCTTCACAAGGAGCATTGAAAATTAGTCCCATAATATTACAGATAGGTTTTATTTTGCAGTTTACCTTCCGATTGACTTTAAACTCATAAATTTGAATTAATATTAAATAAATTGCAAAGCGCGGGAATGGGGGAATTAAGTAACCTGGCCTGTTTAAAACCGAATGAAATAGCGTATTTTACATTTTCAAACTTCACACTTTGTGGTTCAATTGGCAAAGTTTTCCCTGCAAGAGTCAAATAATATGATTTCGAAGGAATGGCTCCATTTAATGGACTGATTGCGGGATTTGG